>CANSZD010002157.1:0-135218 GCA_947648045.1 Beta corolliflora | reverse complement strand
TTTCAACTTATGAGTGTTTATATATATATATATACACATATACATATATATTTTATATGTATTTTTTGATTGATTTAATAGTAGAAGTAGAGGGCAAAAATGTTGAAATATTTAAGAACAAACAAAAGATAATGGAGCCAGCTTTTTTCCTAATAAAAGTTTTTAAAACAAATGTGGGACAAATTAGTGCTATAATCATATTCACCACAAAATAAAAACCATACAAACATATACTGTCGAAGTTAAAAATCATGCTAAAGCCAGACAAACAATATAATGGTTAGCTGTACTTTCGAGAAAGTTCTCATAATTTCGAATTAGTATATAAATGATTCGTTTTGGACGAACGAATCAAAAAAGATCGGGTTAATTTGACTCAAAAAACTTCAGCTGCTCCGCATTCCGTATACAATTGGGTTCAGGTCATTTAAATCACAATTTGTTTTACACCCATTTTCAGGTTCATTTTATGTCGAATTTGGGTCACAATCTAATTTATCTATCTATACAAATATATTAAAGGAAAAATTGACAGGATAGGTCTAAACTTTGGGTCAGATAACTTTTAAAAGGTACCAACTTTAGATTTAACTGTGTAGTCCAACTCTGGGGGATCCTAACTTTTAAAGGGCCTTAGTGACTTGATACCTGCCTAATAGGTAAAATTTAAACGTGGTCCCTTAAAACCCCACGTGACACTCTCATCCATCTTCTTCTTCCTTTAGCCCTCTCCTTCACAATCACCACCCTCACCTTCGTTGCTCTTCTCTTCCCCACCCTCACTTTCGCTGCTCTTCTTCCCCACGTGATACTACCGTTGCATCCCACTTATATGAAAGAAGGGACCCAAAATGCTAGCAACCTCCATAGCGCGACCATTCAGGAACGAACCCGGTGGCATCCACCATTTATGAGTAACTAAAGACTTTGCTCCAGCTGGGAAATTAACCAGATACAACAAAGCCCTCAATGGCTGCTGAAAATTCCCAATGCTGATTCCCCATCACTTTCGCCCTTAACTATCATACAAACACTTTAAAAACCGAGTCCAAACTATCGAAATCTCCTTCTTCCCAAAAGAATTCATCCAAGAAACCCAGGTGGGCTTGTTATCCCACTACTACTACTATTACTTCCACCCCCTCCATAGCTATAATTAACCGCGCCTCTGACCTCAGAATAAATCAACGACAACAACGGCGACGGCTTCTTCCCCAATTTTCCTCCTCTTTCTCTCTCTCTCTCATTCTCCCTCCATTTCCTTCATCAGTGGCAGAGATTTATTTCTCCATTTCTTTGAAGAAGAACACGAACTCGCCATCACTCTAGAACACGACAACGAAATGAATTTGTGGGTGGTTGTGAGTTTGTGCCGGAAACTGTAAATTGGGGAATGAGGATAATCATGATGTGGGTTCGAATTCTTTTTGGACTCAGAATCGGGAACTCAAACTATGATGATTTTAAGTTTTCTGTGACTTTTTACAATTTCATGAATTATGGGGCACTATAGCAGGATGAATAAAACTAAGGAAAAGGTAAGAAGAAGAGAACGAAGGAGTCACGTGTGATCGTGAATGAACACAAGTGGAATGCATCCCCGCTCTAGCAGTTAAAACCCGAAGGGTCCTATAAAAGACAATACCCCCTAAAGTTAGGACTTCCACAAGTTAAATTAAAGCTGTACTCTTAAAAATTACCTGCCAAAGTTCGACCTCTCCCCCGGGCTAATTTTTCCTATATTAAAAGGTGTTCCCGCTGAAGCTTAACTGCCACGCGACACTCTTTCTCAAGCCTTCTAATATGACATGTTTATAATCTCATTAAAAATATTAACAATGTGTAGCTACTAGAAATCGAACACATGACCTTTCTAAACGAAACACGAGAATTAAAACTACTCAACTACTTACAACTTTAATGTCTAATGCTTCAAACACAAACATAATAAAGTTTCCTTTATAATTATATGGAACTTGTAAAGACATATAAAAGCTTTTGAACTCTAACACTTGCATGGCGGTGCTAATATTCTCTTACCCTAATTCCATCGACATTGTTATTTTTATCCCCAATTCCTCCGAAGCTTTTTTCTAAAACAACTTATCATGTCATAACGCCCATTTACCGACCATGACTAGAAAGAAAAAATTAGCAAAAGCTAATGAAATCAATAGTGAAACTTCAGAATAATAACATATTTGATAATTGTAACTACCCTCGTGGTATCACCTGGGCCAAAAATAGCTATATATATATAAAGAGGCTTTTTCGGGGAGTATGGTGAAAGCACTACAGCAGGGGATTGCAATCTCACAAATAAAATTAATGTTCTAATTTTGGAATACTTAAAATGGTCAATTAGGAGTTTTGGATAATTAGAAGATTGAATTTGGTTCCCGACTTCGCAACCATAAGGGATCATTATATTATATAAATCGGCCATATATAACTTCAATTGTATAAGTACAAATTATAATGTTTATACTATTGGATCCGGTTTCGAATGTACTTTAATGTAAGACTCGTATTTATATACTTGGTCTTACTATTAAATAGAGGTTTCCAAAATTGGATTTATGGTTTGGCCGGTAGTTGATAACCCCAAAGGGGAAGAACAAGAAAAACAGGGACACAATACATGGTCCTTTTAGTATTCCAATGGAGGAAAATTAGAAAATGAGAGAATAGAAAGTATATAAGCTATCAAATTATAAATTTTAGAGTCGAGGAATGTAGTTTTTGGTTCCTTCAAACCTTTGATTTGTACGGGAGTTTTTAAAGGAATTTGGCTAAATATGGACACAAAGAAGAGGAACGAGAGAAAAATTTAGCAAGTTAACAAAGTAAAACATGTGAAAATCAGGAGTTGAGTCCCAGTGCCAAAATCATAATTGGTATATAAAAGAGGTTTTTTTGGGGGAGTACGGGAAGTCACGCTCGTCTTGACGCTACTGTCATATATTGAATATTATAATTTGAGAACAATAAATCTTACATAATTTCTTAACTACTTTTGTAGTAGTAATAATCCAAAAATTATGAAAGATCACAAATAGATCGCATCCATCGAACAAGAAAAATAAAGTGAAAAGAAATTACATATATAAATAATTTGGAAAATAAATTATATTAAGAGAAAGGACAAATTCATTGATAATGACTCATAAAGTAATAGATTGGACCATTAGGAAGATATAATTTTTCCAAAAAACTCACAATCTTTAGATTGAACACTTAATAATTATGAGATTTCTTTACATGTCAGGGAAAAAATACATATTCTTACGCTTAATGGTTTGATAATATCCACTATAAAAGGAGAATAGTAATATAAATTAAATAAAACGGCACTTAGTTAGTGCGTAGTATATATATATATAATAGATATACGAGGACAACCAATTAAACAATTATAATAATTTTAACACATTAAATATAACCCGTGTATCACACGGACAAAAACTAGTATAATCTATTTGATACTCATTTTTTCAGTGGTTTTATATAAATATTTGGGACAATATGTGGGAGTCTGCGAAAGAGGTGGAGAGTGGTGAGAGAAATGACATCGGCTTCGCACCTCATATCCGCTGATCTAGGGATCAAATTCATGGGATTCATTTGAGGAATTTCGGCTATCCCCCCTGCTGACTCCCTACATCCTACATAAAAAAAAAAAAAACTAATATGTGGCGGAGGCGGTCATCCGGTGTGTTACCTTTTTCTTCTTTACAATTGATATGTATTTTTTTCTACTATTGTAAAAATTAATTTTTGGAAAAAAATTCACATTTAATTTCTTTTATGTTTGACGATGAATATATAACATTATGTGGATTTAAGAAGACGGCCCAAAAAAAGTGGGTTAGGATGGTAAAGACAAATTCTGCTTTGCGAGAGGCCGCATGTTCAAATATAAAGTGACAAACAATATTTATTTTGTAAGATGTACGTAACGATATACATCACTTAGACATAAAGATGAGGTGGCAGTCATGTGGCGCAGATATAGTACGAATAGTCATGCGTGACACCGTTCTTTTGATGAACAGCTTTTTAATATATAGTATATGGATGTAGGACTCTGAAAACCAGGCCAAGGTGCGGCTTGGCTTGGAGGGAGCCTAAAGAGGCCTCTCTCAAGAAGCCTCAAATGAAACAAAAAGTACCTCATACAACCACTAGATCGAATTCAACAAGAATATAACATTTTCTTAAATCGGAAGATTTTCTACACATTCCAAATAGTATCTTATAAAGTGAAAACAAATATAAAAAAATAAAAAAAAAAAGCAATTATGAATTTATTTTTATTTGGCTGATACAAAAACGAAGCATTCCACTCACGTAGAAGTCGATAAAATAACGTTATAGCAAAGTATCATTTCACTCACGTATATGTTGATAAAATAGCTACTAGCTTACACCTTGCTGCATGGCGCAAGTTTATTTCTTCTTTGTCCAAATTAAACTAAGCAAAAGCTAAAGATCAAACATTCTTCATAACACGAAACCAGAAATAAAGGAACAATAAACATACATTTTACTTGCAAGGGGGTAAAGGAGCACCCGTAAAGGCACTTGTTGTGGGCGAAAGCAGAAGAATTGAACTGCTTCAAACTCGAGGGGATCGGGCCACAAAGCTGGTTGTAGCTGAAATCAATGGTTTGCAAAACTGGAAGCTGCCCAATTTGCTTAGGAATGGATCCGTATATCTCGTTGTGAGCAATGTCAATAATCCCTAGGTTTTGGGAAAGCTTAACATTGGTGAAATCAAACTTGAACTGATTTTGCTTTATAATGAAATCGTTAAGTCTAGTTCCGCCTAGGATAAACGATACATCTCCGGTAAACCGGTTCCCGGATACGTCGAGTCCTAATAAATCTGCGTGAGCTAAAGATCTCGGGATCGTCCCCGATAACTTGTTGTTCATTAGTTTGAGATCCACATTGCGCTTGAATGAACCAAAGCTCTCCGGGATTGAACCAGTTAGCTTGTTGCTGAGAAAATATTGTGTGTAAAGGGTTAGTAACATTTATAAACAAAAACAACATTCCTAGCTAACAGTTTAAAATCACTCTTTTCTCTCTGCTTACTCCTCCAACGTCAAAAGTGTTAATTTTTTAGTTTTTAATATAAATAAACTAGTGTTTATGCTTGTGCTTACCCCCGTAATTATATATTTCATTATTAATATTTTACTTTATAATATCAAGTATCACTTTGGCTGCTGTTAAAACTTTTTAGTAGATATCTTTGTGATCACGTGGTCGAATCTTATACTTTAGTACTAAAACTCTTTTCTCTCTTGCTTACTTCCTTCACGTCAAAAGTGTTAATTTTTTTTAGTTTTTAATATAAATAAACTAGTGTTTATGCCTAGCTACCCCCGTAATTATATATTTCATTTATTAATATTTACTTTATAACATCAAGTATCACTTGGTTTAGTGGTTAAAACTTTTAGTAGATATGCTTTGTGATCACAGGGTCGAATCTTATATACTATGTTAGGAATACCTTTTAATATATTAACTGGTTATTAGGCCCAGCTATTACCTTCCCCAGTAAAAAAATTTTCATTTATTACTATTATACTTTGATATAATAACAATGAATATCACTTGGTCTAGTGGTTAATAAGACTTTTGTATACAAACTTGCAGTCACCGTATCAAACTCTTATATTATGCAATTTCTAACTTTTTTATTATATGTGATTACATGGAGTAAAAACGCCTTAGGGAGAGCCAAGTATGGCGTTGTTCCTTATTTAACAACACCTTTTTAATATATTAGATAGATAGATATAGATATCATACGACATAAATAAATAAAAGATCAAAAATATTATTAATTGCGGATGATCATAATAAGTTAAAAAAAATGTTGGCGGGAGTATCTAATTGAAGTATTTATAGAAAACATTGATGAAATATATAGTATGTAATACTCTTCTTCATCTTAAAGAGATTCTTAATCTTAACTTTTTTCAAAAAATTAAGGATTATATATTCGACAATTGAGCATTAACCAATAATCAATTTCTATTAGGTATGGCAGTACATGGGGGATATCAAGAATAGAAAAAGGAAAAAAAAGATAACTACTTGATTCATTTAAATGAAAAAAGGGAAAAAATTACCATATTAGAACCAAACAAACATTTTTTTCAAAAAAAAATGTAAAGACAATTTTCTACACAATTAATTTAATTTTATATGTCTTCGCACGGGTAAATATCACGAATATAAATAAGTGCCAATACTTATATATAAACTAAGAATCTAAGATAAAAGTAACTAAAAGTATTTTAACTTCCTAAATTCCCTCCTAAAGAAGTTAGTTTTCCTTATAAAGTCCCTCATAAATGCATCAGATCTCAATTTGATTTAGACATTTCTCTAGTTTTAATAACTGTTTTTGTGACTAAGAGTGAAGCAAGTATCAACGTATCATGCTCATTGTCGGTGAAAAAAAGAGAAATTAAATGCGACACTTCGACATTTTACACTATTCACAAATTTACTTTAATTATCGTTTGTGATTTATACGTGAATAAAAATATATCATGTGAGACCTTGTTGGATTCTTCTTAATACGTATTTTTTAATACGTACTTTTTATAATTTTACAAATACAAAATTGGAGATATATGCCCCCAAAGTTTTGACGTACGCATAAAAAAAAAGGTGTCACATTAATTTGAAACGATCAAGTATTAAAATTCTAAGCATAGGAAAAAGATTGAATTGTGCGTCGGTGGAGCAAACGAATGCCAAATTTTCTAGCACCGCCTAATATCACTTCTCATTTATGATTGGTATTTTCTCTCTCTTTTTATGAGTGGTCTTATTTGATATTTAGTGGTCAAATATTTTATACACCCTTTTTCACACATCTCGTCATCAATTTTGGTCACACTTTGTTTTAACCTCGTTATTTAAGCTTTGTTTTAGGTCGGAATTCTTTAATAATGTACAATATATTTTATATTTCCGCCGTCTTAAACAAATGTTTAATGTTAATTCTCTTTTTCACATTTGCTAATGCAAGTTTTATATTATTGACATCTTTAATTATATATTAGTAAAATTATATATAAAAGTTTAATTGTAATATA
Source organism: Beta corolliflora (assembly GCA_947648045.1). NCBI lineage: Eukaryota > Viridiplantae > Streptophyta > Magnoliopsida > Caryophyllales > Amaranthaceae > Beta > Beta corolliflora. Next base: position 128,091 of record CANSZD010002157.1, on the reverse strand, counting down.
TATTCATCGGCATAATCGAAATAAGGCTCACATAACTACATGTTTTTCAAATAAAGAAATAAATTTGGAGATTCTAACTTTACTTATAAATAGTGTCAACATAGCAAATGAAAACATATTTTTGGGCACAGGGAATATTGGGTCGGTTTCTTAATTTTCTCGAGGGCTCCACTTTCAGTTCAAATCGATTTTTGATATGTCCATGCAACTACCCACACGCATATCCTAAATGCATTATAAAAATAATTACTAAATTGGGTACATACCTTGAGAGATCCAGTCTAAAGAGGTTTGGTAGAAGGACAAAGATGAAGGGATAGTACCGGTGAAGCTGTTGGAGTAGAACTCAACTGTCCCAACGCTCTTCATCTGACCTGAGAACTTTGGCATGGAGCCACTAAGTTTATTGTTTTGTGTAATCGCGAGAACTGCAAGATTGGGCAGCCTAGTGATGGTTTCCCGGAATTGGTCCTATTAAGTTAGGCATCCTAGAGAACTGAAGGACCTTAAGATACGTCAAGTTTCCGATTGTCGGAGGAATTTGTCCGATGATTTCATTCACGTTGTCGAAGAACAGGCGGGAAACCCGACCTAGCCGCATATCATCGTCGCAACTTACGAAGCGCCAAGAGTCGCAACAATCGGTGTTGGCGACCCATGAGGAGAAAACTGAGGGATTTCGGAATTCTTTTTTTACTTGTAGGAGGACTTGCTTGTCTTCGTCGTTGCATGGAAGAGAAAATTGGGAGAGTGTGGGAGAACAGAGGTATAGCAAACAAATAAGAAAGAAGAGAGAAGTTTTTATAGTGATTTCCATTGTTTGGTATGTTGTGGGAGTAAAGGATGAAAATTTTAGTGTAGATGATAATGGAAGTAAGAAGGGATGATGAGCATATTGATATATATTGCCTTTCCATTAATACGTTGATGTGGATGTTGAGGGTTTTATTTTCCTCTTAGTCCTTAGATCTCTTTAACTACAAACCAAAAAGTATAGAGAAAAATTTAATTTTAGTCAACAATAACAGGTTTAATCACTAGACCTTAGTTTTCAGATTCTTTACAGCTCACTACCTTAAGACATAATATTCAAGAGAAATAAGTTTTAGGCAAAATTGGTCCCAGCACCATGGCCCATGGCGCGGGTGCGCACGCAACTTTAACTAGTAATAAACAGCATAACCTATTTGACGACAAGACAAAGTGCTGTAATGGCCGAAACTAAATTTTTCGGCACATGTTCCCAGTGACTTGAGACTTTAATTGAATCAAAATATAGGATAAATGAAAGAAAAAGGGGAAAATGGATAAAATTAGCATGGATTCCACTAGTGGCAAAAAAGTTAGTGTAGTTGTGATCTCATTGTATTTCACTGACCCAAATAGTTGTGGTGTTTTGGTGGCAATAATAACAGTTAGTGGTGTTCGGACTCGCTACCATGTAATTTGTGAGTGTTGGCGCTCAATTTGGCTAAGTTTTATATCCACTAAACATCAATAGGGTCTTAGTCACAGTATCAAAAATGACTTGGGGAAGCTGAATGTAGGTTGCAATAGTCTTCAACAAGAATTGATGATATAATAATAATGTATGTACCTTAGCTACATTTATGCCAAATAATTCAAATAGTCAAAAAAAGGATGATCTCACTCAATCTAGATTGGGAGAAATCAGAAATGTAATTATCTTATTTCAATAATCTGATAATCAAGTGGTACAGCAATACTACTAACTGGATATGAGATGGTAGTGAAAATGAAGAGAATTACTCTAAAACGTACAAAGCAAATTTGTTTGCTTTTAGTCGACAACATTATTTGCTTATAGTCTTATTTAAATTATTTGTCCCACATTTTGTATGCCACTTATTTTGCCACTAATACAACTCTAACAACATTAATAATGGCAAGCAGCCAAAGGAGGACCACAGAGGCACTTGTTGGGCTCAAAGCTCTTCCGACCAAAACGCTTCAGCCCATTTGGAATGGAGCCACAAAGGTCATTATAACTCACATCAAGGCTCGTTAAGCTCTTAAACAACGTAGGTAACGAGCCAGTTAGCTTGTTATGGGAGACATTGAACTCCGAGAGCGACGACAATGCCGAGACCGACGATGGAATCACTATTTTGATTAGCGGAGAGATCGACTACTTTGAGGCTCTTCAACTTGAAAAGCTCTTCTGGAATAGGTCCGGTTAAGCTGTTCATCCCGAGATCGAGGTGATATAGTTTTTTGAGCTTGGTAAGGGACTTTGGGATAGTCCCCGTGACGTTAATGTTATCTGCTAAGGTAAAGAAGCTGAGGTAAGGCAGGTTACCGAAATCTGAAGGTATAGTACCCGAAAGACCCCAGGAGCGGCTGAAAGTGACGGTGTTGATGCGACCGTATTCGCTTCCGCTTTGCATTCCGCAACCTACAAAACTCCAGCCGAAACAACAGTCTGTGCTGTTGTCCCAGTCCGAAAGACGGCCGTTAGGGCCGCCGAAATGATCTCGGACTTTTAGAAGGACGGCTTTGTCATTATCGTTACATGGTAGAAAATCTGTGGCCTTTGTGAAGGTGATGTGAATAAGGAAGATGGAGAAATAGAGTAGGGTATAGTCTTTTGGAGAAGTTGACATCATGGATGTTAATGAACTAGTATGGTGGAAAATGAGACTTGTATTGTGTGGAGATGTAAATTGTACAAGAATGGTGGACCAATGAAGGGCACTCTTTATAGATTCTCAAAATGCCAAATCTTATCTTTAAGACCTACCGTTATTATTGACTCTTTAAATTTATTTAATGTAGTAAGTGTGATGTATTATTTTTAGTAGTTTATTTTCTCTTTCCATTAGTATCAATAAATACTTTCATATGATTTTTATTGATAAATAAATAGATTTTTCTAATCTATGCCACAAGGCATAGGTTAAGAGTATCAAAAATCCTATATAAGATATCATTATACAAACGTTTCTATTTCAAAATCCAACTTAAAAAAATCTTAAATGATTATCTCAATCTTAAGTATCTATCATTATTTATTATCCCCAAATAGAATCTTGTTGTATTATATATTTTGTTAATAAAATCTTGAAATTCTTAACCTATGCCTTATGGCATAGGTTAGAAAAATCCTAAATAACTATAATTATTAATAGTCAGTTAGTTGTATATAGGGATGTATGACGAGTTAGTTTGTGCCCGTGAGGCGTGAGGAGAATCGCCTATCCGATGGTTTAGCAAAGGAATGTTGAACTCTCCAGTTAGAAAAAAAAAAATTATTAGGAACTTAACCCTCCCCCTTATTTTCCTAGTAATGACAATATTAATTCGGATTTTAATGCTCTAACTTGGATGTTTAACAAATATTTATGCATTCCTTTTTTACCAAAAAAAAACTAGTTTGTTTGGCAGTTAGTGGGTAACTGATACATGATTATATTAGTTTTGACTACTAGATCGAGTTAGATATATAACTAACTAATTGCATTAGATGTTTTAGAAATGTTTGGTAAAAAGAAACTAATTAATACTACTTAAACTAGGAAAACGATATGTAAGGACATAAGTAGCATTGAACTAGGACGGCCATGAAGTGATAAAGACTTCATGATCAATACCCGAAGATGATGAGTTAAATATCAAGTAGTCAACATCTAATAATATAGAGCTTTAATGTCCTAAACTAACTTTAAAAAAGACAAAAACACTTTGGCAAGTTGTCCACTTCCAAATCAAGTGTTATACTATGTAGTCTCAATTAATGGCGCGTCTTTTCTTACATTTTTCTGGTCAAATTTCCGAGCCTTTACATATTGATAGACAGCAAAATTCTGGAGCTGTGGGCTGGATAATGCGGCCCACCGCACGCCTCATGCCATATGGGGGGAGGTAGAGATGGCCACTTGTTCGGGCTGGGCGGGTCGGACTGAGATTTCATCGCCCGGGACCGGATCGTAAAATTCACAGTTTGGGTGGGTTGGTCCGCAGGGTGAAAAATATTGGCCCACACCGTGGTCACTCTATCGATTTTCGGGTTCGGGGGAGCGGTTCCGGCGATTCTTGGGCCTAGCGGGTCAAGGGTCCGCATGATAAATTTTTTTCAAAATTATTAAATCATTGAAATTACTTCCTCCGTCCCAGAAAGATCTGTACACTTGTTGGGACACGTAGTTTAAGGTGATAAGTTGTAGTGTGGTTATCAAATGTTATTATATTTAAAAAGTAGATGTGATAGGAGTTGGTGTGGTACATTTTATTAGAGGAGAGAGAAAGTTGGGTAACTTTTTATTGATGAAAGGTAGAGTTTGGGCCAAAGATGTGTCAAAGAAATAACGGTTTTTTCACCATATACCCACGACAAATCACGAAATTCAATATACCCTTAATGTTTCAAATATTCACCGTATACCCACGAGTTTTCAAAATTGTGCACCATATACCTTTTTCTAACGGAAGTTAAGTCACCGTTAGGCTTTATTTACCATTTTGCCACCATTAACCCCTAACCCTAAAATCTAAACTCTAATCCTCACCCTAATCTAAACCCTAATATAAACCCCTAACCCTAACCCACCATCCCTCCCCACTCCACCCCAGCCCCCCCCCCTCCCACACCCTCCCTCCTAACCCAGCCACCCCCTCCCCCCTCCCCCACCCGCCGCATCCCCGCCCCCCCCCTCGCCACTGCAGATCCCTCCCACATCCCCTCCCCTCCCCCTCGATTCCCCCCACCACTGCAGCCCAGCCGCCGCGCACCAACCGCACGAGTTGAGTCCCCCTTCGATCCGAGTCCCCAACCGCCGTAAATTGAGTCCCCAACAATCGGAAAGCACACGAAGCACGAATTTTCGCGGCCGAATTCCATCCCCTAACCGCGGAAATTGACACGAGATTTGAAGCTTGAGGTTCGAAATTCGAAGGGGGAGATGCGAGATCTCAAGCTTGAGGTTCGAAATTCGAAGGGGAGACTCGAACTCGTGCGGTTATTTTCGAAGGGGCTGGTGGAGGGGGAAATCAACGGCCAGCTGAATTCAACGGGGAAGGGGGAAGGGGAGAGGGAAATCGACAGGGAAGGGGGAGGGCAAAATCGACGGCGAAGGGAGTGGGGGACGTGCGGCGGCAGTGGAGGGGAGGGAGAGGGGGTGGAGGGGCTGGGGTGGAGGAGAGGGGGAGAGGTGGTGGAGGCTGGGTGGGTTAGGGTTTGGGGGAGGGGAGGGTGGGTTAGGGTTTGGGTAGGGTTAGAATTAGGGTTAGTATTAGGATTAGAATTTATTGATTAGGGGTTAATGATGGCAATATTGTAAATAACATTAACGGCAACCTAACGTCCGTTAGAAAAAGGGTGTTTGGTGAACATTTTCGGAAACTTAGGGGTATATGGTGAATATTTGAAATATTAAGGGTATATGGTGAATTTTCCAATTTGTCAGGGGTATATGGTGAAAAAACCGAAGAAATAATAAGTTAATAGTGGGACCACGCCAAAAATGAAAGTGTTCGAACTAATTTGGGACAAACATAAAAGGAAAGTGTTCAGACTATTCTGGGACGGAGGGAGTATTCATTTTTGTTACATAAAACCTTTAAAACTAATTAAAAAATATATATAATTATTAATATAAATGAATAATTTCATTATTTTTGAATTTGATCGAATTATAATATATGCAATTTGATTAAAATATACATAATTTGGTTGAATAATTACTTGGGTCAGGCTGGTCCGGTTCATGGCCCGGGTTGGACCGGTTTCGTAGACCGGGCTACGCGGTTTTAGTATCAGGTTTTCGTGGGTTGGGCTCAAAAAATTCAGCCCACGATCCACCCACCAATTTCACTGTTCGAGGCGGGTTAGACTGGGCTTTTCGCGGGCTCGACCCACACGGCCCATGAGGTGGGCTGGGCTGGATTGGCCCGCACTGTTGGCCATCTCTAGGGGGAGGGGTTGGAAATGGACAAGAAAAAATAATCATGTCGTGTAATAATTCTGTCATAAATTCAAATGAGGGAGTCCCGACCCATGTGTTAAGTCGGGTTGGACGGGCCAGACGGCCAGCCCATCATACGTGCGTCGAGCTCGAGCTAAAATTTGACAATGGTGTGATCATTGGGACTCTCGTACTAGCGGACTCATGTCGTGTCGATCCACGCTCGATCTACAAAATTTATCATACACTCGGGTTGTACCGTGAGCATGGTGCACCCAAGGCTATTTTTTACCTCATTGCTCATTTGAAATCATCTAAATGAGCAAAATTTATTAAAAATGAGAGTTCAAGATGAACACATGAGCAAAAATTAGTTTTTATAGTACCATGTAGGGGTGTTCATGGGTTGTTAAGCGTTCCGAACGACATTTCGGTTCGGAATCCAGAATTTCGGTTCGCCATTTTTACGAACCTGTAATCAGAACCCGTTCAAACCGCTAACGACCTAAGTGGTTAACCGATTTTGCGGTATGGTTTTACGTTAACCATTAACTGCTAACCAAGTTTTAATAATTTATTTTACTACATTTATATATATAGTTTTCACTTTTTCTCGACCAAAAAAAATTTTATGAAGCAAATTGTACTAGTTGTTAGTTAGTACAAAATTATTACAAAGGTCTCCAACAAGATAACAATGCTTTTTACTAAACTACTTTCTAGTTTCTACTTTTACACTAGGTGACTTAGTTTTTTTAGTTTGTTCTTTTTGGAATGCAGTAACAGCTATGTGATTAGTATTTTTTTAGTATTACTTGAATGCAGTAACAACATTACAACTAGGTGATTAGTATTTTGTTCTTTTTGGAATGCAGTAACAACACAACATTATTACTAGGTGATTACTAGTAGTAGATAGTATTAGTAGATAGTATTTCCGTAAGAGTAATATAGTAACATCCAAAATAAAATTTGACGTAATAACTAATAGCTAATCAATCTAATTTTCATAAAAAAATAGAAGAATATATAAATTAAATAAATATATATTCGATTTTTCGGTTAACCGTTTCATAAAAAATCATAATCGTAACTATACCGTTTAACCGTTATTTTTAACGGTTCGATTCATCGAACCTTTTAACCTCTATTTTTTCGGTACGGTTAGAGCCCATTTTTATCGGTTTTTCGTTACGATTTTTCGATTTCGGTTTTTTCTGGACACCCATGGTACCATGCATAGCTCCAAGCATAATGTAATAAGGTTAAAATTTTATGTTAAGAGTATAGGCCACATGTGAGTTAGGAATATATAGTTGTCCCGCATTAAAAAATTAGAGAAAGAATGAATGACAAACATATAGATTGGTGGGGTACTCCACCTATCACCAATTGGTTCTAGGATGGAACCCTACCAACCTTGTATTTATCATTTTGTCGGTTCTACTTGCTTGCTTTTTATTTTTTTCTCGCAAATTAACTGCAAAATTTAAAATTTTTAAATATCTAAGAGTTCCCTCAATTTTAATTTGTTGATGTTATTTGATATTTTTTTCTACTAATATGCTTCATCTATTATTTATTGCAATAATTTGACTTGAATTCATGCTTGCTAACATATAATTTTACCTATTAATACCTTGATAATGAAAAGTTGATATTTCTAAAATTTATTCTTTGACAATAATCCAACGCCATATTACTCCCTCCGTTTTTAATTACTTGCTATATTTCCTTTATGGGAGTCAATGTTTATCAACTTTGACAGATTATTTTAACTTTTTTAATAGGTAAAATATAGTTATGTGTGATCTTGTTAGATTCATGATGTGTAGTGTTATTTCTCTAGGAACACTATAAGAGGGGAGTGAATTGTATGTGTAGAAATTAACGTACTTTTTGCGGAATTATAAAACTAAACTAGAAAAACAAGCAAAAGAACATGAGACATTTTATGAGGAAAAACTTCCTAGGCCCAACAGGAAGAAACAACCTCGACCACAAGAGATTTTAAACTCAACTCTTTCACTAATTAGGCCAAACACCTTTGTTACAACCTAATTATACTCAGGGCCCACAACTTGAGTTCCTAAACTCAAGTTCCTTAACAACCGTTCCCTTAACAGTTGTTCCTCTTAACTTCACTCGAAGTTAACTCTCTTTTACTTGCTTCACTCAAAGCTTCACTTATACAGGACTTCACTCAAAATCCCATTACCCCAAAATAAAAACTACAGTGACCATTAAGCTTAGTCGAATATAGTAAGAAGGTAATAGGAACACTTGGCTTTATAAGAGAATGAAGGTACTGACACTTTAATTACTTAAACTCACTTAATCACTTAGTCAATCACAATTTGGAATTTAGTTGTATATGTATATTTATTGTAGTCATTGTATAAAACGTGGGATTAAACATATATTAGTGGTTTAAAGCATTTTCCCATGTCGTTCCTTAGCTTGAGGAACATTCTCCATGTTCTCCCACAAACACCACGTTCAATTAGAACGTGTTAGCAACCAGTACTGACTTCCTATAATTTAGCAGTTACTTGTGCTTTACATCTTTATTTTCGGTTTTTCCAAAAAGGCTATTTTAATTAATAAAATCAATTTTAAATCCTTTTAACAAATAATATCCAAAAGATTTTTTTTAAAATATAAGGATTTTATTTTTCAAATAAGATAAAATCTTTTACATAAAAAGATTTTCTTTAAAACCGACTTTAATCAAATAAATTCTTTAATTTGATCTTTCCTAAGTTTTAGCCTTTAAAAACTCAACTGGCATCTTTTAACCGTTGCACATTATATCATTTAACAAGTTCCTATGACTGCTACTTATAGTTCCTTTATCTTAGATTAATTGTACCAACATGTATGTTCCGTACAATGGAACATACAGACATTCTTTTTACATAGCCAGGTGTTCCTTACCAAAACTTACTCGTTCCTTACATAGGAACTAAAAGATAAAAAGCTTCACTTGATCCTAATGCTCCAATGTAACTCCAGTACCAGTTCCTTGAGCATATTCAATTAGTCTCCAAAAATCCAGTTTGATTTATTCCTTATACTTAGCATTCTCTTTGCTCAATTTGGTGATACCTTGCAGATTTCCATTCCTTCAACAATTTGTTAGTTTATAACTTAGTTTGTATCTTTGTTCCTTTATCATCATCAAAACTAGGGTTCAACATGTATATTTATACTTTTCACTAAAATAGAATATGGAAAAGTGAAATGGAAAAACCACGTACTTTCTCATAATAAACAACTTTTGCTTTCAAACAATGATAAATCTAAACTCACTCAATTTGATTAGAGTGTAGGGGAGCATGGAATTATCTTACTTCGATAATGATAACCAGTTTTTTTTTTGTTTCTGGGGTTAAAGATAAGAAATTCATAAAAGCACAAACTGAAGACAAGTCAACGAGTAGTGGTGTCAAAACAGGTTCTCAAACAGGTTCTGGGTATACCCACGGCCAACCTGGTCAGACCCGGACAGTCGAATTCGGCAGTCGGCCCCAGTCATGATTGGTCAGGTTTTGTTCAACTGGGTCGATCACATTTGAATCATGGGATTGCCGGGTGCTAGACAGGTCTGAGCGTTCCATTTACAAGTCAATCCATTCCCAGGTATGATCGCCCGTGGACATTTTTTAACCGGATTTGCGCAGGTCGTATTTGGGTTTCATGTATGCTTGGGTAGAGTCAAGTGTACTCGGGTTGAATCACTAATGACCTTAGTTAGATCATTGTGAAGCATCGGGTCCATTAGTTATTGAACGTCAATTCAACTTCGGTTAACTCCTGATCGGGTCATTTTAATTTTGTTACGGATTTTGTAAACGAATCATATTATTAAAAGTATTAAGATCGACATATATATACATATGTGTGTGCATGTGTGCGATAAATATATGGATGATAACGAAAAACTAATAAAAACACTATATTGTTTACCGTGATGTTTAGTGTATTCTCTTAGTCAACTCTTATTTCGACTAATCAACTGCGTAAAACCACTCTAATGAGTAAAGGAGTAGAACGATAATAATAATAATACAAATACTAACAACTTGTTAAACTTTGAATCGGGTCATCTTTTTATATCATGTCGTTATCCTCTTTATCAACTAGTTGCCACTTATCAAATAGTTTTAAGATCGAGTTATTATACATTGACTACTAAAGAGGTATGATCAATTGCAATTTTGATCTTGTGATGGATTTTGTAAATGTATTATATTATTAAAAGAATTAAGATCGACATATATATGCATACATTTGTGTGTTCGAGAAATGTATTGATGATAACGAAAAACTAATAATAATACTTGTATTGTTTACCATGATGTTTATTAGTGTATTCTCTCAATCAACTTTGTACGTGTTTAGACTAGTCAACTTGCTTAAAGTTTAGTGTATTATCTTAGTCAACTTAGCGTAAACTACTCTAATATATAAATGATTATAATGACTCTTGATACTATACTCACTTAGACAATTACACTTACTAAACGTTGAAGTTCTAAATCTTAACATAACATTCATTAAGTTAATCTAATCGAAATTGAAACAAGTTAAAATCGGATGAGATCAATGAATGTATCATTTTAAGTTGATAAGGTAAGTCAGTATAACACTACTCTGTTTAAGTTAATCGTCTTTAAAATAACAATGTAATAAGTATTCACTAGAAACTCAAAGAAGTTCATATAAGTTATATACGTACTTATATAGCTATACTATAAGTTCACTTTGATAAAAAAAATTTCACTTAGTTAAGAAAATGAATGAATTCATTTTTGAAGAAAAATGAACGAATTGGTATATATAAGAAAAGTAGCAAAAACAATGTTGTGACTTGTGATTGGCCGATTTAGAGAAACATGGATCATGATCCACGACCGTTGATTTGCTTCAGCCACATCCTATGACCATTCATTTACATAAACACGGATTATCACCCACATCAGCAAAAGCTGACCGTTGATGATTAACAAACAAACCGATGTCGTCGATTTTGCGCTCCCCCCTATATGTAACCCTAACCTTCTCTCTCTTCCTTACCCGCCTCCCTCCTTTCTTCTTCAACCAAACTTAGTTTTTCGAAATTAATATTACTCCCCTTCACCCCTGCATCTCACGTACCGCAATTGAGACGTTTATTGCCTTCGTCCGAGGTATTCTACTTGTCACCCATTGGTTGCTTGTTGATTTTCTAAGTTTAGTCTTGATTTGGTAGTAAACATCAATGAATTACTTGGTCTTGTTCAATCCATGTAATTTTGATGCACTAGTGGAAAAAAATGGAAGGGCTGCGGTCAAAACAGCCCTAAGGGCTGCGTTTTGGCCGGCGACCCTTTTGAATGTGCGACCCTTCACTAAAAGTGAAGACCGCACCCAAAACCGCAGTCCTTCTATATGTGAAGGGCTGCGGTCTAGACCCAAAACCGCAACCCTTCGTATTCGGACTTTTTTTAAAAAAAAAAATTACGCCGGCCCCCACCCCACCCCCGCCCACCCGCACCCCCACCCCACCCACCCCCCCGCACTCCCCGCACCCCCACCCCGCCCCTGTCGGCCCCGCACCCCCACCCAGCCCACCCCCTACACTCCCTGCACCCCCACCCCAATCCCAGCCCTGCACCCCCACCCCCATCCTGGCCGCACCTCCACCCAGCCACCCCTGCGCCCACTGCCCTCCGCACCCCCCGCCCACTTGCCTCCACTCCTCGCCCCCGCAACCCCCACCCCAGCCCACCCTCCGCCATCCCCAACCCCCTGCTTCTAGCCCCTCCACCCCATCGGCCGCTAACCACCCCAAAGACCCCACGACCTCCCCTAGCCCGGCCCAGCACCCCGGCCTTGCACCCCACCGTGGCACCCCCCCGCCCCACACCTCCCTTCGACACAAAAAAACCGATCGAATTGCAATATATCACAAGTTTTTCAAGGTAATAATTAACTTTAAATATATATATTTAATAATGTAAAAAGTGTACATAGAATTGATACCAACTAGTAAATCTAGCTAATTATATCGCGAAATCCACCAAAATGTATCATAAGCAATCATCACATAATATAAGAACCAAGGCCCTGAAACTTGGTGTATTATTCATATAAACCTTGCAAAAAAACCAAGGAATTAACACATAATATAAGAATTCAATCATTTACCATAGTTAATAGTTCTAAAAATGACATATACCTTCCCGAAATTCAATCAAAAACAAATGCAAGCATAAAACTCTACACACTAGTTATATTATACCTCATATTATCATGTTCAAAAAGAAATTGGAGTTAAATGACTCGAGAAATAGGAATTGGACGCGAAAAGGCGAAAATAGACCTAAAATCACATTTATGTTCCCGAAATTCGACCAACAACAAATGTAAGCCTCAAAATCTACAAAATAGTTACATTATACCTCATATTATCATGTTGAAAAAGAATTTGGGGTTAAATGACTCGATAAGTACGAATTGGACGCGATAAGGCAAAAATAGGCCTAAAATGACCTTTTCGTTCCCAAAATTCAACCAACAACAAATGCAAGCGTAAAAATCTTCAAACTAGTTATATTATACCTAATATTATCATGTTCAAAAAGAATATGGAGTTAAGTTACTCAAAATCTAAGAATTAGAAGCGAAAAGGCTAAAATAGGTCTAAAATGACATTTACGTTCCCGAAATTCAACCAACAACAAATGCAAGCCTAAAAATCTACACAATAGTTACATTATATCTCATATTATCATGTTCAAAAATAATTTGGGGTTAAATGACTCGATAGGTGCGAATTGGACACGAAAAGGCAAAAGTAGGCGTAAAATTTACCCCGTTCCTTTCTCGCATCGAAAGACTCATCCTCGGTAGTGTGTTCAGCACTCGTGCTCTTATCCGTATGCACCTTGGCATTAATATACATAAATCTCAAGATAAAAAATTCACATTGGCATTAAGGGCCAAGGGGGGAGGGTCATTGTGTAGTGGAGGGGGTGCACGTGCTAGGAAGGGGGAGGAATCCGTGCGGGGGCGTCTATGCGGTGGGGGGTGCGTGCGAGGGGAGGGGAGGGTCTCGTGCAGGGAGGGGAAGGGCTGGGCGGGGAGGGAGAGGTCTGCAGGTGCGGGGAGGGGGTTGTGCGGGGAGGGGAGGGCTGGGCGAGGGTGGGGGGGGCTCATGCGGGAGGAGGAGGCCCGGCGAGGGCGGGGAGGGAGGGGCGGGCCGGGAGGGGGGGGTTTGTGCGGGGAGTGGAGGGGCGGGGGCGGGGGAGTGAGGGGTCCGTGCGGGGAGGGGGTTTGTGTAGGGGAGGGGAGGGCTGGGCGGGGGTGGGGGGGGGTCACGTGCGGGGAGGGGGAGGGCGGGCGGGGGGGGGGAGGGGGGCTGGGGCAGGGAGGGATTTGTGCGGGGGAGTGGAGGGCGGGCGGGAAGTGGAAGTGAGGGTCCGTGCGGGGAGGGGGGTTTGTGTAGGGGATGGGAGGGGGGGGCAGGGGGTGGGGGGTGCGTGCGGGGGGGTTTTATGCGGGGGAGGGAGGGCCGGGCGGGGGGTGGGGGTGCCGTGCGGGGGGTTTGTGTAGGGGAGGGAGGGGGGGCGGGCGGGGGTGGGGGGTACGTGCGGGGAGGGGGCACGGAGGGGGGGTTTGTGAAGGGGAGGGGAGGGGCAGGGCAGGGGTTGGGGGGTCTATGCGGGGAGGGGGGTTTGTACGGGGAGGGGGGGGGTGGGATGGGGGGTGGGGCGGGTAGGGGCGGCGAGAGGTAGATACTAACCCTTGCCGGCGTGCGCCAACCCCCCCCAAGCCACCGCCAACCCTCCCCACGGCTGCCCGGCCCGCCCCTCCCCCTCCCCTGCGAGGCCCCCCCCCGATGCACGACCCCCAAGCCCCCTAACAACCCTCCCCCACTGCGCTGCCCTCCGCACAACTTCCCCCCTTTTGCTTTAAGCCTTTTTGTTTTCCAATTTCATTTACATGAAAATTTATGCACAAAAACCAAATATGTAGTTTCATTACGCTCGATATTGGCATATGCAACAAAAGTTTGGAGTTAGATGAACAAAAATATAAAAAAAATGAGGCGAATCGGCCAATATAGGTCTAAAATGACCTTTTCGTTCCCGAAATTCAACCAACAACAGACGCAAGCCAAAAAATCTACACAATAGTTACATTATACCTCAAATAATCATGTTCAAAAATAATTTGGGGTTAAATGACTCCATAAGTACGAATCGGACGCGAATCGGCCAAAATAGGCCTATAATTATAGCCGGCAAAACAAACCCGTGCAGATTGACCCGACCCGAAATACCCGACACGAAACCCGTTTTTCACCCGAAAAGAACCGATGCCGAAATTACCCGACCCGACCCAAGCCCGACCCGAAAGTAAATAAACCCGAATATGACCCGAACCCGAATATGCCCGACCCGAAATTAACCCGACCCGAAATTAACCCGATAATGATGACCCAAACCCGACCCGACACGAAAAGTTGTCATATTAGTTACTTTTTAATCAAATTTAAGGAAAAAATTGTCATGAAATACTATATATGAATTAGCCATTGCCTATTAATTATTTCACTAGCTTTTATTAGTCTTATATGTGTTTTATTTATTTGTTAGATTAGAAACCCGATCTAACCCGACCCGATTTAACCCGACCCGATCTAACCCGGTTCGTTTTAACCCGACCCGATCTAACCCGACCCGATGTGACCCGAAATTTCATGGACTCGTACCTGAACGGACCCGACCCGACCGCTACCCGAAAACAAAGGTGACCCGATTTTGACCCGACCTGTAATGACCCGACCCGTATGACCCGTTGCCACCTCTACCTATAATGACCTTTTCGTTCCCGAAATTCAACCAACAACAGATGGAAGCCTAAAAATCTACAAAATTGTTACATTACACCTCATATAATCATGTTAAAAAAGAATTTGGGGTGAAATGACTCGATAGGTACGAATTGGACACGAAAGGCGAAAATAGGCCTAAAATGACATGAGAATCAGGTCACATGGCAATGGAATGCCCATCAGCTGGTAGCGGCGGAGGTGGTGGGAACTGTTACAAATGTGGAGAGCATTCCATTGCCATGTTACCTCACTCTCCACATTTGCAACAGTTACCACCACCACTGCCACTACTGCCCCCCCACTGCACTCCCTCATTGCCATGTAGGCCTAAAATGACCTTTTTGTTCCCGAAATCAACCAACAACAAAAATAAGCCCTTAGAAATCATCATATTAGTTACGAATTGGAGAAATTAGACATACCTGAGTATATTTCTCATGATTTATTGACCTTCCGCCGTTTCTTAGGATCTTCAAATACATGTATCCCTTCCGTGTGATCTACACGCATATAGTTCTCCGACATATTCACATCATCTTCCACACTATTTTCAGGATAGGTAAAAGTTTGGATGTCCTCAAATGCATCATATTCTTCCTCATTATCAACATCACCAATACCGAGGATACTCCTTTTACCAGGTACAACAATTGACCACTTATTATCAGCAGGATCAGTTACATAAAATACTTGCTTAACTTGTGATGCAATTACAAATGGCTCCTGTTTTTCACGTAGACGACTAAGGTCCACAAGAGTGAATCCACAAGGATCATATTTTCTTACGCAACGTCGATTATCGTTAACCCACTTGCAACACAAGAGGCAAATATTAAAAGTACAGTAGTCCAGCTCCCTTATTTCTTGTATTCGCCCATATTATCCTTCGAGCTTGCGTATTGTGTAGATGACGCCACAAGTGAAACACCACTATTTTGTTGCAATGACGACTTCAGATCTTGACGTTCAGTCCAAAACGTATAGCCATTAATATCATAACCCTCATAAGAGCGTACAGCTTCACGAGGACCAAATGCTAACCACTTCACTGTTTCAGGAACACTTTCATCCAAATCATTCACTACTCGTTTATGAAACCAATCAATGAAAGTCTTGTTATGCATTTGCGTCAATGCCCTTATTCCTTTTCCAGGATTGTTAACACGTAATTCCTCCATATGTTCATTTAAATAAGGATGGACAGCTGCTACGTGATGCAATACAAATAAGTGAGCTTGTGTATACTTTTCTACAGAAGGTGTGATCAATTTTGAACCAATTGTACCCTTGCCCTTAAGTCTGCCCTCATGTCGAGATGTCGAAAGTCCAACAGGATCAACACTAGCAAAATACTCAGCCACAAAATTACTGATCTCTTCACCCACAATCCCTTGAATTATACTACCTTCTGGTTATGCAGGATTTCGAACTTTATCCTTCAAAGTACCCATATATCTCTCAAAAGGATAGCACCACCTCAAAAACAACTTGGACCACACAACTTAATTTCTCGAACTAGCTAGATGGACAATGAGATGGACCATAATGTCAAAGAATGCGGGGGGGGAAACATCTCAAATTTGCATAGAGTTTCAATCACTCGGCACGCAAGGAATCGAGGGTCGACGGTTCTAGAACTTTGCTGCATATTGTATGGAAAAATGAACAAAGTTCTGTAATGGTGTGCCTCACATGCTTTGGAAGTATCCCATGAATAGCAATCGGTAAGAATACTTGCATCATGACATGACAATCGTGAGATTTCATACTCGATAACTTCAACTCACCATTTAAAGTAACAAATCGCTTCATATTCGATGAGTAGCCAGTTGGAACCATAATGCCATACTACGACTCGCAAAAAATCCGTTTCTCTGCACGCGACATCGTGTAGCAAGCTGGTGGCAAATAATTCTTCTCCGAATCCTCCACCTTCTTTTTATTTTTCTGAGTTTCCTCATCAACCCTTTCCTCCACTACTTTCTTCTTCCTTCCGTCCTTTTTCTGAGCCCACAACTCTGGTCGAAGCCCCTGTTTTTCCAAGTAAAGTCGTGACGCCTTAACATCTTTTGTCTTGCCTGGAATATTCATAAGTGTAGCAAGAATAGCTTCACAAACATTCTTCTCTATGTGCATGAAATCCAAACAATGTCTGACCTTTAGATCTTTCCAATATGGGAGTTTCTAAAAAATGGACTCCTTTTTCCATAATCCTGTAGGTCGATCAACCTCACTAGCAGGTTTACCAAAGATTGTTTCAATGCCTTTAACCTGATTATAAACTTCGGTACCAGTTAATGGTCTACGAGCAACTTCTTCTTCAATCGTCCCATCGAATGCCTTCATCTTAAACCGATAGGGATGGTCGCGTCTAAGGAGCCTTCGTGGGCGCATATAGACATGTTTGCATCCCTTAAGGTGTGTAGACTTCATGTCATCTACACAAATCGGGCGGGGAATGTTTTCCTCTAGTCTTATACCGGGATAAGTTCCCATAAGCTTGGATAATCGTTCATAGTACAAAAAAGCATGGCACGCGAGTGAACATCTCATTAGCATACGCATGAAATACTAACACTCCTTCGTTCCACATCTTCTGTAAATCTAAAACAAGCGGTTGGAGGTATACATCTATGTCATTTCTAGGTTGTTTGGGCCCTAATATAAGAAGCGACAACATGATGTACTTGAGTTTCATGCACAACCAAGGAGGCAAGCTATAAACCACTAAAACTACGGCCATGTACTATCTTTGCGAACTAAGATTGCCAAAAGGGTTCGTGCCATCCAAAGTTATTAAAATCGCGATTCAAATCTTAAAATCTTACGATTTTACGATTCAAATATGGTAGACGATTCGATTCACGATTCTAGACGATTCTATACATTTCTTTTGACTAGCGAAAACCTCGCAAATTTAAATCATGCTAACAAAGCAAATAATAGATCTACATTGTTAGTTATTGTCAATATAGTGGGTAAACAACTATTTTTTTCAATTTTTAGGTTTTTTTAACTTATAATTTTAGCACATTCAATGAAGATTGAGTACAATATCTTGATTATAAGTGTTCACAGAATCTTACGATTCTACGATTCGATTTTACGATTCGATTCTGAAGGTTGTTTCCGATCCAACCTAGAATCTCGATTCTAACAACTTTGGTGCCATCCGTACATAATCCAAGCCTCAGATTCCTATCCTCATTACCAAATGCATTATGCACCCTGTTGATACTTTTCCACTCAGGCGAATCAGCCGTATGCTTGAGCAGACCGTCTTTCTTCCTACGATCTGCATGCCACCTCAAATTCTTCGCATCTCCTTTAATTGAGAACATGCGCTTAAATCTAGGTATTATGGGTAGATACCACAACACCTTAGCTGGTGGTCCTACACTACCTCCAGCTCCTTCATGCTTGTACCTCGACAATCCACAACGTGGACACTCATGTAAATGCTCATACTCATTACGATAAAGCACACAATCGTTAGGACATGCATGTATCCACTCGTACTCTAAGCCAGAAAGGACACATCGGTTTCTTCGCATAATAATACGACTTTGGCGGTTCATTTCCATCGGGGAGCGTATCGGCTAAAACTTCCAACAACGATGTGAAACCGAGTCCGTCCAACCGACTTTCGACATAATGTTGAACAATGTTATCATGACGGAAAGTTTAGTGTACTTTGTACAACCTTGGATACAACGGCTTTTCGGCGGCCTCGGGACATAGACTCAAAAATACGAGGTCGTTTACACGTTTGCTCTTCAACCTCGTGTATCATCTCGTCTACCCGATCCCTATCATCATCTGCAAACCCATCATCCAAATTCTCATCCCCGAACTCATCATCCCAATTCTCTAAATCCTTCTTTTCTTCACATACATCGTTCATTACTCTAGAGCTTCCTATATACTTCCCCTGCTCGCCATGCCAAACCCATACGTGGTATTGAGGCCTAAACCCACGGCGAAAGACATGCTCCCTAAGCAAATGTATACTACTAACCGTGCTCACATTTCTACAATCGACACAAGGACAATAAAAGTCGATTGCTCCAGAGGATGCTTGATATTGTAATGCAGATGTACAGAATTCCGAGACCCCATTTACAAACTCAATCGATTCACGACTACCATACATCCAAGTACGATCCATCTCATTCAAGAAGACCTCTAATAATTAAACACAACCAATTAATATAATGCATCAATCATTATTTAAGTACATACACTCACATATTCAAATCACACACGTATAGAGCAAGCTAAGATAGTGACATGTTCAAATGAATGCATGTAGCCGAAGGTCCTTATCACTCCAACCTAACCCATCCTTGGACGTCTAATCTCACTAGTGAATATATGCCAACTTTTCAATTCTAAGGAAAATTCGACAACATTTCCCTACAGTTCTCCAAGTACACAATGTAGATAATTGCTTATCTACATATGTACCCAGAGAACAATGTAGAGAAACGATAAGCCAAGACTTTCCTCGGAAGTGAAAAGAAGACACATTCACCACCTAAGTAAGATCAAACGTCCCAAGAACAGTCCCAAACCGGGGGACTATTCAAGACTTACTCTTAATGAGTAAGTCTTGAACAGTATCTAGGCATATGATGATGATTCAAACAACTTGTAGATTTCATAGCTAAATTACATTGCGTTTTCATACAATCTCATATCAAGAAATATACATACATTATAAGAAATACATATATATATCAATAAATTATCATAACTTAATCAAATTGAATCACATGACAACTTTGTCTCATCAACAAATCAAACAAAAAAGACAACGAAATTAAACTAGTTACCTCTTAACACCAATGATGAGCAATGAAGAGAGAAGAGATAGTTGGAACTTTATTTGCCTTCCTAAGCCTCTTCTTCCTACATTAACAAAACCCACATTGCACATTAATCATTTAATTCAATTAAGAAAAACAAAACTAACTTAATTAAAAACAAGATCTATTCATACTTAACTAAGCAAAAATTGACTAAACCCAAGAGCAATATAGAAAGAGTAGGGCAGTGGTGGTGGTAGTCGTTGCTGCCGCTTGTGGGTGGTGGCGCTGTGTAGTGGTGGAGGAGCTCCACACCCTAAACCCACTCAAATGGTGGAGAAGAGAAGAGAAGAGAAGAGAAAAGAAGAGAAGAAAGAGAAGGGTAATGGTGGTGGTGGAGGTCGCTGCTGCGCGTGGTGGGTGGTGCGCAAGGTGGTGCAGCTGCGTGGTGGTGGAGCACTGGTGATGCGCAAACCCACTCGAATGAATGGATGAGAGAATGAAGCAATGTTGGTGGTGCGTCAATGTCACACTGAGTTGGTGCTTCAATGTCGTGGCTCCGGCGATGGGTCGGTGCTCCGACGTCAGAGCTCCGGTGATGGGGCGTTAGGGTTAGTTGTGCGAGTGAGTGAGAGGGAGGGGTTTTGTTTCGCTCGTGAATTTTGTCTAAGGGAGGGAAATTGAAATGGGGATACTGTATTGTATGCGCGCAAAATTAATTGGAATAAAAAAACGGAAAATGAAGGGTTGCAGTTAGCCTAAAAACCGCAGTCCTTCATACGTATGAAGGGCTGCGTTTTCTTGTTAACCGCATCCCGTCACTAAAAGGGCTGCGGTTTCCTTGAAAAACGCAGCCCTTCATACACGAAGGGCTGCGTTTTAAATAAAACGCAGCCCTTCCAGCGCAGCCTTTCCTTTTTTTCCCCTAGTGATGTTTGTCCCTTCTCTGATTTGGTAGTAATATAAAAAACATAAAAAAAATTGTCTTATTTGGTAAAGTGAGTGATGAACTGATGACTGATAAGGTTTACTTTGACACATTATTGAATATTATTTATGCTTGGTCTTGATTTGCTAATACAGAAATACAATACATATTGCAACTTTTTTCTTAAATCATACATGTCTATTGGATTGGGTAATTTGCTAGTTGTGTAATAGAATGGCGCAACATATGTTGAGGACAAACTTCAACTGATGAATTGACGAAGATTTTGTTAGTTCGATCATGTTGTTTGATTTACGATATTTCGGTTTTTTCTCTATGATTTATGAAATCGGTATTGGTAAAACTAGGTTTGATCCCAACAAAATTAGCTACTTTACTCTCATCTAAAAAAGTTGCACTTTGAACATTTGCGGTTTCATTGTTGATGAATTTCAATTCAACTGGAATATCTTTCTTGAATATTTGACGTTATTTTTAAATTGATGATTGAACCTTGCTTTGTTAAATTATTTGCAGATATGATCTTCAAGTGGAGGTGAGAAGATCAAGGAAACCGTTGTATTTTATATTGATGTCTTGTTCAATTGCTTGTATTCAAAGTTTGATGCAAGATGTAATTGGAATATAATTTGATCTATTCAAATTGTTGAAGTACTCTTGATATTCATTTGCCTAATTAATGTTAAACAATTTTATAGGGAATGTTGTAGAAAATAAATGTATCCATTATTCAATATCGTGATGTTTATGTTAATGCTTATGCATGCATTAAAGTTAAAGGGCAATTTAATTATATTTATAATTATGAGTCATGTCAATTTAAATTTAACAAAATAAATATATATTTAGTAAAGATAAAATTAAATTATTTAAATGATTTTGTAAATATAGAATAATAATTAAATTTTAATAATTTGGTGGGGTTTAGTCGTCCAAATAGGTTGGTTTGAAAAATTGGATCAAATAAGGCAGATTTGATTTATCCGGTTAGCATGAATTATGGTTGAATTCGGGTTGGTCATAAACAAATTGGGTATATCTTGGGTCTAATTGGGTTTTGGTTAATATCTCGGTTGGGTTACGGTCGGAGTTCGGGTTTGAATGCGGATCCGTGTGGTCGGGTTAGAATATGATCTTGCAGGGTGCCGGTCAGGTTTGGGTAATCCCAGGTCAGGTTTCGGTCAGGTTTGGGGACTGATCCTCACAGGTCGAACCAGGTTCAAGTCAGGTCAATATCAGGTTGACCCAGCGGTCAGATCTGTTTCTCACACCACTATCTACGAGGACGTGGTCCAAATAGTTTATTTGCTCGCATCCTTCAAACGGATGTGTCCAACTCTAGCTAACAGCATTTTTACTTGCAAGCAGCCAAAGGAAGACCAAATAAGCACTTGTTGTGCGCAAATCTTCCCGACTAAAATGCTTGACCCGCTCGAGATAGCGCCACAAAGCGATTATAACTCACATCAAGGCTCTTCAAGCTCTTAGACAACGGAGGCAACGAGCCGGTGAGCTTATTATGGGAGACATTGAACTCCGAAAGTGACGACAACGCCGAGGCCGAGGATGGAATCACTCCGGATAAATGATTCGCGGAGAGGCCGAGCTACTTTGAGGCTCTTTAACTTGAAGAGCTCTTTCGAAATAGGCCCGGTTAAGGCATTTGTTCATGCTTGAGATCGAGGTGATATAGTTTTTTGAGCTTGCTAAGGGACTTGGGGATAGTCCCCGTGACGTCAATGTTATCTCCTAAGATGAAGTAGGCGAGGAAAGGCGGAGTTACCGAAATCTAAAGGTATAGTGCCCGAAAGACCCCAGGAGCGACTGAATGTGACTCCGTTAATGCGTCCGTATTCTTTGCCCTCTCTACCACACCCTACGAAGTTCCAATCTGAACAACAATTTGTGTTGTTGTCCCAGTCCGAGAGGCGGCCGTTAGGGCCGCCAAAATGATCTCGGACTTTTAGGAGGACGGCTTGATCGTGGGTGTTGCAGATTGGGAAGTCGGTAGACGTGGAGAAGGTGAAGAGTGACAGGGAACATAGAGAAATGTAGGAGAAATTTTTTTGGACTAACCTCCATTATTGATGGTAAGTAAGCGGCAAAAGATGGGTATGTTATATGTAGTAGTTTGGTGTAAAAGGGATTTGTTTATTGTATGGGTAGTACCAAGTATGCTAGCGGACGCATTAGCATGGCCGCGAGCAGCATATCCTCGAGCATCATACCAGGACGCGATCAAGAGGCAGCCATACAACGCTTGAGGTCAAGTTCCATGAAGTTGTCCGACAACACTGTTGGCGGCCATCTAATAAGACAAAATAGAGGAATCTTTCCTCATGTCAGGCACATCACAACCATACACGTGTAAAAGGATTACGCACCTGTCGAGGGAATAGTACTTCTATAAATACCCCACTAGTACTATTCTCCGGGCACATTCGAACATTACTTTCTCTCTCTCTCTCTCTACTTTATCTCTCTAAGTCCTTCACGGACATAATGCGACTTGGGCGTCGGAGGGGGTTTCCTCAGCAACCCCCGGGGGTAGTTTACGTTTGTTGTCTTGCATGGTTTCCATTACGGCCACGCGAGGCTTTCCATCGCGGCCGCGACATCCAATTCAAAGCGGTCACCCGTTTCACAACCGAAACATTTATGTTTTGGGTGGAGACTGAAAATGACGAATGAGCAAGGGGAGAAGGAGTATTTATAGAATCTTAAACAAAAGAAATTGTAGGATAATTTCATGAGGTTTCTTTGTGTGTAAAACGTGATTAGTAGGACTGTAGGAGGTCCACAATTTTCTTTTTGGTTACAATAATGAGTTTAAAGGATCAAATTAAATGATTTTATTGGTACCTTTGAGTAATATAATTACTGAATTTGTCTCTCGAAATAATTACATAATTGATTTGTTCTTGGTATTTTAATGAAAACATAATGGAGATGATCATTGTTTTACTATATACTATATATCATTGTTTAAGAAGGATAACACATTTCCAAACCTTTTTCGAATAGCACAAGTTGATAATGTTTTTGAATTAAGAAAATAGTTGAGTGCAATTATAGGTAGAGTTGGCAATTTTAGTCATTGAATCAGGTCTTATTTCAAATATCTGAGATTATAATAATAAAAATAGTGTGAAACTTCATATAATTTCAAAATACGATAAATACCTCATCAATAGTTCGAGTAGATTTCTCTCAATATTTTCATGTCGGGTTTGGATCAGATATGAAATTATCCTATCAAAATCACTATAAAGAAAGTTAATTTATCAACTCAAGTGGGGGGATGGGAGAAGGAGAAACGAATCTTTTTCTAAACTGCAATTATGTTTGCAAGTTTTGTAGGGACTAGGGCGAACCTTATATGGTGATTGTTTCTGCCTAGAAACTAGTCAAATGAGTTAAGTGTGTTTAGAGAGGTTTAAATCCCGGAGTTGGAGTATAATACCGAGTCTTGTCACTTGGAGGTCTGCAAAACAAGGAAAAGCGGCCCGAGGGCGTTCAGGAAAGCCCCTCCGACGCTCAAGTCGGTTGAGATTGAGGTAGAGAGAGAAAGTGAGTAATTGTAGAGAGAGATGCTCTGGTTTAGTTAGGTGAATTAAATACCTGCTCATTGATTGGGCTTGCTGCTTTTATAATGTTGGGGATTTCCCAGACAAGAAACCCTATTGGGGAGCATCCATGTCTGTAGGAAAATTGTCTCCCTTTTATGGTAAAGTTGTTTTACGTCTAAAGAGGCGATGGGCCCTGGGTGGCATACGGATCATATCTTTAAGGTGGGCTTTGCATAATACTATTGGACCAGATCAGGGGTCCAAACAATTAGCCCCACGCCAAGTAATCGGAGTGAGATCCCCGATTTTCAGTGCAGTTGGTTGGCGGAATAAAGTAGTTGCATTTTCGCCGATGTGACTCAGACCACGATTTCTCATGATGGGTCAGAGTAGAGAGAATCTTCGGGCGCTAGGATTACCCAAGCACTAGGGTAGATCCCGAGCATGGGGAGCTTTGGACCCCGAGGTGATGTGGGGGCTATAAGGCTTGTTTCCAAGCAACCCCGAGATGACGCCACGGTGCATGGCACCAGCGACCCCGAGGGGAGGGGCTCGCTTCCCCGAGGTGGTGCGTTGGGCTCCGAGTGATGGGGGTCATTGGGCTACCTCCCAAGCCGTCCCGAGATGATGCGCTGGTGTTTGGCACCGGGCGATCCCGAGAGGGGGGGACCATGCTCCCCCGAGGTGGCGCGTTGGGCCCCGAGTGATGGGGGATCTTGGGGCTAACTCCCAAGTCGTCCCGACATGATGCCCTTGGTGTTTGGCATCAGGCGATCCCGAGAGAGGGGGACCTGCTCCCAGGTTGGCGCGTTGGGCCCCGAATGATGGGGCCTCCTTAGGCTAACTCCCAAGTAATTCCGAGATGATGTCTTGGTGCTTGGCACCGAGCGATCCGAGAGGGGGAGGACCCCTGCTTCCCGAGGTGGCTCGTTGGGCCCGAGTGATGGAGCATCCTTAGGCTAACTCCCAAGTAATCCCCGAGAGGGGGCACCCTTCTCCCCGAGATGGTGCGTTTGGGCATCGAGTTTGGGCTCCTCCATGGGGAAGAGTGAGTCATTCTAGGGGACCCTGCGCCAACTCGGGGGCTAATGAGCCCTTTTATGGGGACCCCGAGTTGGTCATGGAAGTACTTAGCCTAGGTGATGAGCCCCCTGGCCAAGCCGAGGTGGGTATGTGCCAACTCGGGGGCTAATGAGCCCTTCATAGGGACCCCGGAGTTGGTCATGAGGTACTTAGCCGGATATTAGCCAAGTTACGAGCCCCGCAAGGCCGAGGTGGGCATGGGCCAACTCGGGGGCTAATAAGCCCTTCCCATGGGAACCCCGGAGTTGGTCATGAGGTACTTAGCCAATATTTGGCTAAGTGCTTAGCCCACGGCAAGGCCGAGGTGGTTATGGGCCAACTCGGGGGGCTAATGAACCCTCCCATGGGAACCCCGAGTTGGTCATGAGGTACTTAGCCAAATATTGGCTAAGTGCTGAGCCCCCTGACAAGGCCGAGGTGGGTGTGGGCCAACTCGGGGGCTAATGAGCCCTCCCATGGGAACCCCGAGTTGGTCATGAGGTACTTAGCCAAATATTGGCCAAGTACTGAGCCCCCTGGCAAGGCCGAGGTGGTTATGGGCCAACTCGGGGGCTAATGATCCCTCCCATGGAAGCCCCGGAGTTGGTCATGAGGTACTTAGCTAAATATTGGCTAAGTGCTTGAGCCCCACTGGCAAGGCCGAGGTGGGTATGGGCAACCTCGGGGGCTAATGAGCCCTCCCATGGGAACCCCGAGTTGGTCATGAGACACCTAGCCAAATATTGGCTAAGTGCTGAACCCCCTGGCAAGGCCGAGGTGGGTATGGGCCACTTGGCCAATATTTAGCTAAGTGTTTGAGCTTCGTAGAACCGAATTTGGATTTTAGTCAAACTTTCATACGTTTGACCGTTTGACCGATTGACCATTGACTTTCTTGATTTAGTACCTTTGTGCTAATTTGGGCTTTTTGGTCCAAGGTATGGTCCCTGGGCTTTTCTTACGGTAGGCCCAGGCCTTTGAAGCCCGTCTAGGGTGGTGCAGAGGTTATCGTAACGCGGGGATGAAGAGTTGGCTATATAGAGAGTAGAAGGAGCCTTGATTCCGTACTCCCGAATCATTTGCAATTCCTCTCTCTCTCTCTTCATTCTCTCTCTAAGTTCCTCAGGCTCCTTGTTATTTGAATCGATCCCGAGTGATCCAGTGTTTGTTTCGATCCCGAGGTCGATTATTCCCGAGAAGGTACGCTTTCCTTAGCCGTAATTCTTGTATTTCGTTGTTTTGATAATTGAAGTAGCCATCCATAGTATGGATCCCGAGTTTGATCCAAATATCCCCGCTTCTCCTAAACGTCGGAAGAGATACGTGGGGTTGATGGATTCTTAGTTAGCACCTGAGTCCCATGTGAGGACCCATTTTCCATTCTCGAGGCGGTTCCTTTACCCGGCTCCTCGGATTTGCTAAGTGAGGAGGATGAGGGGGTAGTCCCGAGGTCCACAGGAAGTATCCTTAGCTCATAGGCCATGTAGCACTAGTTACCTCGGCCAGACTTGTTTCGACGGGGTTGTCACACGTATCCGAGGAGGTTGACGAGGAAGCCCCGACCACTTCAGGTCAGGAGTACCCCCCTTTAGATTCCGAGGGCGGCCCTCATACCTACTACCCCGAGGCTACGTTTATGAAGTATATGGAGAGGAACGCTAAGTATGTGGCGACTAAATTTTGGATTCGGGACCGTTCTTAGTGATCCAGAGCTAAGCATACCGACTCGGTGGTGACTCCTCCGGTGGGGTGTGTGTCGGTATACCATCGAGCATGCGGATGGGTCTTAGGTTCCCCACTACATTCTTTCATTAAGGAGCTTACGAATGCCTACCCAGTGACACGACCAATCTTACGCCCAACAATTGGTTGACTATAAATGGTTTCATTTCCAATTGTGACCTCCTCGGTGTTGTCCCGAGTGTGCGCTTATGGCGCAACATCTTTACATTGATGTTAGGGCCTGCTGATCTTCATGACCCGGGGTGGTTCCGTTTTCAATGTAGAGCGGGTTATTAAGTTACCCGCGATGCCCCTTCGAATCGAAAGGGTTTAGGCGGATGTTCTATCACGTCTACACCGGTGGTGAGTGGGGGATCCCGATTCTTCCCCCCGAGGAGGGACCTCGTTTTAGGCTCAACCAAACGGTCCCAGAGATGTCTCGGGAGGAGGCGGTAGTGGGAGTTTACCTTTCCACGACCCCGGGGACGTCTGCGGCGCCACGACCTACGTGCCCTAGAACTGGCTACCCACCCGCTATGAGATGTGGAATGAGATGTTCCTAGCGTCGGCAGACTTGAGTTGTAGCTGTGATAAGGGTAATTCCCTTTCATCAGATGTATGAATTTCATTTTTTGCTAAAGTTTTGACGTTTTTCTTGTTTCGGCTATAGCCGGACACCGCTTGATCTGCGATGGGCGAGAGGTTCGTTGACGATCTTTGCGCTAGCTACTAAGATTCTGGATGAACTCGATGCTGAGACTATGTCTATCCCGCCAGTTCCAAAGGTAAATTAAATCCGTCGCTTGTTTTAGTTTGTACCCCGATTTTGTGCTGACCTTTACTATTTTTAGGATACCGACCCGAAGAGGGCCAAGAAGATCAGGTTCGTTCCCGCAAGCTGAAGGGGGATACTGAAAAGGCTCAGGCATTGGAGAAGGCTGCCTCCAAGGCCTCTGATAAGGCTACCTCGGGTGTTTCTACAGGCAGCAAGAGAAAACCCGAGGATCAGGATGAAGGCCATCACGAGGTCTTTGATGATCTTCCCCCAAAGCGACCCCGAGTTGATCAAATTGGGTTGGATGTTCCGTTTACTGCAATCACAAGACCTCAAAAATTGGCGAGGGTGAAGAACGCTGTCAAAGCGATCTATACGGACGCCGATGATGAGGCCCTTCTGGCCTTGGGTCGTTGGGAAGTTAACACTCTCTATGAGTCCTGGCTCGAGGTACGTCCTCTTTCGAACTTGTGCTTTTTATTTCATTTGTATCGGCCTTTGTTGATTTCTCTGTGTCCGCAGACCTCCATTTTGAATGACCTCGGTAATCAACCGCCGAGCAAAGTTTGAGGCGGGCATCAGCACTTTGAACAAGGAGGTGGATGCCCTGATTATGAAGGTCCCGGATCGGGGAGGCGAGATTGCTAAGCTCAATACCGGAGCTTGATGGCCAAAGAGAGACCTTCGAGCAGGCCCAAACAGTAGTTAACGAGATGACCACGCTGAAGGAGTCCAACAAGCAGATCAAGGCTGACCTTGAGGCTACCACAATCGAGCGTAACACCGCTCGGAAGAGTGTTGAGGACCTTCAGCTTTAGTTGACCGAAGCGGCTAAGAAGGCTAAGAGCTCGAAGCATAAAGCTGAGAAGGCTCGTTCCAAGCTCGAGAAGGTGAGGGTGGAATTTTTACAGGAGTGGAAGAGGTCTCCCGAGGGCTTGGCCTTCCTGGGGAAGATGGCCACCAACTCCTACCGCATGGCTGTTCGAGAGACGAAGGAGCGTCTCAAGGAAATGCTCGTAGGTCCCGACTCTGCTCTGAATTGGGATGACGTCGAAGCCGAATTCGACCGTCGTATTCTGCAGAGGAAGATGGGGGCATCCAATGCTCCCCTTCCTCTCGAGTCCCTACTGCCACTCCTCGTAGGTTATAGCCCGAGGCTTCCTGCGGTTCTTGAGGTCACCCCGAGCTCCGTGGATCCTACTGGCGACACTTGTCGACCCCGAAGGTCCGGTTCGAGATGAGAATGGTGCGAGTAGCACCGATAGCTCTCCGAGATAAGACCCCGTTGCTTAGTTTTCATTTCTTCGATTACTGTACTTACATTTACGGGTCCCTTGGGAGTTGTTCCCGGGGCTTTTAGGTTGTATTTTCTTTATCCAAATGAAATGGTAGTTTAGCAAATTTTCCCGAGTAATCTTTCCGAGTACAATGTGTTATTTTGTTAGATGCAACTGCTATAAACCAAATTGTTTATGTTTCATTCATATTTCCGAGATTGTCGACTATGGGTACAACCGATTGCCCTGAGTTGTGTCTAACGAAATGAACTGTAGGCTCAAGTGTGGCCAAGTTCAAGAAATCCCACCAACTCTAATAGGGTACAACTGGTTGCCCCGAGTTGTGGTTTACAAAATAAGGCTCAAGTGTGACCTAAGTTCAAGAAATCCCGCCAACTATAATAGGGTACAACTGGTTGCCCAGAGTTATGGTTTACAACATGAGGCTCGAGGTGTGGCCTAAGTTCACGATTAAATGTAATATTTCTTCGGGTTGTCCGCATTCCAAGGTCGGGCAAGCGGGGTGCCTTCGGGTGATTCGAGTCGGTATGATCCGCTTACGATCACTTCGTAACTTTGTAAGGTCCATCCCACTTAGGCCCTAGCTTACCTTTTAGGTGTGTCAGTCTTGTAGCCTCGACTTTTCTGACCACCCAATCGCCTATATGAATTGGTCTAGCCTTCACCCTGAGGTTGAATTGTCTGGTTACCCTTTGCTTGTTGCGGATTGACTTGAGTAGTGCATAACCCCGGGATTCAGGCAATAAGCAAGTCCAGCTTGACTTTCTTCTCTTCTTCATTCTTGTCATACTCGTAGATGGTCATTCTAGGGGAAGGTATCCCAATTTATTTGGAAGAACGACGTCACCTGCCGTAGACTAAGCTGAAGGGCGAATTGCTGTTGCTTCTTTTTTTGTTGTTCTCGCTGACCACAGCACGCCCGGAAGATCGTCGACCCAGGACCCCTTCGCTCCTTCCAGCGACTTCTTAACCCCATTCAGCATCACTTTGTTTGCGGCCTCAGCTTGGCCGTTGGTCTGGGGTCGGGAGACTGCTGAAAACCGTGTTTGAATCCCGAACCCGGAACAATAATCCCGGGTTGGCCCACTGTTGATTTGTCTTCCGTTGTCTGAGGTGAGGGTCCTTGGGATCCCGAAGCGGGTGATGATGTTCCTCCAGATGAAATTTTGCACTTGCTTGTCAGTTTTTGATGCTCAGAGGTTCCGCCTCGACCCATTTGGTGAAGTAGTCGATGGCCACTAGGGAGGAACCTTCTTTGCCCCGAGGCTGCTGGGAATGGGCCGATTAGGTCCATTCCCCATTTATCAAAGGCTAAGACAGCTTGAATGGTGGTTAAGGGGTTAGTAGGGGCCCGAGGGATATCCCCATGGATTTGGCAGTTGAGGCATTTCTTTACCAATTCAGCGGCGTCGTGCTTCAAAGAAGGCCCAGAATACCCGGCCCTTAGTGCTTTCCCGGCTATGGTTCTGGCCCCTTGGTGGCTGCTGCAGGCTCCTTCATGAATCTCTCGGAGATTATAGTTGCCCTCGAAGGGTGTTACGCACTTCAATAGTGGATGTGTGTAGGACTTTTTGTATAGGATCCCATCATGCCAGACAAACCAACCTGACTTCTTCTTTGAAGCCTCGGCCTCTTTCTCTCCCGAGGGGAGTATGCCATCTCTGAGGAAGCTTATGATTTCCCCATCAATGTATCGGTTACGTTCGGGGTTTGGACTTGGAGTGAGTTAATGCTTGGCTGATTTAGGACTTCCTAGATGATGGTCCGGGGGGTCAACCCCTCTACTGAGCTTGCCATGCGGGCCAAGGCATCGGCCTGCTGATTCTCTTACCTCGGGAGGTGTTGTATGTTGAATGAGGCCAACTTCTTGATGAGCTCCCGGGTTTTATTGAGGTACATCCTCATGTTGTCTTCCTTGGCCTCATACTCCCCCGAGACCTGTCCTACTATGAGCTGCGAATCTGATTTGGCCATTACTGCCTGGGCTCCCGAGTTGATGCAGATTTGAAGGCCTAGGATTAGAGCTTCGTATTCAGCCTCATTATTCGAGGCCAGAAAGTCAAATTTAACAGCATACTCCATTTTATCCTCGACTAAGGGAATGATCATGAGCCCTG
Source organism: Beta corolliflora (assembly GCA_947648045.1). Taxonomy (NCBI): domain Eukaryota; kingdom Viridiplantae; phylum Streptophyta; class Magnoliopsida; order Caryophyllales; family Amaranthaceae; genus Beta; species Beta corolliflora. The sequence goes on along the minus strand of CANSZD010002157.1, from coordinate 96,986 downwards.
CTCCACTGCCAGCTTTGGTAGCTGAATTATCTACTTGTAACTCCCAGGACTCCCTTTCTTCTAGGTCAAGGGGTCGGGAGCTGCATTCATTGATGAAATCTGCTAACGCTTGTGCCTTGATAGCCCTCCGAGGCTCATATTCCAGTCCGAAGTCTGCCAACTGGTTCGCCCACTCGGTCATCCGAGTCGAATGATTTCTGCTTTCGATCACTTTTCTGATGGGTTGTCCGGTCAGGACCTTAATAGGGTGCGCCTGAAAATATAGCTTCAGCTTCCTACTCGCCATTACCAGCGCAAAAACCATCTTCTCAATTTGGCTGTATCTTGCTTCTGCTCCTCTATAAGCGTGGCTGATGAAGTATACTGGATGTTGAGTTCCCTCTCTTTCAGCCACAAGTACCGCACTGAGGGCGTACTCTGATACCGAGAGGTATATATAGAGAGCTTCCCCCGACAAGGGTGATATGAGTTTAGGCAACGTTGCTAGGTGTTGTTTCAGTTGCTGGAACGCCTGTTCAGCCTCATCATCCCAATCAAACTCTTTCCTTTTGATTGCTCTGAAGAACAGCAAGCAATTGTCAGCCGAGCGGGATAAGAAGCGGCCCAGCGCTGCTAGACACCCTGTTAGCCTATGAACTTCTCAAACATTCCTTGGTGAGGACATGTTTAATACTGCGTTGATCTTGTCGGGGTTGACCTCAATTCCTCTTTCATCCACCAAGAACCCGAGGCATTTCCCCCCTTTTACCCCGAACACGCATTTCTTGGGATTTAACTTCATGCCATGGCGTCATAGGGTGTTCAGCGTTTCTGCCAAATCCCCGACGTGATCTATTGCCTTTTTGCTCTTGACGATCATGTCGTCTACATACACCTCAATATTCCTCCCGAGTTGCTCCTCAAAGACCTTGTTGATTGTTCGTTGATAAGTCGCCCCTGCGTTCTTTAGCCCAAAGGGCATCATCTTGTAGAGTATATGCCTTGGGTCATGACGAATCTTGTATGTGTTCGGTCCTTTTCCGCCATCGGGATCTGGTGATATCCCGCGTTGGCATCCATGAAGCTAAGCAACTCGTGACCATCCGTTGAATCGACCAGCCTATCAATCTTTGGTAGAGGATGATTGTCCTTGGGACAAGCCTTGTTCAAGTCAGTGAAGTCGACGCACATGCGCCAAGCTCCACTAGCCTTTTTAACCAGAACAACATTGGCCAACCACTCTGTGTATTGGCATTCTTCGATGATGCCCGCCTCTAGTAATTTCCTGACCTCTTCTGCTGCTGCCGCGTTTCACTCAGGCCCTTGATGTTTAAGCTTCTGCTTGATGAGGCGGAATCCCTCCTTGTTATTCAGCTCATGGGATGCGAACTTGGGATCCAGCCCCTGCATGTCAGAGGCGGATCAGTAAGCAAACACGTCTTTGTATTCCCATGAAAGTGTTGATGAGTTTTCCACGATCTCAAGACCCGAGGTTTTTACCAATTCTCACCCCATGCCCGAGGCCTTCATCAAGCATTATCTCTTCATCCTCCTCGACCTAGCATGGGGTCGTTCATATAGCTTTGGCTTTTACGAAAGGTAGACCCGAGACCAGTGGGGGTGTCTTCGGGTTCTTCCCTCTTTCTCTTCTTTGGTCGTCCTTCCTCCGGCGAATTTACCTTGAAACTATTTGTATAACACTCCCGAGCAGTCTGCTGATCACCGTAAATTTTCCCGACTTGCCCTTCATCTGTTTCATATTGCATGAGTAGTTGGTATACCGAGATGGCTGCTTTTATCTTGTTCATGGAGGGCCTACCCATGATAACATTGTAAGGTTGCGGGATGTCGACGACTAGGAAGTCGACTGGTAGGCTTCTTCCCTTTCCTCTTTCCCCGAGTCTTACAGCCAATTTTACATACCCGAGGGGATACACTGATCCTCCCCCGAAGCCTATCAGTGGCTGGCTTGTCGGGGTTACATCTTTCTCGGTATACTTGAGCTTGCGAAAGCAGTCTAGGGTGATGATGTCTGCCGAGGAGCCACTGTCGACTATAATCCTCTTAACCCGGGAGTTGGCAATCTTCATTTCTATGACGAGGGGATCATCGTGGGGGGTATGAATGTGCCGGTCAGGCTCCCCAAAAGTCATGACGGGACACCCCATCTTCGATGGTTCAATTTCTAAGATCTGCTGCTTCATTGCTTGGAGGTGGGCTTTGTGGGCTCGGCCGGTAAGGCCTCCCGAAGCATGTCCTCCTGCTATCTATCCAACATACCCGTCGGTGTTGTCGCTGTCATTCTTTGCTTCTTCTCTTTTCCTTTCTCTTCCCGAGAGTGCTTGATGTATCTGTTCAACTTCCCTTGATCAGCCAAGTGATCCAAGGCCTTCTTCAATTCCCAACATTCCTTAGTGGTGTGCCCGCATTCTCGGTGGTACTCGCACCACAATCGTTGATCCCTTCTCTCCTTTGAGGTCCTTATGGGGGGAGCGATAGGTAATACCGACTTGTGCTTCAGATCTAGATAGATCTCGCGTCGGTTTCTGTTGAAGCGGGGGTCATTCCCATTATCTGTGGCTCTCTGGAGGAGTTGCTGATTGCTTTTGTTGCTTTTGTTGGATTCCCGGTAAGGGGTTTCTTCCTTTCTTTTCTTCGACTTCTCTACAACAGGCTTGCAGATGTCCGAGGCTTGAATGAATTTCTGGGCCCGACTCATGGCCTCCGTGAATGTGGTGACTTCATTCTCGGCCAAGGACCATCTGAACTTGCCCGACCAGAGTACCGACATCAAGGCGGTGAAGGCTACCTCGTCTTGGAGATCGGAGATCTTTAGGGACTCTTCATTGAACCTTTTAATGTAGTCTGCTAGACTTTCGTGCTCCTGTTGTTTGACTGACATCAAATGAATGCTTGTCTTCTTATGCCGACGCCCGGCAATAAAATGTTAGTGGAACAGCTCTTCTAATACATAAAAGTTTATGATTATGCCAGGAGAGAGCCACCGAGAACCAGCTAAGTGCTAAGCCCTTAAGAGTCGTCGGGAAGTAACGACACCAAGCGGCTTCGCATCCGGTTTGTACACTCATCTGGGCCTTGTAGATCGCCATGTGATCGTCGGGATCGGCTTGTTTCCCGAGTCTTTGCTCGATCGGTGGAACTTTGACCTTGCTTGGGTTAGGGACTTCCATGATCTCCCGACTAAAGGGTGTCATGAAGTTCAGTACCCCTCTGTTGACCAAGACGGGACTCTTTGTTTCGTGGGGGTCCCGAGTCTCCTTCACATTCGGTCCTCGGTCTTTTTGGACCCGAGAGGGATGATTCCTCCCCCCTTCGAGGAGTCCGAGACCGAGCTTGCTCTTCTTGGCGGACCTTCTCTCGGTTGGCCCTCCTCTTGTCGTTAAGGAGGTTCCGAGCGTCTCGCTCCAATCGACGCCTATGATTCTCCTCAATGATCCGTCGGGCATCGGAATTTGGGGCTCTCGAGAATTGACTGTCGGGATCTCTCTCCTCCCACTCGTTGCCCGCCCAGGTTAGGGGCCGAGTGTTTGGATCACCCCGATTCGGAGGCTCTCCTCGGTTCAACTCTCGGGGTACCCCTTGGTTTGAGTTGGGGGATTCCCGCTATGAGTTCCTGCAGCTTGCGTTGCATATTCTCGTTCAACTGCTGAGCTATCCTTTCTATGTCCATCATGGTGATGGGAGGTGGATCATGTTGGTATTGTTCCCGAGGAACATTGTGTTCCTCGTTACGAGGAGTTGATCCCTCATCATCAATGGCAAGTGACTCGACCAGCACATTGGGTTGCTGGGACTAAATCCGGGTCGGTTGGGGCTGATGTGAGGTTCGGGTAGTTTTCCTTCGGGGTGCCATGTTACTCTCGGTACGTAGCTTTGAGATGTAGTATCCCCACAGACGGCGCCAAACTGTTTCTGCCTAGAAACTAGTCAAATGAGTTAAGTGTGTTTAGAGAGGTTTAAATCCCGAGTTGGAGTATAATCCCGAGTCTTGTCACTGGAGGTCCTGTAAAACAAGGAAAACTGGCCCGGTGGTGTTCCCGGGAAAGCCCCTCCGACGCTCAAGTCAGTTGAGATTGAGGTAGAAAGAGAAAGTGAGTAATTGTAGAGAGAGAGGCTCTGGTTTAGTTAGGTGAGAATTGAATACTTGCTCATTGATTGGGCTTGCTGCTTTTATAATGTTGGGGATTTCCCAGACAAGAAACCCTATTGGGGAGCATCCATGTCTGTAGGAAAATTGTCTCCCTTTTATGGTAAAGTTGTTTTCTGTCTAAAGAGCTGATGGGCCCCTGGGCGGCATACAAATTAGAACTTTTAGGTGGGGGCTTTGCATATCTTATTGGACCAGGATCGGGGTCAAACAATGTCGGAGTGAGATCCCCGATTTTCTGTGCGGTTGGTTGGCGGAATTAAGTAGTTGCATTTTCACCGATGTGACTCAGACCACGATTTCTCATGATGGGTCCAAACAGTTAGCCCAACTAGATAACAAAGCAAAGGAGCTGCAGTCTGCAGACTCCCCTCACGTTTCATAATTAACTTTTTTATTTTTTCTTTTTTTTCCCAAATTTAGTTCACTATATAAATTTTTTCCTAAAATCCAAGTGGGGTCATTTGACCCCCCACCCTATAACATAAATCCGCCCCTGTCTGTATGAACGGTATCCAAGGAATTATTTTTGAAAGCAAGGTAAATTGAGAAATAAAATCTTCCTAGCAATATTTAGGGAAAAAAGTTCGAGAAAATATAAATGCAATGCATCAAGCACCGTCGAATAATGTAGGATTTGTGAGTGACAGTACATACTTAGCACTATTATGCAAGTGGACGATTGTTGAAGCATGCTTGAATGCACTGGAGGCAGGCAGGATACCAAATTATTATGGGTTCAGTCATCAGTGTTTCATTAATATGGCATCGTCATAGACACAAGTTCACACAACATATAATCAATAAGTCATATTGGTCGTGCTCAAAATTCAACTTGCCATCCTGTCAACAACATCCTTCCTTAATAGGCTACAGATAGCACTCTCGAATCTGAATCGATCGTTCAACGTTGTCAACACACAAGGACAAATTAATAAGAGTGTTGGGTGGAGGAAGTGCTGCCGTGCTGGTACCTATCTGATAGTTATCAATTTGAGATCTATCAGCTTACGGTTACTGCCTACATTATAACAAAATCAAGTGTAAATTGGTATCCACTACCTTTTCAAATGGTACTCGTGTGCGAACCTTATATGGTGGTAAGATAAGCTTGGATCCTTGGATGGTGTTCTGCAAGGAGTGCCGAACTGCCTATGAATTATTTTGTCAGTGGGGTACGCCGTACGGGTTATTGCTTTATGCAAAGTCACATTGATGATTGCTTTATGTGCTATGGCCTATGGTAAGTGGTCCCTAAAAAAATGCTTCCAACAAGAAATATTTCAATTTATAAGGTCAGATACTTGCAATCAATTTGAGAAGCTATTGGTGGTAAAAAGCTGGAAAAAGGCTTGGCGTCTCACTACTTGAGGGGTATTTTAGTAATTTTATAGGTTGGAGGTAGCAAAGTAAAGTGTAAACTGGTACCAAAGCCCAGTCAAATCGGTACTAAAGTGTAACTTTTGTACCAAAGTGTAAGTAAGAGTCACTTTGGTATTGGTATCACAATGACAATTTCAATTCCGTACCAACTTTATAGTGATTTGGTACTAACGTACATTTACTTTCATACTCAAATCTATGAAATCCCTTTGGTACCCTTGTTGGAGTTTATTTTGGCAATTAGTATATCATGGACTCGAGTCTCTTACATTGACCCCTTCCCTCCCATACAACTATTATATAAATACTAACCACGATAAAACTCAAAAAAACTCCCAAAATTAAATCTCTCTGATCCATTTTTGTCTCTCCTCAAATCCCCTAAAATCTCTCTCATCTATTTTTCTCTCTCCTCAAAAACCCCAAAACCTCCCTAAAAACCATAAAAAAGCTCGGATTTTTTTTAAAAAAATAGCAAAATACAGCAAAATCAAAGTAGAAAATAAGATTGATATCAACGAAATATTCACATTCGCAAGTACAAATTCAACATTTGATCATGAAAAAACATAAACAAGAAGAAAAAATTTAAAAAAAGGTAATTCGAAGAATCAACAAAAATAGTTGCATTTGTATCTTTACTGAGAAATTTGCTTGAATATTGTAGTTCTCGCATTCTTACTAACAAAATTCAAAGTATAGCCTTGAATTTTCGCAAGTTACAACAATTTTGTTTGATTGGCTTGAATATTTACAAAATAGTTGAAAAATGAAGTAAATGTTCAACTTATAATGTTCAATTTCATCTGCTCAATTGTATATGAAAATATTCAGCTTAACAAACTAAATATTCACTCTGTATATGAAAATATTCAATTGCATCTGTTAATTAAGTTTAAAATCCAAGTATTATTCTACATAACAAACAAATATTCAAATGCAAGTTCCAATGTTTATGTAGTAAAACATGATTCACAAATGTTTTCACATTTATAAACCACATATTAAAATGTCATCATCAAATATTCAAATATTGACACAAAAATATTCAAACTGAAAAAACATGTTCAAATGCAAAGTTCCAATGTTCATGTAGTAAAACATAATTCACAAATGTTCACATTTATAAACCAAATAATGAAATATTAACATAAAATGTTCAAACGTAAAAAAAAAGTGCAAACGTTTCATCTATAACATCAAATGTTTTCAGCTTGAATTGTAAAATATTCACTTTCTTTCTAGAAATGTTCAACAATATAAACCATCAAATGTTCAGCTGGGTTGCTCTACCAAAAAATCCAAAAACTCGTGAAGATAGAGTTGCTCAAACTTGTTAATATCGAACACATATTATATCCAAAAATCACAAAACCATGTCATTTATCTTTCCACCAAATCGATCGTTTTCTCTCTCCTAGGATTTATCAAACTCGCCACCGCGGGAGCCAAGGGACGTCGATTTCTCCATCACCGACGATGCAACCATCTACACGGTGCTGCAACTAAGGGTGTTCACCGGTCCAGGACCGGACCAGATCGGACCGGAACTTGCTGGACCGGTGGACCGGAATCTGGAAAAAATTTGGACCTGGACCGTCCGGTCCGATCTGGACCTGAATTTTTCCGGTCCAGTCCGGTCTTGGACCTATTGGACCGGAATCTTTATTTTACAAAAAAAATATTTTTTATTTGATTTAAAAATATTTATAAATTAGTTATATTAAAATTTTAATAATGTTAATAACAATATTTCTAAAGTTTATAAATAGTAGATTTCTAAATTTCTAACGTTTTACTACCTTTTAAACTTTTTTAACATATAAACTTTTTTTTTACTAAAAAATCAGAAATTCCGGTCCACCGATCCGGACCGGAAATTTCCGGGTTTGGACCGGACCGGACCGGAAACCCGGAATCGGGATTTTCTTCGGACCGAGGACCGGACCGGAATCTTTGGTCTGGTCCGGTCTGGTCCAGATTCCGGTCCGACCCTGGTTTTTGAACAACCCTAGCTGCAACCGCCGTCCCAGCAGAACCCGAGGCGTCAATCGAGGAGAAGGAAGTGGATGCATCTCCATTCTAAGCGTTACGGTGGATGTAATGGTGGTGGTGGTGGTGCGGGTGAGGAGGTGGTCGGAGAGGATGGATGTGGTGGTTGTTGAGGAGGAAGATGTTCGCGTAGTTGGTGCGGAAGTTTGTCAGGTTGGAGTTGGTGGAGGTGGTGGTGGTTGAACATTTCCATATACAAAGTGAATGTCTAGAGGGGGTCTATGTAAGAGGTACATGGATTTGAGTATATGTAATAATTTGCGCTATTTTAGTCTCCAACTGTAGGAATTTAGATGCTTAATGCGGAAAACGAGTATCACATACTCAAACATCTAACACCAAGATCTTTGCATAAATTAACATGAATCTATAAAGAGTATAAAATATACCTCTTGATGCGTGAATTCCACTTCCACCCCGAGCCTTCTAGTGGAGATCCTTTAGAACGTCAAACGTCGTTCCTCTAGTGTTGGTCCACGAACAACCCTTAGATCACCACGTATGCTAGTACGGAAGAGAGAATAAATCTCTTGCTTTTGAGGTGTGATGGCCGAAAATGAGGAGAGAGAGAGGAGCAAAGAAAATCAGATTTTCTCTACAAATATGATGTAATCACACCTCTCCTTTGTAACCCCCATATCATTATATAAGGTGGTTACAAAGAGGTGATTCATGAGGCTTTATTTTGCCTCATAATGTCATACATTATGAGCCTAATAACCTCATGAGTTACAACTCTTCCATCCATCTTTAAAACCGCCCAACCCATTTCACAAATGGATTTGGGTAATATCCAAGGGTTGTCACATTGTGTGACCTCATAGGACCCAATACATATTAGTAGTTGGCCTAAATATACTAGCCCAACCAACCGCAATTAGCTTCTAGCAAAACGTTGCGGTCACCTAATATTATTGAATATATTATCTTTATAATTCGTCCATATACATTTAGTTTATTACACTTGATCGAGGACAAAATCCTTCACCAACAATGAGATGTTGTCCGCCTTTAAAGTATGAAGTGACTTTCCTTAGGTCAATCCCTTTCATGATTTGACCCCGAAGGCTGTGGGGAGGCTATGCACACTTACTATAATGGGGGGGGAAGTACTCCCTTCCAATCAGAGTGTGAACTCCTGCCTTTCTCCAGAGTAGTCTAGTCTTTGTTTTCGCTAACGAATGCGGATGGCTAGTCAAAGCTAAATCAGGGGAACCACTTTTCTTTTCCTTCGATTGCGGGGACAAATCACGAGTCCAACTTAAAAAAGCTACTGCATCTGTTTATTATGTTATGGATATTGTTGGGTTCATAAATGCTTGACCATTGGATGTTTAATGACTCTAGTTGTACTTAAAATTTTGATCAGTCTCTGCCTTAGTGGAGCAGTGATATTACGATAAATTATTCATTGTACATCATGTCTGACGAAAAACTATTATGATATAAGTGATCATAAAAATGTTGAATAAAACTTGCGAGGTTTGATTGGAAAAGAAAAAAAACAAAAGTTGATAGAACGTTTCACAGTAAGGTAGATTAATAGAATTACTATTCATTTTTATTATCGAGCAATGATAAATGTCTAACCGTTAGACATTTATAAATATCTAACAGACATGTGGCAGCACACAAGTGGGTGTAAGGGAATTTGGTGGCAGCACACATGTCATGATACTGTTTGTCCCAAAAAATATTACTTTTACAATTTTTGAACTTGTATATCTCAAAAAATATGTTTTTAAAAAAAATAAAAAATATATCAATATTCATATATTTTAATTCTCTATAAATAGACATTATTTTGATATAATTTCATCACATTTTTATTTTACCCTGCTCTAACCATTATTTAGATTTGTGGAAAAATCATCACAAACACTATTTGTTGTGTACACAAACAATATATGTCGTGTACACAAATACTATGCTCAAACACCTGGATTTGATTGGAATCTGCTACACATGCTCAAGGCATATGAAACATATGGGCGAGTACAAATCATGGAGTACATAATGGACCCTATAGCTGACGCATAAGGAACATTACTCATTCGCTTGATCTCATCAGGTCCAGAAGGACACTGAGTCTTGCTAAGCGAAACACCATGTTGCATGGGTAGAAAACCTCTCTTAGAATTTTCCATATTGAACTTAGTAACGATTTTATCTATATAAGTTCGTTGGCTAAGTCCAATCATCCTTTTAGACCTATCCCTATAGATCTTGATCCCCAAAATGTACTCAGCGTTTCCAAGGTCTTTCATAGAAAAACAACTCTTCAACCATTCCTTGACTGAGTCAAGCATGGAAATGTCGTTTCCTATGAGAAGTATGTCATCTACATATAAGACTAAGAAAACTATGTTACTCCCACTTTCCTTCTTGTAAACACAAGACTCTTCTCCGTTTTTGAGAAAACCAAACAGTTTGATTGCCTCATCAAAACGAAGATTCCAACTCCGGGATGCTTGCTTCAATCCATAAATGGACTTTTGAAGCTTACATACCCTCCTAGGATATTCTGGATCCACAAAACCTTCCGGTTGTGTCATATACACATCCTCTTTCAAGAACCCATTCAAGAAAGCGGTTTTAACATCCATTTGCCAAATCTCATAATCATAGAAGGCGAAGAATCGCTAGGAGTATCCGAATGGATTTAAGCATTGCTACTTGGTGAAAAGGTTTCGTCATAGTCTATACCATGAACTTGCTTGAACCCTTTTGCAACCAATCTTGCTTTGTAAACCTGAATGTTACCATCTTTGTCTGTTTTCACTTTGAAAACCCATTTGCAACCAATAGGTGTAACCCCATCGGGCAAATCCATCAAGTCCCATACTTGATTTTCGACATAGATGCCATTTCGGACCTCATGGCCTCGAAGCCATTTTTCGAGTCTTCACTCATCAAAGCTTGCTTGTAGGTAGTAGGTTCCTCAAATTCTAATATCATTATCTCAGAACTTTCGGTTAACAAGAAATCAACAAACTTCTTGTTTGGTATTCTTGATCTACTAGTCCTACGAGGGGCTGCAACAGGAGAAATTTTCTTCTCAACAATTTGAGAATTTTCGCACGAATTAGATTCGAGTGGGACAGTAGGAGGTTCGTGTACAGGATGCACATCCTCCAACACTTGGTCAGTTATGGGAGAAGATTCCTCTAAAGGAGGAATTACTTCAAGCTCCACAGCTGGCACTTGTGTTTCTGACTCTAACATAGGTTGAACTATGTCCATTTGTTGCTTTTCTCGAACCTCTTCGAGAAATATATTACTCCCACTTGCCTTTTTGGAAATAAAATCTTTTTCCAAAAAGACACCACGACGAGCAACAAACACTTTGTCCTCAGTCCGATGGTAGAAGTAATAGCCCTTGGTCTCTTTGGGATAACCCACAAAGAAACACTTATCTGATTTAGGGGCGAGTTTATCTGAAAGTAAACGTTTTACATAAACCTCACAACCCCAAATACGTAGAAAAGATAAACTTGGAACTTTTCCACTCCACATCTCATATGGTGTCTTTTCTACTGTCTTTGATGGAGTTCTATTAAGTGTGAAAGTAGCAGTTTCGAGAGCATATCCCCAAAAGGAGATGGGAAGATCAACAAAACTCATCATAGACAGAACCATATCAAGTAGAGTTCGGTTCCTCCTTTCGGATACACCATTCAATTGAGGTGTTCCAGGCGGAGTGAGTTGTGAAAGAATTCCACAACTCTTCAAGTGATCACTAAACTCTTGGCTCAAATATTCACCACCACGATCGGATCGTAGTGCTTTAATTGTTTTGCCAAGCTGGTTTTGGACTTCATTCTGGAATTCTTTGAACTTTTCAAATGATTCCGACTTATGCTTCATTAAATAGACATATCCATATCTACTTAAATCGTCCGTAAAAGTAATGAAGTACCCAAACCCTCCCCTAGCTTTTGTGCTCATTGGTCCACACACATCAGTATGTATTAGACCCAATAGATCACTGGCCCTTTCACCCTTTCCAGTAAAAGGTGACTTTGTCATTTTACCCATTAAACATGATTCACATACATCAAATGGCTCAAAGTCAAAAGATGTTAGAAGTCCATCTTTATGTAACTTCTGAATGCGTTTCGCATTTATATGTCCTAAACGACAATGTCATAAGTAAGTAGGATTAGTATCGCTTGATCTATGTTTTTTGCTGTCTATGTTAAGGACATCTTTGTCTAACTCTAGGAAATATAGACCATTAGACCTTTTAGCAATGGCATAAAACATTGAATTCAAATAAACAGAGAAACAACCTTTCTCAATTGTAAATGAAAACCCTTCATTATCCAAAACAGGAATAGAAATAATGTTTTTGGTAATAGCAGGAACATAATAACAGTTATTAAGCTCTAATATTAAACCAGAAGGCAAAGGTAGACTATAAGTCCCAACTGCAATGGCCGCAACCCTTGCACCATTTCCAACGCGCAGTTCTACCTCCCCTTTAGCCAAGGCTCTACTCCTTCTTAGTCCCTGCACATTCGAAGTAATGTGAGAAACACAACCGGTATCAAATACCCAAGAAGTAGATGTTGCTAAATTAATGTCAATGACATAGATACCTAAAGAAGAAGCCCCAGACTTCTTATCATTCAGATACTTCGGGCAGTTACGCCTCCAATGGCCAATTTGACCACAATGGAAGCACTTGGCATTTGCGGCCACCTTTGGCTTTGCCTTTGCCTGTGGCTTATCAGCATTCTTAGTGGCAACTTGCTTGCCCTTGTCCTGCTTTTTCTTGCCAGCCCATTCCTTCTTAAAACCCTTTCCCTTTTTAACCATAAGAACTTCCTTCTTAGGTGCAACAGAGATGTTTTGCTCGGCAGTCATGAGCATCCCATGTAACTCAGCAAGGGTTTTCGATACCCCATTCATATTGAAGTTCAACCTAAAGTGGTTGAAGCCTTCATGAAGTGAGTGTAGTATGATGTCAGTAGCCAACTCTTGGCTATAAGGAAAGCCCAACCTCTCCATTGTCTCGAAATAACCAATCATTTCAAAGACATGAGTGGCGACTGGCTTGCCTTCGACTAACGCACACTCAAGAATAGCCTTGTGAGTTTCATACCTCTCTATCCGGAGCTTCTTCTGTGAAACATGGTTTTCAGCTGCCGGATAATACTGCAAGCATCCAAGCTTGCAAACCTCTTTTGAAGACTTGGTTCCATAGCCGCGAGCATAAGGCAGGTAACAATTACCGACCTTTCTGCAATGGCCTTATGGGCCGCCTTTTCGGCTTCAGTAGAGGTGTTCGTTAAAACCGGGATCGGGGTTTCAAGAACATCCTCTCGACCTTCGGATCTAAGAACAATTCTCAGATTCCTTTCCCAATCAAGGAAGTTGTTCCCGTTCAACTTATCCTTTTCAAGGATTGAACGTAAGTTAAAAGGTGAATTATTGTTGTTACCAGACATGATATCTACATAGAAGATGTAAAAGTAATGAGTATGCTTATCATAATAGCTTTTAACAATTTTTAAACACTTTAAAATAAAAGCTATGCACTTGACCAATTTTAAATGTGCCCCTTTTGAATCAAGTGATTCTAAGATCCTATCAAACATGATTTATAAGTGGACTTTGGCCTCAACTTTAAAACCAAATTTAAAAGGTAAGTAAACTCTTTTACTAATTACAACAATTGTAATTCTTAGTTGATGGGTGATTGCTAAGGTGATGAAAGTTCCCAGGTAAGGAAGTTACCCACAACGTTGGGGAAAGCCTTCCTAATCCTAGACAGAACTTGTCACCCAAACACAAAAAACCCAACCCTTTGCTTCAAAATCCAAAACCGTTTTGATGATTTTGTTGGGCCAAACCAAACTAAACATGCAAATTTCGGAAATTTACTCTACTTAGCCCAAGATTGGAAGTAACACTCTGCTTTGGCAGAACCTATTACTAACGATCAAGATTTTAGTAGATGTTTATTTGGAAAAGCAATTACCCAATATTAGCTTTAGGGACCTAAGTAAATTATTATGTGATTTAATTACTAGTGAACTCGTTGCAAAAATAAATCACATGCATAATAAAACTTAGAAAGCATTCAAAAGCAATATTTAAATGCATAAAATAAAATGTGATCCTAGTATGGCCCCTAGCCCTAAAGACTACTCTTTAAGGCCTCCATCCTTGAACCACCTTGAATCTACATCCTTGTGCTCCATGGAAATGAAAAACATCGGATCTCCATCCTTGAATCACTTCAACTTGAATAATTTTTGAAAACTTAAACTAATATTACAAAAATACCAACGATGCATAGATCGTATTTAAATTACAAAAATACATTAACGATACGTAGATCGTATTTTCTATCCAAGTTTGGGCCATACTAGTCACCGCATGCATCCATAATATCATATATATATATAACATGCATTTTAATCAACTATTAAAATAAATTATTATGCTTCAACAACTTTAAAACATAATAACATCAACCAAATTTAATCTCATATTAAATTAAATGGTTAGTACCTCTAGATAAATTTAATCGTATTAGAATTTATCTCCCAAGGGCATTATAATATTAATCTAACAAATTTAATCAACTATTAAATTTAAAGAAAAATACATAAGCACTCTAAGGTACCACATATATTTTAATCATATTAAAACATAAAAGCATTGCATGACATTTAATCACAAACACTAGCATGCAAGAATTAATCAACTTATTAAAACTAACATCCTAACATAAAATTAAATGTCACAAAATGAAACTCCCATCATAATTTTAATTCATTTAAGTATTAACATAGGATACCATGCATAATAACTTATTAATATGCATTAAGGGATAAACGGATATTAAAGTTTTTATCCGTTGAAGGAGAGACGACCCGAAGAGGCAGACCACCTCTCGCGACTCGCGATTTTAGTCGCGACTCGCGAGAAGCACACTGCTTCCACTTTTCCGATTTCAATTCAGGCAATTTTAATCAAAATACGTATGATTTTCTTTATACACTAAAACACTTTTATGCATAACTAAATCATACTTGGCCTCATATTCAAGAATTCATGCCATGAAATTATACATAATCAAATTAAGCATAAAAACTTCAAAGCATGCAAATCATGAATCATACATATATATATATACATCATATTCTAATTAACAACTTAACTAAAACATGAAATAATATAACAATTATATATGTATATATATATATGTATCAAAAAATGTATAAACAACTTTTATACTCCCACTAGATTAAAATCCAATTTTAATCATGCAAACAATATCCTCATGCTAATACCCTCCCCTAAATGAATTAAAATAAAGGAAAACATGCATCAACATGATCACATTAATCTATGCAAATAGGCTAACTGATACCACTGTAGGAATTTAGATGCTTAATGCGGAAAACGAGTATCACATACTCAAACATCTAACACCAAGATCTTTGCATAAATTAACATGAATCTATAAAGAGTATAAAATATACCTCTTGATGCGTGAATTCCACTTCCACCCCGAGCCTTCTAGTGGAGATCCTTTAGAACGTCAAACGCCGTTCCTCTAGTGTTGGTCCACGAACAACCCTTAGATCAGAGAGAATAAATCTCTTGCTTTTGAGGTGTGATGGCCGAAAATGAGGAGAGAGAGAGGAGCAAAGAAAATCAGATTTTCTCTACAAATATGATGTAATCACACCTCTCCTTTGTAACCCCCATATCATTATATAAGGTGGTTACAAAGAGGTGATTCATGAGGCTTTATTTTGCCTCATAATGTCATACATTATGAGCCTAATAACCTCATGAGTTACAACTCTTCCATCCATCTTTAAAACCGCCCAACCCATTTCACAAATGGATTTGGGTAATATCCAAGGGTTGTCACATTGTGTGACCTCATAGGACCCAATACATATTAGTAGTTGGCCTAAATATACTAGCCCAACCAACCGCAATTAGCTTCTAGCAAAACGTTGCGGTCACCTAATATTATTGAATATATTATCTTTATAATTCGTCCATATAGATTTAGTTTATTACACTTGATCGAGGACAAAATCCTTCACCAACAATGAGATGTTGTCCGCCTTTAAAGTATGAAGTGACTTTCCTTAGGTCAATCCCTTTCATGATTTGACCCCGAAGGCTGTGGGGAGACTATGCACACTTACTATAATGGGGGGGGAAGTACTCCCTTCCAATCAGAGTGTGAACTCCTGCCTTTCTCCAGAGTAGTCTAGTCTTTGTTTTCGCTAACGAATGCGGATGGCTAGTCAAAGCTAAATCAGGGGAACCACTTTTCTTTTCCTTCGATTGCGGGGACAAATCACGAGTCCAACTTAAAAAAGCTACTGCATCTGTTTATTATGTTATGGATATTGTTGGGTTCATAAATGCTTGACCATTGGATGTTTAATGACTCTAGTTGTACTTAAAATTTTGATCAGTCTCTGCCTTAGTGGAGCAGTGATATTGCGATAAATTATTCATTGTACATCATGTCTGACGAAAAACTATTATGATATAAGTGATCATAAAAATGTTGAATAAAACTTGCGAGGTTTGATTGGAAAAGAAAAAAAACAAAAGTTGATAGAACGTTTCACAGTAAGGTAGATTAATAGAATTACTATTCATTTTTATTATCGAGCAATGATAAATGTCTAACCGTTAGACATTTATAAATATCTAACAGACATGTGGCAGCACACAAGTGGGTGTAAGGGAATTTGGTGGCAGCACACATGTCATGATACTGTTTGTCCCAAAAAATATTACTTTTGCAATTTTTGAACTTGTATATCTCAAAAAATATGTTTTTAAAAAAAATTAAAAAATATATCAATATTCATATATTTTAATTCTCTATAAATAGACATTATTTTGATATAATTTCATCACATTTTTATTTTACCCTGCTCTAACCATTATTTAGATTTGTGGAAAAATCATCACAAACATTTTATGTTGTGTACACAAACAATATATGTCGTGTACACAAATACTATTTGTTATATGCACAAACACTATATGTTTATAATGAAATTCACATATTTTTATTCTCTACAATAAACATCCATTTTTATACAATTTTATCATATTTTTATTTGACCCTTCTCTAACTGTTATTTAGATATGTAGAAAAAAATAATATAAACACTATCTGAATATATACAAACACTATATGTTGTTTGTGTACACAACATATAGTGTTTGTGTATAAACAAATAGTGTTTGTGTATACACAAATAGTGTTTGTATTATTTTTTCTACATATCTAAATAATAGTTAGAGAAGGGTAAAATAAAAATATGATGAAATTATATCAAAATGGATGTCTATTTGTAGAGAATAAAAATATATGAATATTGGTATATTTTTTATTTTTTTTAAAATATAATTTTTGAGATATACAAGTTTCAAAATTGCAAAAGTAATATTTTTTGCACAAATAACAACATGACATGTAGAAATCTCCAAGCCCTTATTAAAGAGGTGAAAGGACACAAATACCCATTGTTAGATGTTAGTAAATCTCTACCGGTTAGAGATTTATCATGGCTCTTTATTATCATCATAAAAGCGTACATGTGTAACGATTTTGTGAGACTATTTCGAAGGGCATAGACTTGGTTTTAAATGACAACACGTGATTAGTTTGGTAAATGCAATAACTTCATAGTTTCTCTCATAAAATTGGGAACACGTCAATATTGTGGTAAATAAACTTGTGAAAGGAGTCAAAATGTACATTAAACTTGTACAATCCATTTCTACTAAGATCAAACTCTCGAAACTCTCTCTGTCTTCGCCCCCCCCAAACACAAACTCTAGGCAAACCCTAGCTTTACCCGCCGCCCTAACAGGCTCGCTGGTGGCCGGCCTGGCGCGCGGCTGCCAGTGAGCCTGCCAGTTTACCAGTATCGTTAGTTTTTCTTTCGTCGCCCCCTCCCCGGTTCTCCTGTCGAGTCTCCTGCGCTACTCCTTTCGAGTTCGTCGGTTGTTCTCGTCGCCGGTAAGGTCTACCTCTCCCCTTTTTCGTTTCGTCGGTCGTCGGTTGTTTTCCCCCCTCCCCTGTTAAGTTCGTCGGTCGTAGGTTGTTTTCACGGTTGTTTTTCCCCCCTCCCCTGTCTAATTAGTCGGTCGTCGGTTTTTCCCCCCCTTCCCCGTGTTGCGTCGTTTCCTCATCCCCTCCCCCGGTGGTCGGGCTCCCTTCCCCTCCCCCCCTTGTTTTCCGGGCTCCCCTTTCCCCTCCCCCTAGTTTTTTCGGGATTCCCTTTCCCCCTCCCCCCGGTTTACGGGCTCCCCCTCCCCTTTCCCCCTGGTTTAGTGTATTAGTGAGTCTCCCTTTCCCCATCCCCCTTTCGTGTTTGTTGGCTTCCCCATCTCCGTTATTGCGTCGTTATCCTTGCTACAGCCTAAGTGTCGGCTTTAGTCGTTTATTTCCTCGCGTTAAGTTGTTAGTTTTTAGTTGGGTTAGTATGAGACAGTGGTATGCTTACTCAATTTGCTTGATCAGTGTGTTACTTGCTGGAGGTTGTCTTTGTTTTCAAGGTGTTGGGTCTGGTCTATATGGTTGGATAGGGTTTTTGTTTTTGTTATATGGAATAGAGCATGGACGTGGGTGGCAAAAGGTTTCATGGCTGGAGTTTGTTTTATCCGATTTTGGTAATCGGATAATTGTTCGAGATCTAACATTGCTTAGATCTCAGTTTAGCTTGGTAATTATCTTACCAATCATTGCCTTGACAAAAAGAAATCTTAAGGCGGCTCCTCAATTTGTCAATTGGGTTTATAGCTCGTCAACTACGTTGAGCTTCTCTTTTGAAAAGAAGAAGTCTGTAATACCCATTCAAGAGGGTATTGAGTCACAGAGGAATGTGACTCTTTCAGGAATCCCGAATCAAGAATCTCATGTGACAGAAGGTCACGGGGATTGGATAAGGTGCGAGTTCCAAATCTCGCTTGTTCTTCATCCCTCCGATTGTGGAATCAGTCCAATCCTCCCACAGCTTCCATCATCGTTATGGCGTTTGTCAACCATCAACAAAAGAGCTTCAATACAATTATCTCACAACATGGACCTCCAAATCGAGCAGCTTTATCTAAGTTTAAGTTGTTTATGTTATTGTAATTGTTATGTAAGAGCAAGTAAAGCTAAAGTTAATTTCTTTATTTTGTTTGGTTTTATTAGAATTAGGCTGTACTTCCGTTTTTAATTAATGCAAAATTTCCCCGTTGTCAACAAAAAAAAAAAAAAAAACTTGTACAATCCAAATTAAGCATATTCAAAGTAAATTGGAATACTTGAGTTCCCATCAAGTAAAAGCACAACAGAATAACACTCTAATTGCAAGGGGGTAACGGCGGACCACACAAACACTTGTTATTAGAAAACTTAGATGCATCAAACTGTTTCAACCTTCTTCCAGTTGGTATCTTCCCACAAAGCTGGTTAAAGCTCACATCAATTCTATATAACGGCAACTGACCAAGTCGTTTAGGGAGTGACCCAAATATCCTATTATGACTTATATCCATTCTCTTCAAACCCAAGGGAAGATCAACGTTAGAAAAATCAAACTTGAAAAGATTATTACTCATAAAAATGGAGCTCAACAGCGTCTTATCTCTAGAAAACAAAAACGAGGCGTCGCCAGTAAACTTGTTCTTAGAGATATCTAGCTGTGTTATATTGGCCTTACCAAATGATCTTGGGATTGAACCAGATAGCTTGTTGGAGGACAAGTCGAGGCTAATATCCGGGTTCCGAAACGAGCCGAATGAGGCCGGGATAGTACCCGTGAGCTTGTTATCCCAGAGGGCGAGCTCATTGAGTTCAGGAAGGCGGGATAAAGAAGATGGGATTGAGCCTGAGAGGATATTAGAATAGAGGTAAATTTGGACCAAGCTCTTGATGGAGCCAAATGAAGGTGGGATAGGACCAGAGAGCTTGTTTGTGCCAAGGTCAATGGTTCTAAGCTTGGGGAGTTGGGAAAGGGATGAAGGGATTGAGCCAGTAAGGCTGTTGGAGGAGAGATCGATGTCTTCTAAGTCTATGAGTTGGCTTAAGAAGTCCGGTATCCGACCCGTAAGGCTGTTGGAAGAGAGATAAAGGTGTTGAAGGTTGGTTAGTTTTGATAGGAATGAGGGAATTGAACCAGAGAGGTGGGGTAAGTCGGAGAAGGCAAGGAATTGGAGGTATGGGAGTTCTCCCATGGCTGGTGGGATTTCGCCTACAACATCATCAGCAATGCTACTAGCAAGCATGGTAACACGGCCTTGCGCATCACATTGAATGCCGGACCAATTGGTACAACAATCGGTGTTAGGATCCCAAGTGGTGAAAGTAGAGGCATTGTTGAAATGGTATTTGATCTCTAGGAGGGATTTTTGGTCATTTTTGTTACAGATGGCGGCCGAAGAAGCTGGGTTTAAGGATACATGGACCAGCAAGAAGGTGAAGGTGAAGGAGAGGAGAGAGCATTCTAGGGTAGGAGCTTGCATGGTTACGTTGGCTACTTGTGTATGGGATGAACATAAATAGAAAAAGATGTTATTATATAGATGATATTTTCAAGACGAGCCTTTTAAAAAAAATAGAATTGTACTGTAATGCCATATATAAATGGTATTCAAGGAATTATTTCTCAAAGTAAGGTAAAGTGAGAAAAAAATTTCTAGCAATATTTAGGGAAAAAATTGGAGAAAATACCAAATGCAATGCATCAAGCATTATCGAATAATGTAGGACTTGTGAGTGACAGTACATAGTTAGCACTATTATGCAAGTGGCGTAGTGGACGATGGACTGGAGGCGGGCAGGAGTCCAAATTGTTGTGGGTTCAGTCATCAGTGTTTTATCAATATGGCATTGTCATAGACACAACACATAGTCAATTAGTCATATTGGTCGTGCTCAAAATTCAACTTTCCATCCTGTCAACAACATCCATCCTTAATAGATAGCACTCTCAAATCTGAATCGATCGTTCAACGTAACGTTGTCAGCAAACAAGGACAAATTAATAAATAAGAATGTTGGGTGGACGAAGTGCTGCCGTGCTGGTACCTATCTGATAGTTATCAATTTGAGATCTATCAGCACACTATTATTACTGCCCATGCATATTATAACAAAATCAAAAGTATAAATTGGTATCAAAGACCTTTTCTAATGGTACTCCTGTTAGTACACTATGCAACTTTTATGGTCCCAATTAAAAAAGATATGAGTATCAAAATAGCTTGTAGATACCAGATTGGTATGAACACGATA
This sequence comes from Beta corolliflora, assembly GCA_947648045.1. NCBI lineage: Eukaryota > Viridiplantae > Streptophyta > Magnoliopsida > Caryophyllales > Amaranthaceae > Beta > Beta corolliflora. The sequence continues at coordinate 76,113 of CANSZD010002157.1, read as the reverse complement.
AATTGCCTACAAATGCTTGTCATTTGTCTTGGGTGGCGCTTGTTCCGCCAAAGATTATCGATGTTCTATTTTTTATCTTATTTTTGAGGTGAATTGCATTGTTATACTCTTCATACTTATAAAAAAAAGTCTGGCTATTCGACTAAAGTTATTAACTAGATTTTTATTTTATGTGCCTAATTCTTGTAATTTTCATATTGTGGAAGGTTCACAACTTCCTATCTCTTATTTAACCAATTAAAATTTAGCTAAATACAGTTTCTCAATACTTCTCTCCCACTAGAAAGTTGGTGTAAGAAGACAAAAAAAAGTACAGGCAAGTAAGATGGGTAGATATTATTTGTTCACAATAGGTGCACTTGGGTCCGACTAGAAATATGTCAAGCTTGTCTTTGTCTAGTGGTTAAAGTTTTTGTGTTTGACTTTGTGTGCCTATCGGGCCATCGGCTGTTTGGATGGGAGCGTAAGATGGGAGAGTGTGAATTTGAGTCTATTTGCCTGGTTAAGTACTTTGATAAGATGATCAAGATTTGGGTACTTGAAGAAGGCAAGAGCAAAGAGGGCGAGCGGCAAGCTCATGGAGTTGGTTGATTAACATAGACATTGTGAATATCTTGGGCATCAAGCAGTTTCGTCATGGATAAATAGTTTTATTATTTTGGGGAAAAAAATTGATATTTGCCGATGTTGATCGTTGTATCTCGATATTTTTTAGAAGGTGAGAATTATGGTAAGCTAGAAATAATTTAAAAGTATGAAGATAGTCATAGCCAAAGGTTTCGATTCAATTATTACTCCACCACTCTTCGCCTTTGCATCAAAGATTTGATCAAGCCTCCTCGTAGAATTAAATAATTCTTTATTAAGAGTTAGTATTTTTTAGTTTACATTGTTGCTAGTAATTAGACAAATGTTATAGATATCTTTTTGTTTAATTGTAGCAAGTTTTATTATTAACAATTGAATATTGTTGTTGAACCATATTTTACCAATCGAATGTTAAAAACTAGTTATATTTAATTTTTGCTATTCTCTCTTTTTCTTTTTTTCTTACACAGTCTACAAATAATTAGTATGTAGAACAAACTTTTTTAGTTTGAAGTGAATGGTACCTAATTTTTTGAATAGATAGTAAATAAAGCCTAATTGCATGCATTCAACTCTCTAAGACAAGTCAGGACGTTAAGTTCATTACCACACTAAATTTGCTACATCACACATAAATACAATTATGGAATCCAATTCAAGTACGTGACATAGTACACAAGTTTGAAAATTGCATACATTCAACATTCCAATACTTACTACTGATGATGAAAAAGAAAAAGATTTGTGTTTTGATAATTCACGTCGACTAAGAAAAATTATTTGTTGCAGTGTAGTACTTGGCAGGCGTGTTGTATGACGATAAGTATATAGTAGTAGTATGTCATAGTATTTTGGACGATTAGTATAGTAGCAGGGGATTTGGGCGCTTAGGTGTAGGAAGGTGATGATGATTGGATGATGTGGATCTTGGTGTGTGATGATGAATCAAGTGGTAATGGCGTTGACTTGGGGATTGTAGAATGTAGATGATTTATGAGATTAGGCGTGAGGGAGTAGTCTGGTTAGGGAATTGCGAGTGATCGTGAGTGAGAGGATGATGTGTTAGGCGGTGTGCTGTGAGTAATTTTGTCGAGTGATATTAGTGCCGTGTCGAGTGTTTTTGTGTGTTGAGTCGGTTGCCATGTATTATTAGAGTGAAGGCCGTGGGAGATTATAAGGTGTGAGAGTGAGATTGTGTATTGTTTGGCTGTGAGAGATAAGGCGAGGAGTGTTGTGAGTTTTTGAGTTGTTAGTCCGCGAGAATTATAAGGTGAGGTTGTTTCGGTATTGAAACGGTTGGCGGCCTCGAGAGAAGTCCGCCAAAGGTTGGGATAGGACTCCGCTAGTGAATAACTGCACAAGAAGCAAACGTGAACTACCCTCGGGGGGGATGCGAGGAAACCCCCTCCGACGCTCAAGTCAGCACGTGTCCAAATAGGATTTAGAGAGAGAAAGTAGAGAGAGAGATAAGAATTCTGGGTGTGAGAGAAATGTACACGAGAATAGTAATAGTGGGGTATTTATAGAAGTACTATTCACCTGACAGGGTGCGTAATCCTTTTACACGTGTACGGTCGTGGTGCTTCTGACAATTGGGAAGATTCCCTTATTTTGTCCTGTTGGGCGACCGCCAACGTTGTCGGACCATGTTGATGTACTGACTTGTTAGAGTTGTGGGTAACAGTTTAAAGTATTCACGTCCGTGATGGCGCTCGCGGACCTATCACTGGGATCCGCTATCATACTTGGGTTATGCCCATACAACTAGCCCCCCAGCATCATTTGGGGTCCTGACCGCTAGTGATGTTGTCGGCGGATGCGAGTCACTGTTGCCGTGCTCGACTTCTTGGGGAAGTTCATTCGTTGGGTGCCACGTAGTCATGGCCACGGTCCGGGCTGGGCCGGTTCAGGGCCGGGTTTATTGCCGGGCCGGTTCAGTCAAGAGTGAACCTCGAACCGGGACCGGTTGGGAGACCGGTCCGGCCGGTTCAGGATCAGGGTTGAGGATTGGCGAACCTGAACCGGCCTGGGTGCGGTTCATGACGGTTCAGTGGGCGGTCCGTGCCGGTTCGGTTCAGGGTCAGCAAGACGGTTCACATCATATCCCAATATTCCCCAAAATCCTAAATCCAAATCAAGCAAATCAAGCAAATTCACGCCATACCGAAACTTACAAATCTCCAAAAAATTGAAGCCACAAATAATTTCTCAATTGAACGATAATAATCAAATCTCGAAACGATTGATGGCACAAAAAAATCCCAATTCAACAAAACTTCAAATCTATACTAATTTAATTGAAGAAGGAACTGACCTGATGGTGGGCACGACTCCACGACAGTTTAGTGAGATGAGGACAGCAGCGGCAGCACGGCCCACCACTAGGCACCATGAACGACGCACTTCAAACCGGCAGGAAGAAGAAGAGAGCAGCGGTGGTGAGGCTTCCGAAGCACACATGAGTAATGATGAATTGATGATGATGATGATGATGAATTGATATGCACTACCGAGGTAGCAAGAGCCAGATTCGACAATTCGAGAATGTCGAAGAACTCAGTAGAAGGAAGCTCTTCGTTTTCTCTCTCTAAGGTTTTATTTGTTTTGTTTCTTTCTGACTTCCTGAGTTCCTTGTTCCTTCTTTTACTTATTCCTTTTTTCTTTTTCCTTTTTATTTTCTTTCTTTCCTTTTTTCCTTTGTTTTTAAATGTAAAAGAGTATTTGACTACTAATGGAGATTTGGATTATTAATAGAGGGCAAAAGCATATAGTGCCATTATTAACTTAATACTTTTATAAACATTACAATTAGAAAGTAAATTATCTATTTTATATTGTTGGCTTCTTCACCAAAAAAAGAAAAACAGGCTATGAGTCCAGCATACGAAGATAAAACCAAAACATTACATCTCAATCCTAAAAACAAAATAAGATATTAAAGAATGCGAAAACCAACTATTGAGAATAAATAAGAATATATAACAAATATTTCATTACAAAAAGAATTTACAATGTCAAAGTAATAATTTATGATAAATAAGATATTCTAACAAATATTTTCTTATAATAAGAATTTGATCAAATAAGAATATCCAATAAATAACAATTTACATATATGATAATTTCAGTACAATAAGAATTTATAGTATTTAATTTATTTACAATAAGATTTTACAATACAAATTAAATGCTAAAACAAATAAGATTTTGCAATATATATTATTTACAAGAATAATAAAAATTAATATGTAATTCTTATAATTAAATTAATAAATTATTGAAAAACACCCCCCCTTTTGATGGGAGGGGGGGCTTGGACTTACATTTGAAAATTACAATATAATTTGGCAATTATATTGGAATTTTCAAGGAGTAAGCTGCCTACGTATCCCTAAGGAATCAAAACCCACGTAGTTCTCTACGTACCTTATTTTATTTGAAGTCGTGGTTGACAGTTGAGTACTTGAGTAGTTGACTATTGTCCGACATCCGTATGTTCCCCTGCATTGGATGAACTAGATGATTCGGTTTCCATAAGCATCCAAGGATCATCTTCTTCTACTTCATCTGCCCTTAATCCTTGTGTTCTTTTCTCAGCTTGATCCCAATCTTTCTTGCAAACGCAAATCTCGATGCTTTGTGGAGATAGACGAGATCTTTTTTCATCCAAAGACTCTTCTACCCGCACTAAAAGCGGACTCCGAAGCAATAGTTGATCTTTGGAATTGCAAGTATGTCGGTTGCAATTCTAGCCAAAATGGGGAATTGATTTTCCTTAAGTTTCCACCATTTAAGAATGTGAAAATCTGCACCTGTTTCAAATTGATAGGACAAATAATCGTCTACCCCCGCACAAGCGGATCCGAAGACACTAGTTTTTTGTTTCTTCAATATATTAGTAATTAAAGAATCAAAGCGGATCCGAAGACACTAGTCGGAACGAATTCGGGGTCATAAATTGAGACATAATGATCATGAAGTTCCTCTAAAAGGTGTCTACACTTCAAAACATAACTACCAACATCATAAGTAACACCTAAACATTGATAATAGAAATTTAGCAAGTTTGATAGGCCATCAAGTTTAAGTGCTGGATCAAGTATACAAGCAATACCATAAATGTACGGAAATTCACTAAAATATGCAAACCACTTTACCTTCATGCTATCAAGCACAACTTTGATTTCATTCACATCCAATTTCTCATTGATGGCATGTACCACCTTAATGCATTCTACGATTACCAAATGAATGTTGGGTTCATAAACCAAAGAAAATGTGTTAGTAGCATTGTGAAAAGATTTAAGAACATCCCGAACAAGCATTGCAGCTGTCCAATGATAATCAGTAATCAACATATCTTCTTTGGAAACAACTTCATTATACAAAGGAGTCATAACATCACGATACCTGATTGCATCATTCAGCAGTTTATAAGTAGAGTTCCATCGTGTTGGAGTATCAAGAGACCACACCTTCTTCGGCAAGCCGAATTCCTTACACAATGTCATGTACCTCCTCTTAACCTGGTTTTTTCTTAGGACCCTAACGATATTTCTAATGGGCTCTAATAAAGGTTGTAAACAAGCTATACCTTCTTGAACAGACAGGTTGAGTATATGAGCACAACATCTAACATGTAAGAATTGACCATCTAATATAAGCTTAAATGTACTTTCCTGCTTCAAGAAATCAATGGCCTTAGTGTTGGCCGTTGCATTATCCATAGATAACGAAAATACTTTATCAAGTAAATGGTATTTCTTACAACACTCCATTAAACGAGCTTTTATGTTGTACCCACTATGACTCTCGTCCATAAGCTCAAAAGCAATAATACGTTTCTGCAAAAACCACTCATCATCGATCCAATGGGCAGTAACACACATAAAAGGTTCACCAAAACATGAGGTCCATGTGTCCGTTGTCAAGCTAATGCGACCGTTAAAGGTACGAAACATCTCTATCATATGACTTCTATAGAGATGAAATGCAGTTTGTGTGCGACGCTTAAGTGTGTTCCTAGGGACTTTCCTAAATGCTGGTTACAAAGCAGTTCTATTGAAATATTCAAATGCATCACTTTCCCCATGGTTGAACGACAATTCATCAGTGATAACATATTTAGCAAATTCATCAATCATACGATCTCTATTGTAGGAGAAAGGCATACCTGCGCCGGGCATCTCACCAGCATACCCGTGGAGTTGTGTCTGGGTGTTTCGGTCCCCGCCACTGCTAACATTCTCTGCCGTAAGGCCATGTTTGTTGGTCAAATGACGACCCAAGGTCCCCGTTCCACCACCGTTCCTCCAGTTGTAAGTCGGTGGTGGATTGACGCCTGCATTCTTGCAAAGTTGACAAATGCACCTCCATTGTCTTGGTTCATTGGTAGCAACTTTTTCAAAGAATGGCCACACCCATGACACTTTTTTTGTTCCTTGAGGTTGTGAGCCACCAGCTCCGTCGTCGTCGTTGCCCACGTCGGTTTCACCGGCTTCATCTACGATATTTAAGTTAACATATATTTACTCATTGTCGATTAACATAATTAACATTAATTAGCTAAGTGCTAGTTTATTTACGTTCTTATCATGAATACTTATTATTGCAAAAACATTATTAATTAAACAAAATCACGATTAACTATCTTAATTTTTTTCGATTAATAAACACAATTAACTAGCTTAGTGATAGTTTATTACGTACTTATTATACATAATTATTATTGGTAAAACATTATTAATTTTCAATAATCATGATTAAGTATCTTAATTATTTAAGATTAACATAATCACGATTAACTAGCTAAGTGTTATTTGAATTACATAATTGTTATTGCTTAAATCATTTTTATGTAACATAATCATGATTAATTATCGTAATCAATATCGCTTAACATAATCACCATTACATAATTATTATTACTAAAATATTATTAATGTATCATAATCATGATTAATTATCTACATTGACTTAATTATCTACATTGACTATTAGAATAATTACAAATAAATTGCTAAGTGATAGTTGATTTGCTAATTATTGAAAACTAACCCGGTTGTTGCATGTTTGAAGCCGACGGTTGTCGGTTGGGTGGCTGCACAAAAACTTCATTATCATCTAACAACTCATGTTCTAAATCTTGGATGAAATCGCTATTGTCGATGGACGGTGAATTAGAAGAACCACCCCTTCGGCTACTTGAACCACCGCTCTTACCTCTTCCAGTTATATTTTTGAAAAATTTTGACATTTTTTTGGAGATAGAAATTAAAGTATTAAAGTAATGTGATATTGTTATAACAAATAAAGTAAAAAAATTGTAAAACAATAGCTTAAAGAACTAAAACTTAGCTAAGTAGACAACAGAATGCCAAACAAGAAATGAAGATGTTTTGCAATAAATAAAGTTGGAAAGTAGGATATTTAAGTAGTACTCAAAGAATTAGAAAGAGAAGGTTGAGTATGCAAGATTGAAAGAATTTGAGAGTATGAGATTGAGATGCTGAGAATTGTGAAGAATGAGAATGGTCGAAGGAGGTATTTATAGGAATTTTTTGGGGGGAAAATTTTTATTTTGAATTTCAATTTGGGTGGGGAAATCATGAAGTATGTTGGGAGATAGTTGATAATTGATGAATTGGCGTGAGCGGATGATAATTCATCCATTCGGTGTTATAATTGAGGAGCAAAAGCTGCAAATGCGGATGATAATTTATCCGTTAGTAGATATAATTGAGGAGCAACCTGCAAATGAATAGTAGAGCTACATGATAATGATACCAAATAGACTGGTAAAGTAAAAGCATGCATTCTGCAAATTAACTCACTAGTCATATCCAATAGTAAGAAATAGGAACAACTTCTGAACTTCTGTATATATCACATGAATTCTTTTTTTTTTTTTAACAAAGAGATGAAGAATAGTACCCACTTGCCCCACCTCTACCAACGTTCATCAGTCATCAGTTCATCACCCCTTCCAATTCACTTGCAAACTTTTCTCTCTCTCTCTACAACTGTAATGATGCAGCAGCTTTTCCACCGAATTTTTTTTTTCTCCCTTTTAATCCTCATTCCTCTCCTTTCATCAACACCTAGGCTAGCTATTGTAGGCCATTCATTTGAAGTTTGAACTTTGAAGTTTCGAACTTCAAAACAGCAAGAACCGACGAAGGCTCCGCGGTTCAGGTTGAATGGGCGGTTCAAACGGTGGGCTTGACGTGGTGGTTCATTGGGCGGATTGGAGATGGCGGTTTAAGGGCGGGTTAGTAACGGTCCCAAGAACGGTTCAGGTTCAGGTTTGTGGGCGGGCCAATCCACGGTTCGACGCGGTCCACGTTCCGGTTCTACGGGTGGTCCGGTCCGGTTCTCCACCTCCACCACTTGACCCACGCCAGCCCTGTCTAGTGCACGGTCCTGGGCCGGTTCTGAACCGCCTTTTTGGTGGTCCAGACCGGGCCGGTTCATCTGCGGTTCGGTCCAGGGCTGGGCCCAAGTCGACCCTCCCAATGGCCACCTCTAGTGCCACGTGTCGTCGTAGGGAGTTGAAAAAATTTCGAAAAGTTAATGATTACTTTTTCGAAAATCCCGCCCATTATTTTATTAGGGTTTACCATACATCGACACTTGGCAGGGATCTGGAGAGGGAGTTGAGAGGTCTTTTAATCCCAGTCGTTCATTCACGCTTTATATTGGAACAGTTAACTTTTCGGATTTCTTTATCTTCATTCACAAAGCTCTCTTTCTTTCTCCATTTTTCCTCGACAAAACTTCCATAGCCGAAGTTTGAGTTGCTTAGAAACCGCCTTTCCAGTCTCAAATTTCTTTGAAAAGTTGCCAAATCTTTTAGTTTTCGATTTCCGTCCTCTTGGCTTAAAAATTTGCCATTTTTTCGTGAAGGTTTTCTGGTTTTTCTCGGGATTTTGAGTTTGAGTTTGCCGGTGATAATTTTACTTTTCCGGTGGTCTTTTCGTTCAAGCTCGGGCTTTTCGCACTCACCCTTGGAATCCTCGCTCGTTTTCTTTTCGGCAACCCTTTACTCTTTGCGCTTCTTTCTCCGGCGACTTTACTCTTCCGGTATTTCTTCATTTCTTCTCCAAGCTTAAAGTTTCTTTTTGTATTTTCGTTATGTCGGACCGGCCGATAGTCGAATACCCCCAGTGATGTACTTATGACCAAAGCGAACCTTCTCCCCTTTGGCGACGATGAGCCTTCTTCCGATTCTAGCCCGTGGGAGAACTAGGTTATGTCGGACATTCCCCTAACGGCCGAGAAAAAAAAAATGAGGTCCAAGTTCCTTAACGACCCCGCCACTCCCGAGGAGCATAATTTGACTAGGAGATATCCGGTCGCCGGAGAGCGGTGATGACGACGCTTAGGGAGCTTAGACACCAAATCCTGCTAGACGGTCCCTTAGGAGTCCGCCAACCGATGCTGCTCCCGGTCTTGATGTTTCCCCTTTAAGAGAGCACGCCCGGTTGGATAGTATGGCACGCAGGGTTGGAGTAACACGATTTTTATGACCGTTTGCACTACACTATGGCCGCTAATCCACCTATCATTGATTTAGGTGACGACAGTGATTCTATTGCAACCGTTATGGCTAATCAAGGGTCCACTTATCACCGCTCGGTCATTCTCGACACCCCCATTGCTCGTGCCTCCGAGACGGACACATACTACAACCGCGAACCTCGGCACTAGCGTGCTCCGTCGGAGCGCGTGGTTGGAGAAAATTCTCGCGCAGCGAGAGGAGAGTCGATGTGGATCTTAACGCACCGAAAAGAGATGTTGAAGAGGACACCGAAGGTCCCGCACCGATGCTTTATGGTTGCCCGAGGATGAGTGTCCGGGCCGTTAACGGTTGAAATTGATTCTCCTTGGCGACAGGATGCCCTTGACCTTGGTTACCCTAAAGTCGCCGATCATTTATTTCGCTCCCGCCGATTATAGGCCGGTGATTCCTTCCGAGGGTTCCATTGTAACGAATGCCCTCCCGGTCATGTGGCCGTTTATACTCACCATTTTGAGTTTAGGCTACGTTTTCCTTTGTATTCCTTTTTGGTGAGGATCTTAAACTCTTTCAACGTCCGCTTAGCCCAACTCCGTTAGCGGTCCGAAACTTGATTGCGTATATCCGGACGATCCGCTTTTGGACTTCCCGAAACTCGAATTTATTCCGTCACCTCCACCGGTTGAAAAGAAATGGTTACGCCCGTCAAGCGGGGTGGTGGTCACTAATGACGGCCGATAAGAAGATGACGGTTCAACCAAAAGCTACTTGGATTGAAGGGGCGGGCAGGATGCCTTCTTTTGGCTTCGGATGCCCGAGAACTATCCAAGTCGCCGTCACTTCACCGAGCCGCGTCCGCACATGGAGCACTTGTCTTTGGCTCCGCTAACGGATGATGAGAGGGCGACCTATGACTTCTTTGACATCAAGATTTCATGATTACCTATGAGGACGGGAGGGAAGTTAAGGTCAAAGAACCCAAAAATTGGCTCCCTCACTCTAGGTATATCCTGGGGAATCAACAACTGTCCGCCATGTTGCTTTGTCCTACTCATGCTAATGGTAAGTACTGCTTATCGGACTGGTCTGTCTGAAATTATTATTTTTTTTTTTTTTTTTTTTTTTTTTTAACTTAGCCTTGTCTTGCGCAGGCTTTGATCAATTAGACCTGCAGACCCTTTGCATCTCCGAAAACTTCGAGCCGTTAACCAACATGCAGCCTGCTCCTGCTGAAGGTCCTGAGACCGTGCATGGCGTTGTAAATGGCCGTAGAGGGGGAAACCGTCATGGTCCCCATAACATCCGCCGTATTCGCGGCGCTCATACCGGTCGCACTCCTGGCCGTGGTGGTATTACTATCGCTGCATCTGGCAGCCCGGCTTCCTCTGCCGCCCCACTCAGGTCTTCTACTTCACGACCTGTTGTTAGGGGTAGCGGGACAAGGAGACGACAACGTGAACCGACATCGGAGGATACTTCTGCTAATAAGCGGCCAGCTACAGCGGATCCTCCGGCCTCTGTCCCTGCTCGGGATGTCGTCCATGTTGAGAATGTGGACGTGAACGCTTCTGAGGGCCAAGATCGTGGCGACGTCGCGACTACCGGCCCTGGTCATCACAGCGGGGCTACTTGGCTATCCGGATCTTACTCCAGTATTCGTGAGAAGATCCGTGAGCTTATCTCAATGCCCAGCTTCTTATCCAACTTATCCCCCAGCGTCTTCTCTCGGTACCATGAGTGGATCGAGAAGAAGGAAGTGCCACTGAGTGATGTTGTGGCGGCATCCTTTGGTCGCCGGCTTGTTGTCCCTGGTAAGATATACCAACCTGATTGGGACGTCAGGGAGGACGAGTCGTTGTATGCCGATATTCCTGAAAACGGTGGCATTCTAGCCTACCGTATCCTGAAAGGTATGCAGCTGCCTCTAGACAGGCCGGCAGGGTCCCTGGTTACTCCTGCTGCTAGGTTGGCTCACGACCAACTTGTGGTACGTTTTAGCACTTGTTTTATCATTTCCTTGTTTTTTCTCTTTTATTTATTTATTGACGTTCTCTTTTTGTCTTTGCAGGCCAACAATGCTGCTGTTGAGTTAATAGAGCAGTACATTGAGTACCAGAAGTTGGCGGACAGCCATAAGCAGTCGTTAGAGACTTGCCAGGACCTGCTGAAGGATGCAGAGGAGAAGTTGGCAGCCCAGGAAGATGAGCTGGTAACGTTAAGGACGCGAGCACCTCTTCTAGAGGAGACTGAGGCTAACGTTCAGACGTTAACCAAGGCTCTGGACACGGCTCAAACCGAGAAGGATATTGCTGTCTTGGATGCTGCCGCTGAAGCTGAGGCCAGAGGAGCTGCTAAGGCTGTTGCTCAGTTTAAACATTCTGATGAATATGCAACAGCTTTGCACAAGAGGTATGATGGCGGATGGGCTGCCGCCATGAGATGCGTTTGCAAATCGGTTCCGGGGATTTGGCCCGAACGTTATCGAAGACGCTCATGCCGGTGGCCAGCATCTCACGCCTATTGAGGGGGATCCTAAGTTCGCTGACGAGGACGCTATTGCTGATGCGGATCCTCGAGATGTTCCAGATCAAGGAAATCAGGAGACCCCTCCCTCTTGAAACTTTTGGCGGCCTTCTTTCAGCTCTTCCTGTTCTTCTAATAGCTTATAGTTGTATTTTTTGAATATTTCAACTCTTTATTCGGCCCATGTTGGCATTTGTAAACGCTAACGTTTCTTAATTTTATAAGTACAATTCCAACTAAAAACCTTTCATCCGCCGCCATCGTTTTACCCTAGTAGTTGGCCGCCAAGCCAGTAGCTTTTATTTTATGGGAAAGTACTTTATATCTTGTGTTTCTGTCGCTTTCATTATCGTCTGATTGTTGTATGTCCGCCAATATTTTTATTTGTTAAATTATCGTCTGATTATATGACCGTTAACGCACTGGTCCTGATATGGCTTAATTTGTGCAAGGTCTGTCATATGACCGTTAACGCACTTTGAGCCTGTCATATGGCTTTTGATTTGTACTAGGTCTGTCATATGACCGTTTATGTACTTTGAGCCTGTCATATGGCTTTTGATTTGTACTAGGTCTGTCATATGACCGTTTATGTACTTTGAGCCTGTCATATGGCTTTTGATTTGTACTAGGTCTGTCATATGACCGTTTATGTACTTTGAGCCTGTCATGTGGCTTTTGATTAATGTACATGAAAATAATAAGACAATTGATGAACTGCTGACAGAAGTTTGTATTATTTAAGTAATCAAGGGTGGTTCTCGACCTATTACATTTAGTAACTCAAACATAGTATTTCTTTAGGACGCTAGCATTCCAGCAATTTTTAAACTCCTTGCCATCCATGTTCTTTAAAATGAAGGAACCGAGAGCAATCTTCTTGGCTATGATGTAGGGACCTTCCCAGTTAGCAGTCAGCTTTCCCTCAATATGCGCCTTGCCAGTGGCCGCTGTTCTGCGAAGGACCAGGTCGCCAACATCTAATGGCCTCTCCATGACTTTTTTATTGTAAGCCTTGCTGATCCTGTCTTTGTAAGCGGCTGCTCTCAGTTCTGCCATGAGCCTTGTTTCCGGCAAGAAGTCTAGGTCTTCCCTAAGTGCCTGGTCATTTCATTGCAGATCTTGGTGCTTGATCCGGTAAGAGGGTAACCCCACCTCTACTGGCAACACCGCCTCCGCGCCGAAGGCTAACTTGAATGGGCTCTCTCCCGTCGCTTCTTTCTCTCGTTGTTCTCGTTTGACCATAGCACTTCGGGTACCATATCGGCCCATCCCCCCTTTGAATTCACTTAGCTTTTTCTTCAAGGCGTTTAGGATCCGCTTGTTCGCGGCCTCTCGCCCGTTGCTCCGAGGGTGGCAAACGGCCGAGTATGCAAATTTTACTCGAAATTACGTTAAGAAGGCACATGCAGTCGACAATCGAATTGGACGCCATGATCAAAGACGATCGCCATGGGGATCCCAAATCTTGTCATAATATTCTGCCAGATGAATTTCTTGACCTGATTTGCCTTGATTTTTGCTGTCGGCTCTGCCTCTATCCACTTGGTGAAGTAATCAATTCCCACTATTAGGAACTTTCTCCCCCCAGTTGCTGTGGTGAACGGTCCCAAGATGTCCATTCCCCACTGTGCGAACGGGATTGGGCATAGGATAGGCTGCAAATCGTTGGCTGACCTGTTAATGACGGGAGCGTATCTCTGGCACTTATCACATCTCTTAACATAGCTTTGGGAATCCGCCAGCATACTTGGCCAATAGAATCCCGCCCTCAATGCCTTAAGTGCCAGAGCCTTTCCGCCAATAAGGTTACCGCATATACCTTCATGTATTTCTTCAAGGATCTTCACGGATTCCCATGCGGTTGCGCATTTAAGCGAGGTAAACCGAATGATTTCTTGTATAGCTCATTTTGGTATATGACGTACCGGCTTGCTTGTCGTTTCAATTTCTTGGCGACGAAGGATTATTCGGAAGCGTCCCTGGCCAACTTGTACGCCACCAACTCACTAAACCATTCTCCCTGCTGGTTTATACTGTTGACGGTTACGACCTTTTCTGTGATGCTCTTTTCCTTCAAGATGTCAACCGTGACGGTTCTTTCAATGCTAAATGAGTCAGAGCTTGCCAATTTGGACAACGCGTCCGCTTTTGTGTTCTCGGCCCTAGGTATCGCTTGAATCTCAAAATGATTCAGTTGAGCTATCAATTCCTTGGCCTTTTCAACGTATTTTAGCATGTTGGCCTCTCTGACTTCGAATTCTCCCCTCAGCTGGCCGCTCACCAACTGTGAGTCCGTTTTTAAAGACACTTTCTTAGCACCCGCTGCCAAACACATTCTCAATCCGGCAATTGCCGCTTCATATTCTGCTTCGTTGTTTGACGCCGGGAAGGCGAACTTGATGGCGTACTGATAAGAATTTCCTTCAGGGCTGGTCATTACTATACCCGCTCCAGATCCGCTAACAGCGGACGATCCGTCGACTTCCAGCAGCCAGACTTCCTTTTGCTCCATTTCTTCCTCCTCATATGAGGCTTCCACGATAAAGTCTGCCAGGGCCTGCGCTTTGATAGCTGTCCTGGGCTTGTACTGTATATCATACTCCGATAGTTCAACGGCCCATTTCAGCAAGCGGCCGGAACTATCCATCTTATGCAATGCTTTTTCTAGCGGCTGGTTGGTTAAAACTTGAATGGGGTGGCAGTCGAAGTATGGTCTGAGCTTCCTGGCGGCTATTACCACGGCCAAGGCCATTTTTTCTACCAGCTGGTAACGGCTCTCCGGACCGTTAAGAATGTGGCTGATAAAATAAATTGGCTGCTAAAATAAATTGGCTGCTGCCTCTTCTCCTTTTCTACCAACAACACGGCCGCGACTGTCTTCGGCGAGGCCGAGATATATAGTTGTAATACGTCTCCAGTCTCGGGCCTTGTAATGGTAGGTAGCTTCTTTAAATGCTCTTTTACCGCCAGGAATGCTTTGCTTTGCTCCTCTCCCCACTCGAACTTCTTATTCCCTCTCAGCAGGGCAAAGAAAGGCAAAGCTTTGTCTGCTGACTTTGAAATGAATCGAGTGAGGGTCGCCATTCTCGCTGTTAGCCGCTGGATATCCTTGACGCTTTTTGGCTCGGGCAGGTCGACAATGGCTTGGACTTTGTCTGGGTTTGCATTTCTTTGGGTTGAGCTTCATCTTATACTTCCTCAAAGTTCTGAAGGTCTCTTCCAGATCGTCCAAATGTTCACGGTCAGTTTTACTCTTGACGATGGAATCGTCCACATATGCTTCGATATTCCTCCCTCTCTGATCCGCGAACACTTTGTCGACTAGCTTTTGATAGGTCGCCCCCGCATTACGGAGCCCAAACGACATTGCCTTATAATTATATACTCCACAATCGGTGATGAACGCAGCTATTTTCCTATCGGCCTCGAGCAAGCTGATCTGATGGTAGCCCGAGAAGGCATCCATAAAGCTTAACAATGCATGACCGCTAGTAGAGTCTACTAGCTGGTCTATTCTCGGCAGCGGATAGCAATCCTTAGGGCAAGCTCTATTGAGGTCTGTGAAGTCCACACACATCCTCCATTGACCGCTAGCTTTCTTTACCATGACTACATTGGCCAACCACTCTGGGTAGTCGCATGGCTCAATGAAGTCAGCTGCCAATAGCTTATCAACCTCTTCTTTAATGGCCTTGTTCTTTTCGGCCGAAAAATTTCGCTTCTTTTGCTTGACGGAGTCGGACAAGGTGCGTCAACGTTTAGACGATGTACCATCACGGCCGGGTCGATTCCGGGCATCTCATCCGCCGAGAACGCGAAGACGTCCACGTTTTCTCTTAGGAGAGTCACCGGGTTGACCACGACCTTTGGGTCCATGTCATTCCAACGAGCCCATTGTCCTTGCGGATCATCCGCCAAAGACTCTCCCGCTTCGTTTCTCCATCCGGTTTGGGCCTTGGGTAACATCGGCCCTGGACTCCAGCTCTTCCATCAAAACATTCGTCTCTTCACCCCCTTTCTCGGATCCTTCATCATTCGCCAGAGCCCTCCTCTGAGCTCGCCTTTGTTTCCGAGTTGGCAGATTTAATTCTTCTACCGGCACTCTCCTTGCCGGTTGCTTCAGTGCTGTTAGGTAGCATGATTTCGCCATCTCTTGATTTCCTCTAAGCTTTGCTGTCGTCCCGAGATTGGAGACGTACAACATAGTCAAATGATAAGTTGACACAACTCCTTGGACGTCATGGATGAAAGGGCGTCCGATAATTGCGTTATAAGCTCCAGGCACGTCGACCACTAAAAACTCCGCCATCACATCCCTGGCGTTCTCATCCTCCCCTACTCTGACCGGTAAGGTTATCAGGCCCTCTGGAATCACTGACGCCCCCGTGAATCCTATTACTGGGTAACGTACAGGCTTCAGATGTTCCCGACCAATCATCAATTTTTCAAAGGTTGAGAAGTACAAAATGTTTGCGGAACTTCCTCCGTCTACCAGGATTCTGTGGATCAAACAGTTCGACAATTTCAGCGTGACCACCAGAGGGTCATCATGAGGGTAGACGACATGCTTTGCATCTTCAACCGTGAAAGACATGGCGGGCATTGCTGGCGGCATTCTCCACTGCATGCTTTCATTGAATTTGACCTGGTGCCTGAATTCCTTCAGGCTTGCCTTGGCCCCATTGACGCTGCCGCCATGAATTGGACCGCCACTTATAACATGAATCTCAGCAATCCGCGATTGCACATTCCGGTTATTAGGCTTCACTACGTCTCCGTCCTTTGATTGTGCCTTGTATTGAGTGAAGTTACCCCGTCTTATCAGATCCTCCAGGTTATCCTTCAAGTGCCTGCAATTCTCGGTAGTGTGACCATGATCACCGTGAAAATCACACCACTTGCTCTTGTCACGGTTTTTATGAAACATTTGCTTAGGACGTTGCCATTTATCACTGTCCTTGTTCATCTGATATATCTGAGCTCTTGAGGTCGTGAGCTGCGTATATGTATCGAATTTATCTTTGTATTCGAACCTTTCGCGGTCATTCTTCTCGCGGTCATTTCCTTTCTTGACCACATTTGATTCCTGCTTCCTTTCATCCCGACCGCGGTCAGTTTCGCGACCCTTTTCTCTCTTCTGCTTATCATTCTTCTTCTTTTCCGACTCACGACTTTGGCTGCTTGCGGCCTTGTCAAACTCTTCCCCCCTGATGAAATCGTTTGCTTTCCTTAAGACTGGCTCAAGTGATGTGAAGGTTTTACGGCCCAGATAGCTTCTAAACGCGGACCCTTCCCTCAGCCCGGTCATCAGAGCTAAAACGGCCACGTCCTGCTGAAGGCGGGGAATGGTGACCGCCTCAGCATTGAAGCGGCCGACGAAATCTCGTATGCTCTCATTCTCCCTCTGCTTGATAGATAACAATTCGCCAGTTGTGCGCTCGCGGTGCCTATTACTCACGAAGTGAGTGCTGAACATTGACGAAAGCTGAGAAAAACTAGAAACATTACCGGCTCTGATACTTTTAAACCATGTCTGGGCAATCCCAGTCAAAGTAGATGGGAAAACCTTGCACCAGATAGCGTCCACCTGAGTGTATAAATACATGTGCCCTTCATAAGCGGCCACATGATCGTGCGGATCGAGGTGCCATCATACTTGCGGGGATGGCATCTTGATTCGCGGCATGGGGTGGTTCAAGATTTCGGAATGAAAGGGGGGACTGTTTGGGCTTGATCAATAAGTGCCCGCCGCCGAGAATAATTGCTCGCGTCACGATGCTTTGTGTTCTCGGCGAGAACGACTTTGATTCTCATCTTGTTGAGATCCTGGCTTGAGATCCCTCGGTCCTCAACTTTCCATCGCGTCCCCCATGGCTTCTTCTCCGGGGTGCCATCGACGTTGCGATAACATTTGGATGAAAGATGCTACGTTGTAGCTGTCAGGGAGAATTGACTTAGTTGAGCCAAGTTAAAGGATCCGCTTCCAGTGTTTACCTGAGACACATTGTTCCCAGGGGTTTGCTGCTCGTTGACGTTCCCAATGTCTAACTCAGATGGATCACGGCCGTCATTGTTTGCTCTTTCCATGTTGGCGTTCACAAAGATGGAAGTCCCCTCCTTCTAGCGCCAAGTTGTTTCGGTATTGAAACGGTTGGCGGCCTCGAGAGAAGTCCGCCAAAGGTTGGGATAGGACTCCGCTAGTGAATAACTGCACAAGAAGCAAACGTGAACTACCCTCGAGGGGGATGCGAGGAAACCCCCTCCGACGCTCAAGTCAGCACGTGTCCAAATAGGATTTAGAGAGAGAAAGTAGAGAGAGAGAGATAAGAATTCTGGGTGTGAGAGAATGTACCAGCAGAATAGTACTAGTGGGGTATTTATAGAAGTAATATTCACCTGACAGGGTGCGTAATCCTTTTACACGTGTACGGTCGTGGTGCTTCTGACAACTGGGAAGATTCCCTTATTTTGTCCTGTTGGGCGACCGCCAACGTTGTCGGACCATGTTGATGTACTGACTTGTTAGAGCTGTGGGTAACAGTTTAAAGTATTCGCGTCCGTGATGGCGCTCGCGGACCTATCACTGGGATCCGCTATCATACTTGGGTTATACCCATACAGAGGTGATTGTATTATATAGGTTTAGGGTGGTTGGCAAGCAATAGGTTTTTTAAAGATAGAAAGTCTCTAAAAAAAACTAATTAAAAAAGATTCTAGAAAAGAGAAATTTGAATAAAATTTGGAGAAGGATCATTTTTATAAAAAGATATTTTTATTAATAAAACTAATCAACATAATTCATTAATTCTATTAATTAAATTGAACTTAGAAAATGGGTTTTTATAAAATGGGCTTTCATAAAACTATTTTTAAAAGGTTTTCAAAGGTGGGCTTTTAAAACGTTATTTTAAAACGTTTTAGAAAGTGGGCTTAGTAAAAACTATTTATAAAAAAGTTTTCGGAAACGAGTTAATAAAATGAGTTAGAAAATGGTTTTGGGCTTAAAACATTTTATTTTAGACTTGTTCTTTATTCTTTCCTTGTTCCGGACCAATTGGAGCAGGGTATTGGTCATCATAGGGTACTAAATGGGGAGACAAGATTATGTGTCTACAGAAGCCCACACTTTGACTGAGGTTTGTAAAACCGAAAGTCAAAGTATACGTGTCGGAACGGAGACTGATTCTAGATGCTCTGCAATCCAAAATCACTCTTTTACGTCTGTACCTGCAAAACAAACAAAAGCTTCAGGAACAGACATGCATGAAACATATTTGCAAAGTAATTGTAAATTTGGAAAAAATGAGATGATAGGTGGAAATAAGGAATCATGAGCTATTATGGTCCGGCTCATGTCGAGGTAGAGTTTTTGGCCTCCTCCAAGGTAATATGTGTGAGCTTTTGTCCCGCTCCAAGGCAATTGGTGTAGAGTCTTTGGCCTGCTCCAAGGCAATAGAGCCTTTGTTCCGCTCCAAGGTAATTGGTGTAGAGTCTTTGGCCTGCTCCAAGCCAATAGAGTTTTTGGCCTGTTCCAAGGTAAATTGTGTAGAGCTATTGGTTGTTCCGGTCCACAGGGCTGAGCTATTGGCTGTCCCGCTCCAGGGCAAATTTTGTAGAGCTATTGGCTGTCCCGCTCCACAAGGGTGAGCTATTGGTTGTCCCGCTCCACGGCAAATTGTGTAGAGCTATTGGCTGTCCCGCTCCACAGGGCTGAGCTATTGGATGTCCCACTCCAGGGCAAATGATGTAGTTGATTGGAAGTGGTCCGCAGACCTAACGGTTTGTGTCCCGTTATTGACAGTTTGTGTCGCATCATTGATCCTCCTGTATATTCATTGTCTCTTGAGTGATAGACGTTGAGAATTTGTAGGATGGCAAGATCGTATTTTTTGCAAACTTTTAAATGTTCGTTAAATTGTCGTGTGTAATGTTGTAACGAACATTTGAAATCATTTGGAATTAAGCGTGTGGGCTCAACCTGACTAAGAAGCCCCCAAGCGTTTTGTAGAGGCTTATGTGCAGGACGCATTTGCTAAAAAGCGAGAGATATAACTTACAAAAAGTTCTTTCGCTAAAAAGCGAGAAATATAACTTACGAAAAGTTCGTTCGCTAATAAGCGAGAAATATAACTTACGAAAAGTTCGTTCGCTAAAAAGCGAGAAATATAACTTACGAAAAGTTCGTTCGCTAAAAAGCGAAAATTATAACTTACGAAAAGTTCACTAAAAAGCGAGAAATATAACTTACAAAAAGTTCATTCGCTAAAAAAAGAGAAATATAACTTACGAAAAGTTCATTCGCTAAAAAGCGAGAAATATAACTTGAAGTTCGTTGGTTTGTTGCGCGTAATGTCGTAACGAACATTTGAATTCACATAGAGTTGAGAGTGTGGGCCCCACTTGGCTAAGAAGCCCCCAAGCGTTCTATAGAGGCTTATGCGCAGGATGCAGAAGCCTGCACTTGTCGCAGCATATTGTGCTGGACGCAGTTTGCTGCGTGTGGCACAACATTGTCGGTGCGCTGGACACACCATGTATATAGCGTTTGTCTTCTGTTGTGAAATTATAATGTTCCGCAGACCTTGGCGGAATATAAATCATATAGAGTCGTTTAATGTTGGGTACCTGTGAATACAAATAACACACAGATATACAGACAAACAACTAGGGGACATGCATGTGTCCCGTGATGTGGGTGCTAGTGTATGGATCGGAAAAGAATTGACCTATAAAGAGTGACCTTTAATACTCTACAATTAAAGGTGCTATCGTGTATGCATACGTGTGTGTGTGTGTGACTCGATGATTGATGCTAGGATCCTACGGCTAAGGACGAAGGATGCAATGCTTGACACAATGTTTGGACGACGCATATATGTAATGCAAATGTAGAGATGTGACACTAATACAGATGTATGACACTAATGCAGATGATATGACACTAATGCAGATGATATGATTTGATCGTTCCATTAGAAGCTCAAATTTTCATTTAGAAAACTGTTTTTGAAATGGGAGAAGTGGGAAGCCCTCAAGGATGATCTATGTAAGTTATGTTTGATTCGAAATGCGTTGTGATTGTTACGGGCCTAAGCGAGCCCATACCTAAGCGAACCCATAAGTAGATGCGATGTTGTATTCGTGTGGGTTTTAAAACCCAAGATGTCATGTATGAACTCGTAATGAAGTCCTTATATCAATAGGCTTGGAATTGGAGCCCATGATTTCTTGGGTGGACCAGTGATGAAGCCCCCGGTAAGATGGAGTTGATGAAGTATTAAGCTTGATTGCTTGATTTTGAAGATTTCTCGTCACGCTTAGTGGAAGTTTCGACCAAACATTCCATATAGGGTTCCTAAGGTGAGAAGACAAGAAAGGCCAAAGAAAGAAACACTCGAAAGATGAGGCGTGGTCATAGCGCTGAGTGTTGAAAGGTTATGCTAAAGTTGGCTTAGAAGTGATAATGTGACTGAGAAAACGGCAAGGGATATGAATTAGAAGAGGACGGAGCCATAATGAATTGACTCATGCAATAAGGTAGGCTAATGATGCAGGTTCAAACCCCAGTCTAGTTTTAAGGGTAGGGATGAGCATTGAAAATTCATGATTTTTGGGCGATCGCACTTTTCTCATGGGCCTAGGCGAGCCTTAAAATATATGTTTTGAATTAAAATGGTCGGGCCTCAAAAGAGGTTGCCTACGTATCCATTATAGAATCAGGCCAGTTGTAGCTCTTAGCATTTTAATTGGTGGCCGAGCATTTTGCTTTGGAGCCATTTGCGATGAATTAGGCATTGATTTAGAAGAGGTATTTGGCAAGGGTAGATAATAATGTAGTTTGGTCTGGTTTAAAGCGGTCGGACCTCAGGGTGAGGTTTCCTACGTATCTTTAGCAGAATCAGACCATTCGTAGTTCAGGTCAATGAATGAGAAGGTGCCCTGACTTTTGCCTAAGTCGCCCTTGTGGGTTTTCGACCTAGCGGGCTTTGATTTGTTTTTTTAGGGCTTATTGGGATACGATATGCATGGTTGTTAAGAAGGTTTATCACAGAGATTTGAAGTTGGAGGTTTGGAATCGAAGGTTGAAGGTTTAGAAAAGAAAGTACTTTTGACAAAGCTATTGATAGGCTTATTTGCAACAATTCTCTTTTCTCTTTTTTCATTATTTTGCACTTTTTTTGTTCATTTTACTTTTATTTTTTTGTTTTGTTGCTCTTTTTTTTTTAACTTGCCCTTTACATTGAATTATCGTCAAAAGCACTTCCCATGAGGTAGGTTAAAGGGGATGGATGTTATATATTTAGGTTGCAATGGAGGAGTAGTTGTGGGGAAGGGGAGGAATGCCTCTTTTATATATGCCAGTTGTTCATTGCCTTTATTAGAATAGTCATGAGAATTATAAATTCATCTATTTTAAGGCGACAATTGTGATTTTCATTGATGCTCATTAGTGCAAGGCTAGAAAAGAAATACTCATTTATTAATTGAAAATTATGAGTTAATGCAATAAGAGAGAAAATCCTATATTAGATTGGGCAAAAAGGAGAGAGATGAAACAGAAAATGAAATCCTAAGTCTAGACTCCTACGTCACATGACGAGACAGCTTCGTTGCTTCAATCTTCAGGAGGTCTCTTTCTAAATGAAAAGAGAAGAATTGTATTGTTTGTGCGGATTGGACCTAAGCGAGTCCAAATGCTTTAATGAATGATTGAATGTTTCGGGAAGTTTCCTCTTCAGTTTGGTATATCAATAGGCTCAAAATAGGAATTTGCATTGGTTACCCTATGAACAACATTCTCCATTTTCTTGTTGAATCTAGGAGATTCACCAGACTCGACCTTCTCAAGCTTTATAGTTATTTCTTCCATCATACTAGACATCTAGGCTAAGGCTCTAGCCATTTCAGCGAATTGTTGCTCGGTATTCGATGGGTTGCCCATTTCAATGTCTCTCGAATTCTGCATGGATCGTCAATGGAGACCTAGAGATAGAGTGATGATGGAGAGATAAAAATTAAATGAAAGAATGTATGTTTGTCTTAAAAGTTGAGCTTCTAGGAACAAATCTGAATATCCTAAATGCATGATTTTTTTTTTGGATTTTTTTATGGACGCACCTAGACCTAATGCATGTGGCACAATGTGCGACGGAAATGAGTGGCTTGGGGCTTACTGGGCTGTTGCTGGGATACTACGCGTCTCCCATCTGTGTCGCATGCTGAGCGATGTGCGACGCAAATGGTGTATCATCTGCGTTGCACATTGCTCCGCATGCGAAGCAGATGGGAGACACGCATGCAGGGGGGATGGGTCATGTGCGTCGCATGTTGGGCAGGGTCCGACGCAAATAGTCAATCAACTGCGTCGTGTCTTATCCGACGCAGATCCCGTATCCATCATTTGCGACTAGACCTATACCGTCAGACCAATGTCCGACGCAAATGGTGGTCTCAGGTCCGACGCAAATTGACAATTCTGTACTAGTGGTAGTTCAGGATCGCTAAATGCAGAATGCATGAAATGAAATGAAGAGTATGGAGATGCAATGAGACTCCTAAATGCCTAATAACTCTAGTGGACCTAGACTCCTAAAGTGAATGAAATTCTAGTGGACCTAGACTCCTAAAATGGACAGGATTCTAATGGATTTAGACTCCTAAGGTGGACATAATTCTAATGGTTTTAGACTCCTATTATACATGGACTTTCTATGGATTATAGACTTCTAAGATGGATGGGACTCAAGCGAATTAAGACTCCTGACACGGATAGACTTAGACAGGGTTAAGGACTCTAAATGGAGTAAAACTGGATGAATCTAGACAATTGGGTCAGACGGACTTCTAGTGTAGTTAGAATTCCTAAGCGGATGAGACTTTTACAACAAGATGGACACTAAAAAAAGAAATCCTAATTGATGTGCACATAAGGGGTGGATAATATACATGAAAAGATAGGATATAGGATGATGGATGAATTTTGAAACAGATAGGAGATAGAAGATGGGATGAAATTTTGAAAAAGATAGGAGAATAATTTTCGAAAAAAAGATGAGGATATAATTTTTTTTAAAAATGGAGATGGATTTTAAAAATATAATATGAGATATTTTTTCAAACAAAAAAAAGGATAGGAGATAGTTTTCGAAAAAGATCGGTGATCGGATTTGAAAAAAATTTGAGATAATGTTTTCGAAATAGATTAAGATAATAAAAAAAAGTTGGAGAGTTTTTTTTAGATGAGAAAAGATTAAGGGAAAGAAAGAAAAGAAAAGAGAAATCCTAATCATCCTAGGAAAGGGGAAGGTGTGCATCAAGGGGCACAAGCAGGTAAGGAAAAGAAAGGATGCGCAGAACACGGAAAATATGCGCTAGACGCTGAAGAGAAGCGTGCGACGCCGGAGAGTTGCACCAAGCGCAATCGGAGTGCGTCAAACGCATGCTATGAGCGCGGCGTGCAATCACTATTCCTTCTTCGTTTCTCATTATAACACAAGCAATTAAAACCACGCACATGTAGAGATGCACAAGTAGGATAATAATATGCAAAGTTCCAACCTACAGTCAAGTTCTATGTTCAACTATGGTCAGGTTTAGGTTAAGGCTGACGCTTCGTACCCCTGCTTAAAGAGGTGGCCACGTGTAAGACGCACTCCAGTTCTCAAGTCAGGAACAAGAGAACAATGTCATGGTTAGGTAGGTTTGCTTATGACTAAGATCCAACACTATCGCTCAGGAAGCTTTTTGGAAGGACAAAGCCTAAACCCCCCGGGGTGACCTCACACATAGAACATGTGCTAATGAGGCAAGGTAGATTGTCCTTATGGTGGCTGAACAATAGTCATTTCCTCTCAATACTCTTGTATTGTTGCCATGGCAAGGAAATCAAGTGTAAATTCTCAAGGAAGTAAGAATGGAAAAGAGAAAGAGAAGGCTAAAGGACCTTCGTCTGATTCACAAGCTTTGAGAACTCGCTCTATGGACGAAATTATGGGAATTGAAGCGTTGGACATTGGCTTAGGGATAGGAGATGTTCTTACGCCCAAGGCTTCAGTTCAGGAGATGCTGCAACAATCTGAGATTAGACACAACTTCAATGAATGGCTTCAGACGATTCATAAGAGTGGAAGCTCTCACTCAAATCGTTCTGCTAGAATCCATGAAGGTATGATCCCTGTTCCTATTTTTCAACCGATTACAAATTCAGTGGCACATAATGTCGAACACTTGAATGTTGAGGTATCAGATGATGGAAATAAGGATTTAAATGTTGAAATTGAAAATGAAATGGATGTAGAACCTGTTCAGATTGAATTGAAGGACATTCAAGAAAAATTGATTACTGGAATTCATCAATTATCTGTTACGTTATAGGAGCTAATCCTCCAATACAGGTAATGGATGGATTTTGTAGGAGAATTTGGCGAAATTTGAAAGTTGATAGGGTTGCCTTAATCAAGAAGGGTGTATTTCTGGTTAGATTTCAGGCAATGGATTCAAGAGACAAAGTATTGAATGGGCATTTCTTCTTTGACAAGAAACCTGTAATAATGAAAGCATGGGCACCAGATGTAGATTTTGAGAAGGAAGCTGTTAAAACTCTTCCAGTTTGGGTGCAATTGAAGATAGCATTGAAATATTGGGGTGAACAATCTCTTCATAAGATTGTGGCACAGTTAGGAGACCCAATAAAGAGAGATGATGCTACTCAAAATAGAGAGAAGTTGCAATATGCACGTATACTTGTGGAGATTAACATTGAACGAACACTACCTGAATTCATTTATTTTATAGATGAATATGGCATTAAGATGAGCGTTCCCGTATTGTATGAATGGAGGCCCATTAGATGTGATCATTGCAAGAATTTTGGTCATGAAACCAAAGATTGTAGGCTGAAGAAGAGAAGGAAGGAATGGAGGATCAAGGAAGCTGCACCTGTGGTTCAGGGGCAACTTACTGAACAAATGGCAGCTATTACTGAAACTCAAATGCAGAAGGAGTCTACTGGGGGTCAAATTCAACCAGTTACAGCTGTAGAAAATACAGTGGATCATGAAGGTTTTCAGAGAGCTTTGAAGTCCATCAGGGTGAGGAGTTCTCAGGCTAAACCTATCACTACTAGTAATATTTTTGCAACTTTACTTGACTTGGCTGCTGATGAAACTAGTCATGTAATTGAGCCAGTAGTGAGTAACATGAACATGGTGAACATGGAGGGAAGGGGAACCTTTCCTATTTCTAATGGATAGATTGCTATGCTGGAATGTCCGGGGGATAAACAATATTAAGAAGCAAATTGATGTCAGGAATTATATACACAGTTTGTCTTTAGGTATTGTTTGTCTCTTGGAGACTAAGGTCAAGGCTGCCAATCTTGGTAGCCTTTACCAAAGAATTTTCAATGGTTGGTGTTTCTCATCTAATACTAGTAGTTATGATGGGGGGAGAATTATCCTAGCTTGGAGGCCTGGGAGTTTTACTGTCAATATTGTTAAGGGAACCAATCAATTATTGCATTATTTCATAACTCCTATGAATGGTGCACCTGGTTTCCATTGTTCTTTTGTCTATGCTTTTAATGAAAGAGACAAAAGGAGGGTGTTATGGGAGGACTTGCAACTGGTGAAAACTCAGGAACCTTGGCTCTTGTGTGGAGACTTTAATTGTGTCTTGCACACAGATGAGAGAATAGGTTCATTGGTCAGAGAAGGAGAAATTCAGGAATTCAGGGCATGTTTAGAAGATTGTGGTGTATGTGACATAAAGAGTTCATGCAACTTTTTCACATGGAACAATAAACAGCAAGGGGAGGCTAGAGTCTTCTCAAAGCTTGACAGAATGCTTGCTAACCAAGCATGGATTGATGATAATGAAACTGCAGAAGTCAATTTCCAATGTGAAGGTGAGTTTGATCATTCATCTGCATTACTCACTGTATATCAGAGGCATACAGGGGGTAGGAAGCCTTTTAGATATTTCACAATGTGGAAAACCTCTCCACATTATGAGAATCTTGTTAGGCAAGCATGGAACACACCAATTTAAGGTTCGAAGATGTTTCAAGTTGTGCAGAAACTTAAGAAAGTTAAAATGGTGCTGAAAGAGTTGAATAAGAATGGGTTCTCAGAAGTTCAAGTAGCTGATTTGCAAGCTCAGAGAAAGTTGATTGAAGCACAGAAACAAATGCATGTTCATCCTGGGAATAATGATGTTGATGAGCAAGAGCTACAAGCAGTCAAGGAATATAAGGAGAAACATGGCATATATGTTGCTTTTCTGAGACAAAAGGCAAAGTTAGACTGGCTTAGAGATGGTGATGAAAACACTAAAATTTTTCATCAAAGTCTCAAAGCCAGAAGAATGCAGAACCAGATCTACAGTATAAAAGATGACCAGGGTCACTGGCAAGACACACCAGAGAAAGTTACAGAAGCATTCTTGGGATATTATAAGAAACTGTAGGGAAGTAATGTCACAAATAGGAAGAAAGTGATACCACAACTGGTGCAAACTGGACCTATGCTTACAGAAGAACACAAAGCTATTCTTACTGCTCCGTACACTGAAGTAGAGATTAAGAAAGCCTTGTTTTCTATTCCTGGGTGCAAGGCACCAGGACCTGATGGATTTGGGTCCTATTACTATCAAGACAGCTGGTCTATAGTACAAGGAGATGTTATTGCTGCTGTGATGGACACTCTTCAGAGTGGAAGAATATTAAGGGAGTTGAACAATACAACAATTACTTTGGTACCTAAAACTAGGTGTCCAAGTAAAGTAACTGAGTACAGGCCCATATCCTGTTGCAATACATTATATAAGTGCCTTACCAAGGTGCTTTGTAATAGACTAAGGCTAGTTCTTCCTGATATCATCATTGAGAATCAGGCTGGCTTTGTCCATGGAAGGTTCATAGTGCATAACATTATGGTTATTCAGGATCTAGTTAAGCATTATGGCAGAAAGAAGGTGCAACCTAGGTGCTTACTGAAGATAGATCTCCAGAAGACCTATGATACAGTAAACTGGGAATTTTTGCAAGAAATGCTATTACATCTTGGCTTTCCTGAGCAGTTTACTCAACTGGTGATGCACTATGTCCAGACACCCATGTATTCATTGATGATAAATGGTAGCATGGAAGGATATTTCAGTGCTACCAGGGGGTTGAGGCAGGGGGACTCCATGTCCCCTCTACTCTTTGTGATCTGTATGGAGTATCTTTCTCGCATTCTCTACAAGTTATGTGAGTTAGATAAGTTCCTTTTTCACCCCAAGTGCAGAGAAATGCAGTTAACACATATGTGTTTTGTAGATGATTTGATACTATGCTGCAAAGGGGAGTTCTCATCTATATATTTGTTATTGCAAGCTTTTAAGCGCTTCTCTGACTCCTCAGGATTGCAAGCAAATATTAGCAAGTCTGCTATATATACATGTGGAATGCAGGAGAGGGAAGTAATCAGAAACATAGAGGCATATGGTTTTCAGAGAAGCAGATTACCATTTAGGTACCTAGGGGTACCAATATGTGCTAGGAGAATCTCTAAGGCACAATGTGAGATGATTATAGAGAAGATGACTGCAAGAATAAGACTTTGGAGCTCTAGGAACTTATCTTATGTTGCTAAAACACAGCTCATTAATTCTGTGCTTATTAGTCTACATAAATATTGGGTCCAAGTTTTTATATTGCCTAAAGGTATTCTTGATGAAGTTACCAGAATTTGCAGAGCTTTTTTATGGAGTGGCAAGGCATACTCTCATAAACCTGGTTCAGTGGCATGGGAAAATTTAAGCTGGAGTAAAGCATGTGGAGGACTGGGCTTTAGGGATGTGAAAACTTGGAACATAGCTTGTTTAGGCAAGTATGTATGGGCTATTGCTACAAAACAGGACAATGTATGGATACGTTGGGTTCACTCAGTATATATCAAAGATAGAAATTGGTGGAATTACTCCCCTAAATCTGGAGCTAGTTGTTAGGGTTTTATTTTAATACCGTAAGTGTACGGTGTCGTAGCACATACGGGTCGAACTCAGGGAGGTATAAGATTAACCACTACTTGATTTTAGATTACAAAATAGTTACACAATCCATAAATGAGGAAGAATGTATAAACTAAAGGCTAAACTAATGACAAAATATGACAAACTATATGAATATGATAATTAAAACACTAAGATTAAGTATCACCACTACTATGAATTAATCAAACCATAACTCACTTCCCAATTATTCAATTATAGCTTAGGTAAAAATGACATTCCCTTATGATTTAGCAATAAAGCACAGCTGCGAACCGAAACTAAATCCCAAATCATCCAACAATACCTAAAGCTCACTTTCATGATAGCAAAAGGACTAACTAACATGTATGTCTCCTATTTTCATGGCTTACATACACAATTAGAAGCATTAAGAGCCAATGTCAATTAAATCCCAATTCCAATTCTCACCTATTTTCATGGGAGAATTTAAATCAATGACAAGACTAACCGAAGTAAGACCCAACTTTCGTTGATGAACTTAATTAATGAAATAACAATTTAGCAAACAAACATATGATCCTAATTTCTACTCCAACTTTCGTTGATAATAAAAGTTAGGGCTAAAGTATGATGCGAAATTGACTACAAATACAATCTTGTCAAACCCTAAGCATATAATTCAATAGCATGGGAATTAGAGCAACAATTTACATGATCAATCCATAATAGGGCTTAAATTAATCCTAGATAGAAGTACTACTCACTAATCATGGCAATAAGAACAATAAGCATAATTGAGTACATAATTAAACAGATCAAAGAGAGAGGAAAGAGTAAAACTTATTAAGATTGCTTGAATTGTAGAGGAATCCCAAAGTACTTGATCAAATTAATCTTCAAACTCCAAGTTTTGCATAGAAATTAAAAGCTAGGGCTAGAACTCTAATAATAATGTGCATAAAAAACTGAAAATAAATAACATCCACTATTTATATTTTCCGAAAACTCACTAAAAATAAATGTCTGAAAATAACACAAGGGAATACGCTGCCCGCGTCCACCACGATCCGCGGTGAGCACCGCGAGTCGCGCCCAACACCGCGAGTCGCGCCTATGACCGCGAGTCGCGGTAAGCTCTCGGCATTCCACCGGGAGCTGCTGCCAACGCCACGACTCATGGTAGAACCGATGTCTCTTTTCTTCCTTGGACTCTTCAATTACGGCTTCCAACCCAATTGGACCTTGTAAAAAGCCCAATTACTTCCATCTTGGACCTAGCATGGTGCCATTAAACCTCTAAATGAGCCACAAATGCATACTCCTCTCATAATTTGACATTTGTCCTCAATTCCTATCACTTGGGCACAAATCTACTCAAATCCATCCAAGTCACAACATAATATCCCTCAAAATGTGCCAAAATAAGAGTAAAATGCGGACTTAACAAATTCCCCCATGCTTAGACCTTGCTCGTCCTCGAGTAAGCAAGAGGCAATGAACAACAAGATAACCTCACAAGGCCTAAAACATGCAACAAACAACGAATAACAATCCACATCCAACATCAACTAACATGCACTCTAGCGCCCTTCTCATACTCCATAGTAGCAACTAACCTACACCTAACTCCGCTACTCCTAAGCATACTTCCCCCATGTTCAACCAAAAATAGAGTCATATGTGACCATGTTCTGAAAGATCTCAAAGAACATGCACACATCTACTACGCATACCAACCATCAAGCCACAAATCACAAAAATATATCAAGTCAATCACAAAGGATCAAGTTGACACCCCCATGCTTGAACTCATCAATCCTCCCTACAATCGAATCTCCAACATCCTCAAGTGAGACCTACATATCACACACCAACCATCAAGCCTAGTTCTACCCAAACACTCCTATACTCCTCCATCCTTATGTCAACCACGCCGGCAAATGAGATGAGTAACTTTTCTCTCTTTTCTTTTCTCTCTCATTTTGCCTAGGAGCCCTTTCGGGTTTTCATCCTAGCCACTCAAATTTTTTTTCTTTTTGCTCACTTTCTCACCCGCTCAAATTAGCCACTTTTTTGCCTAGGTTGCCCTTTCGGGTTTTCAGCTTAGGGGGTCATTTTTTTTTTCTTTTCATTTTTTTTTTTCATTTTGTTTTTTTTTTATATAGAGAGAGAGAGTATACGAACAAGCATATATACAAGTGATGAGACATCCCCTCCCCCATGCTTAAACAAAGCATTGTCCTCAATGCAGAAAAAGGACAAAATGAAAGAAGGAAAGGGGAAGAACTCACCAACTAGGAGCCAGAAGGCCCGCCAGGATCACGACGTGATCTCCTGGAGGCACGCTCCTCCATGCGCTACTGTCGTCGCCGTGAAAGCTCTACCTCGGGGTCTGTATATGTATCGGGGTAGGTATGGAGATGGAAAGTGTTAAGTGAAGTCATCATGCAGTAGATAGCGTCAAGTTGGTCCTCGATCCCATCTAGTCGAGATGAGAACTCATCCTGCCTCAAAGAAAACGCAGTCATCCGCTTCTCATATGATGCAAAAGGAGGAGGGACATGTGTGTGAGAGGCCCCAACTTGGCCATCATGGCCACTAATACCTCCATCTCTAGGAATAGGCTCCTCCTCATCCTCATCCTCATCAAACTCATCATCTTCACCATTTTCATCATCTTCATCATCCATAACATCCACCAAGTGACCTCCCCGACCCCGGGTTTACGAGCATCGCAACCGCTGATACTCAACACGCACCACCGCTGCAAAAGCGGCGTCAGGGGCAAGGAAAAAGTACTCGGCTGTGGCATTGGGAGGAATAGCCACCCGAGCAGGTTGAGGTAGGGTCATGAAAGTGACATGCCTACCTCCATAAAGCCACACAAAACGACCCTTCACCCCTGCAAATGAGATCATCTTTGCACTAACCATCTTTGATAGATCATACATGTAAGAATCATCGGTCAATACTCGGACATTATCATTTGGTTGCACACCAAGGTGCTCAGCAATCAAGGAGATCATGCCACCCACACTGATTTTGCCTTTCTGCAGCTTAGAAAGCTCTAGACATCGAGCGATCCAAATTGCAGCTAGATCAGGCGTCCCCCGGTTTGCTGGTGTCATAGACCATAAAACCTTCAACTCTAGGCTAGGGATGTTAGTGGGTTCCCCTTGCCCGAATACGGCCATAGAAAGTAACCTGTGCACATAACGAAGAGGGGGGTGGCGCAAAAAGGAACTCTTGTCATTAGGAGTCTTGCGCAACTGAGTGAGTGCGTGCCAAAAAGTATCCTCATTGTACTCATTGTTGCGGTGGATGTTCACGGCGTTCAAGTTCCGCCAACCAAAAATTGCTTTCAATTGTGGCATGGTTAGGCTATATGGCTTGTCATTAAGGTGGAACTCAATCCCAGGATGCTCACCCTCAGTTTTTTTCAGAGTAGAAAGGAATTCTAGGGTGAAACGCTCATAGGTAGGCGCCCATTTGTGCACAAAACCCTCAAGTCCAATTTTTTGAAGCAGTTAGGTGACTGGCTCAGCTAACCCCAATGTCTCTAGTGCAGAGTAATCAATGAACTTAGTAACCATGATGTGACGGTTGGGTTTCGTGAGACACGCCCAACGCCCACGGTGCTCGGGTGTAAGGTTACGAAGTCCCAAGGTATCTACCCTAGGGGTTGATTGAGAGGTACTAGTGTAACAGCCCGCTCCAAATAGCAGCTTAATTAAGACCTAATATTGATAATTACGAAGTTAAGCTGCTAATTAAATGGACTGTTAGGGCGGATTTCCGCACCTTCCTTGCTAGGGAAAATTAAGAAATCCCATAGTATCCAAGCTTATTATGAAAATAAGTTATAATAAATTAGTTATTACAATATGTTTTGAGTACATAGATTTCAAATCAAAAATACAAGTTTAACCTGCCAAGGAACATTATATACAACAGATTATCTCATAGCAGTGGACTAAACACATTGATCATGACTTCACATTCGCAAACATGAGCTAACTCGAACATTCTCTCTAATCCTGCAAAACAGATGAATCTGCCCCCACCAGGACAGGTTCATTAGAACAAAACAGTCGACTTACACTTTGGTACACAAGTCCCACCGATTCCAAAATAATAAGGTGGTGAAAATTACGTAATCGTTTCTTATACTCAAAGTGTAAACTCATAATTTTCAATATACTGTTATTCTTATTCAGAAATACTTTAATACTTGCTCAGAAATACATTGGTTCTTTCCTGTAAACTTCCATAGAAATACTTTTGCATATACTGGAGAAATTTCCAAGAATTATCTCAAGATATCACACATTATTCTCCATATATAACACAAATAATAATCTTATACTTATCACAAACATAGCATAACTCCAGGGAAGGAACACGAATGGATTTTGAGGGACGTCTCCCCACCTTTCTTATTTCTGCTTGCAAGACTTCTAGGTCATGACCCTACATAACGGAGCAATACCCGCTCCGGAGCAATACCCGCTCTAAACACATAATGAGCAAACTCGCTCTACAAATGTTGTTCATTTCCCCTTATAAAACAAAACTTGTAATCATACAAAAATATTTATACTCAACACTTGTACTTAAATACTTATACTGAAGTACTTATACTTAAACACTTGTACTTAAATACTTATACTTTTATAACTATAATCAAATAACTTACTTAAATACTTATTCATAATCACTATTTCAACCATCATAACAAACTTTAACTTATCAAAACAAGTTTCGTAAAACAAGATTGCTATGTCAAGTTCCACTATATTTGGAAAGGTGACTTAACAACCATGTTTCGAAAGAGTGCTATGATTAATAAAGGTGATTAAAGGCAGAGTTATCAAGATATGGCAGTAGGTGAAGGGTTCATAGAGTGCACTTAACATATAGAAGATTACTTCACACAAAGAGAACATAGGTCAATTTAGATGGTTCTTGGTTTGGTGTTAATGAACAATGGTTTTATGTAATGATCACTTGTACTTCTTGGGTTTAGCCAAAGTTTAGGTTTCACACTTAATATATATAAAGGGACAGTAGGTATTCATTATGAAAGAACATTGAAAGGATCATGGCACAAGGGTTTACAAGTTCAGAAATTTATTAAGCGAAAAGTCGAGTATTTTAAGTGTTGTTTACTTCTCAAACAGAGGTTATACTTAATATAAGAGGAAGATGTGATACAAAGTTGATCAACAAACAATATAAGTACTTTATAGTAGTTTACCATAAAAGGCAGCAACAATGAAGGCATCTAAACAAAGCACAATCGAAGTAGAAGCATGGTTTGATTGGTTTTAGAGGAACTTGACATGCAACGATTTCTAATTCGAAAATCATCAACCACGAATCATAATTAACACATTGAAATCAACTACTTATAACTTCTTAACAAAACAGTAGGTTTCCCACACAAAACATATTCGTAGCTTTCATAAATTCCATAAACAAGTGTTATGATAACAATTAAGAAAGTAAAGCTTCAAAGGGTGGTTCTTGTGTACCTTAACTTGGTGTCTAGGAAATCAAATCTTACTTAGTAACTTTTACCACCTCTCCAGCAACCTCTTAGGACCTTAGGCAAAACATTCATCACCTTAAAGTTAGTAATTAACCCAAAGAAATCAAGTTTCAAACTAATATACCTCATCCATGCTGAAATTCAGCCATAACTCACCTTCCTTGGTTTTTCTTAGGGTTACAGGAATGGAACTTCAAAACTAACGCCTGCCCAGTATGGAGGACACCTTGATGAACCTAGGGAAGTGTTTGCATGCAAGTTTCAGTGCTAGGAGCCAAAGAAAACAAGCTGGCAATGGAGCTGCCTGCAACTCGCCAGAATTGGCGTGAATGAGGGAGAGAGAAATGTGTTGCTTTGTTTTGTTTGTTTGTGGAGTGTCTCTGATGAAAATGAATGAGGGTATTGGTAACCTATATAGGGTGAATGGGTAAGGGTAGGATCGGAATTTCCAGTTTAGTATTGGGGTTAAAATCGTCATTTCCCTTGCTTAGGAACAATCTAGAATTCTCAAGGTTCTTATCTTTGGATTATCTCCTTAATCACTCCCTAATCCTTAATTATTCTTAACTAAATCTCCCAAACTATATTTTATACCTTAATGGAGGTATCTTGACTTAATTATTCCTTAACCTTAATTTTCAGGGTAACTTACATCCAATACCGATAATAACTCTATATCTCAAAACTCCGGAACGATACTCAACGTTCCTAGCGTAATTCACAAATGAATTATCTTCATTCACAATTCTCATAGCTCAACACATAATAAAACATAATATTCATCTTACAAGCAAAAGTTCACATAAGAAAAACTATTCGAAAATTTTTAATTCCAGCGAAAGTCATAACAGATTACATACTGATTAGTACGTTAATAATGTTAATAATCCTTACTTATCAAAATAATCTTAGCTTAAAAAGTGGGGCTATTACACTCTATCCCCCTTAAAGAAGTTTCGTCTCGAAACTTTAAAATTAAAGACACATATCATAACAGCTAGGAGTAATACAACACATATATTAGAACAATTAAGGTTAATACTTTCCCTAATTAATCGCATTTTCTCCATAGTTTCATGGAATAACTTAGACGTTACTGGAACGTCATCCCCACAATTAAGTGTTTGACAATTACATCTGTACAGAGCTTGAGACAGAACCATACTCAATTGGTAGCTATCGGTATAGAAGAATTTTGTCCATGCTAATTTATCCTTCCTTGAACCCTTAAACTTCAATACACAAGGTTGAACCATATATCTTCCAACATTTGAATAAAACACTTTGTTTGCGCATGCAACTTCTCTCAGTAATGCGAGTATCCCAATCGGAATAATAGTCATTGGAACTCCGTGCAATCATACAATTCCTGTAGTATATGCATCAGCTAACTGCTCCTTACTTCATGGTATCCATGAAAATATATCAAGTTGTTCTTGTCAACTTATTCTCAACTACTCGAATAGATACATTGCCTCTTCTTGAATTGGGCAATCTAAGTACTAAATCCATTGAGATTAGCCCCATTTATATTCTGGTACTGGCAATAGTTGCCACAACCCCGGTATCTTCCCTCGCTCAATCTTTACTTCTGGCGATTAACCATTTTATAACATATTGCGATACATCTCACTTCAACCTTTCCATCAGAAGTATTTCTTAATATCCCGAATTATTTTATCTCTTCTAGGATAAATCGAGTACGCATCTTTATGTGCTTTCCTCGAAACTTTTGTTTATTTTTATTTAGCTCCGAATTGTAGGAAACAAACGACCACCCATTTATTCGTATGCTTCCACTAACATATACTTGAAAATCCGTTGTCTCATTTTTTTTCTATCTTTAACCTCAGTTCCTTGATAACTTAGCTTGAACTTATTTAGCTCAAATTCCCTCAAAAGGTATATTTTAATCACAAACATTAATCCGTCCTTGCAAATCTCTTTTTTTTTAATCACTTTCAACTCAGTTGCCTGAGTTACTTATATAACTCTTCTGGTATTGAAATGATGGGATCAACATTCTAACGAGGTCTCCCGATCACATCATCTACTACCTCATCTGCCTTTCCCAGGCGGTACTAAATGTCTACATTATAATCCTTGAGAAATTCTAGCCACCTTCGCTGTTTCACATTCATCTCTTTCTAAGTAAAGATATACCTTAAGCTTTTATGATTAGTATAAACCATACAATTTACTTAATTTTATATGGCCTCCACAATTTTAAAGCAAACGTCTGAACTTCCACTCTATACCATGCCCAACATAATTTCTCTTATGAGCGTTAGCTGCCTAGAAGAATTCACTGATGCTACATCAATACACGTCCAAAATCTTCCTGAGAAACATCGATCACTATATACTTCAAATCCTTTATTTATCCCCGAAGGCAAAGCTATAGCTGGGGTATTAGTTAACCTTTTCTACAACTTGTAGAAAGCTTTCTTGAAATTCTCCGTCCACTAAAACTTCGTTCCTTCCTCAAAATTCCTAATACTTCTTTAAGATGCGCTTCCTGATTCTTTGAACATACCGAAATATCATCTACAAGAATTGTCATAATTTAGTCTAATAAGATTTACAATATCCTTACATCGTATTTTACGTACATTACTGGTGCATTACTAAGTTCGATCGGTGTTTCCACACACTTATAGTGACCATAACTCATTCTAAATGTCGTATTCGAAATATTTTCCCTTGCCGCGTGCATCTAGTAATATCCCTGATCTTAGATCTACTTTCAACATTCCAACTAATTTTAACTGATCGAATGAACCATATATTCGAGATTACGAATTCCTGTTCCTAAATGTAATCTTATTAGTCTACTGATGATCTTTAAATAATTCCATTAATTCATCTCCCCGTTTGAAACATTGGTCGAATATAATCTTTTTGCACAATTCTTCTAACTACGTCATTAACTCGGCCTTCTTAGCTTTAAAAGTAGGCGTGGTCTCTGCCACCTATCATATATAAAAACCGATCACCTTATATAATCGCAATGCTCGCAAATTATCGGATAATACATCTGGGGACTTATCAACTACCGGAGTTCCTTCCATCCTCCATTACTTCCTTATGATTCTCTACTATTTGAGTTTTGTAATCAATACCTTCCTGTAACACATCTCCATTTATCACCCTGCTCTGTTCTTCCGAGCTTGACAACGACACCCTGCTATATAACACTATCTTTGCTTGGTTCTTTCTCAGCCAAGACATCCTCCAAAATTCTATTATAATACTCCAAATCGAGAAATATTAAACCCACATGCAACCTTGACCCTTGCAATTTTAACTACACAATCTCTAAATAATCATTTACAACAACTCGGCCCTCTATCAGACATATAAATTGTCATAATGAAGTTTAACAACAACACGATGGAGATACATAAATGCGCAGTCCCCAAACACAACAAATTAGCTAAGGCTTTACAATGTTTTCTTTTCCTGAAACCACATCACTTGAAATCTCATGCAACTCTGGTGTAACTTCGACCTCCCCTCGACCTTTCGACCTTTGCTTCTTGATTCCCCCGTCCGTAAATCTTCCTTTTCTTCAATGTTCTTTTCTCTCTTTTTTTTTTTTTAAATTTCCATCTGCACTTACTCTAGAGCACAATCATATGACCTCCCTAAGGTCGGATAAGACCCAATTCTCTTGAGTTTCAGTTCCTCAAAACAATGCTCGACTTCCACTTTTTTCTTCATGACAATGTTCAACTTACATATTTGAGGAAATCATATGCCAAATCCATTATATACAGATTCCATTCTAATAAGTAACATCAATTTTCAAATTCCAAAACGATTTCCGTACTGCAAAACATATAAGAGAAGCATATACCTTATTCGTATTCACGTTCATTTCACAATCGAAACCCATAACATAGCCAACTACAACACATGTTATTGGAGGTATACAAGCTATTTATAAAACAAATCACAAAGTACTTGTAACTAACGTATATAGACTCCAAAAGCTTAACCTGGTCAATTCCCCATCACAATCTGTAACACCCCGATTAGGTTATTACACAATCATATTGATTCTTATATTACCGAAATGATATCCATATTTTCGGAGTTACTGCCCCCATACCTTCTACTTGGATAACCATATTACATCCTAACAAATTATCTACGACAATTATTATTGTATGTTAATAAATTTTACCCCATATCACCCTATCAAACATAAAATATACCAGGATTTAGCTATCTACCTGAAACTTATACTCCAATTACTTACACTCATTATCCATATTAATCTCTAATCCATAACTTACAGTAGTACTTCTCAATGTTTAAACATGTCCATATTACTCCTAACTCCATACTCGTTCCTTTATAAACTCTTAACAATAAATTCCTAGCTCTCCATTTACACCACTAGCTTAATGCAAAAACAAAGCTTACTTAAATAATACCAACGTAGCTAGTTTGAGTTTACATCCTCATAGTTTCACAACAAATTTATTTATAATTACATTCATAAAAGAAATACTAACACAAAGCTTTAGTACAACCAATTATCTTCCCCTCCGTCTTTCTCTCCACGAGTTTTACGTTCATACATCGTTCCATGGTGAGAATTGTCTGGTATGGCTAACCCCACCTCTGGCACTCCAGAGTATCATTGATCTCACCTCAGTTTCTTCCACAACGTTCCCAACCTTAACAAACTCTTATCCTTATTGTTCATAATTATATCCTAACCTTTAATTGCTTTAGTAAACCAACACAATTCTAACGTGCTCTATTAGACTTGACGAAAACTAGCCCACGGCTCACAAATCACATTAGCTTAAGTCCCTGGTTGCCTCTAGTGGCTCCTACAAGCCTCCATAACCTCTTTCTATCAACATACTATGACCTAGCACCCAACTAACATGGTTAACCGCATCATTTACCATTTACTGATAACATAATAGGTGTCGAGTCCTCCTTTTATAAGCATATTCTCACTTACGCTTTAATGGAATCTACTTAGAACCATTTATACCCAAATCTCATATCATTCACATACACATTCGTACACATAAATTCACATAGCACAAACATAATCACACACATATATTCACAACTGTTTTGAAAACTTATATATATATATATGAAATAGGCTTTAATTTTCCTTTCTTAAGAAAATACTTGTTTAAACACTCTTATTGTTTCCAAAACTTGCAAATTAGAAATACTTAATTTGGGATTTCAAAAACCTTGGCTCTGATACCACTTGTAACAGCCCGCTCTAAATAGCAGCCTAATTAAGACCTAATATTGATAATTACGAAGTTAAGCTGCTAATTAAAGGGACTGTTAGGGCGGATTTCCGCACCTTCCTTGCTAGGGAAAATTAAGAAATCCCATAGTATCCAAGCTTATTATGAAAATAAGTTATAATAAATTAGTTATTACAATATGTTTTGAGTACATAGATTTCAAATCAAAAATACAAGTTTAACATGCCAAGGAACATTATATACAACAGATTATCTCATAGCAGCGGACTAAACACATTGATCATGACTTCACATTCGCAAACATGAGCTAACTCGAACATTCTCTCTAATCCTGCAAAACAGATGAATCTGCCCCCACCAGGACAAGTTCATTAGAACAAAACAGGTCAGCTTACGCTGGTACACAAGTCCCACCGATTCCAAAATAATAAGGTGGCTGAAATTACGTAATCGTTTCTTATACTCAAAGTGTAAACTCATAATTTTTAATATACTGTTATTCTTATTCAGAAATACTTTAATACTTGCTCAGAAATACATTGGTTCTTTCCTGTAAACTTCCATAGAAATACTTTTTCATATACTGGAGAAATTTCCAAGAATTATCTCAAGATATCACACATCATTCTCCATATATAACACAAATAATAATCTTATACTTATCACAAACATAGCATAACTCCAGGGAAGGAACACAAATGGATTTTGAGGGACGTCTCCCCACCTTTCTTATTTCTGCTTGCAAGACTTCTAGGTCATGACCCTACATAACGGAGCAATACCCGCTCCGGAGCAATACCCGCTCTAAACACATAATGAGCAAACTCGCTCTACAAATGTTGTTCATTTCCCCTTATAAAACAAAACTTGTAATCATACAAAAATATTTATACTCAACACTTGTACTTAAATACTTATACTGAAGTACTTATACTTAAACACTTGTACTTAAATACTTATACTTTTATAACTATACTCAAATAACTTACTTAAATACTTATTCATAATCACTATTTTAACCATCATAACAAACATTAACTTATCAAAACAAGTTTCGTAAAACAAGATTGCTATGTCAAGTTCCACTATATTTGGAAAGGTGACTAGCGTAATTCACAAATGAATTATCTTCATTCACAATTCTCATAGCTCAACACATAATAAGACATAATATTCATCTTACAAGCAAAAGTTCACATAAGAAAACTATTCGAAATTTTTTGATTCCAGCGAAAGTCATAACAGATTACATACTAATTAGTACGTTAATAATCCTTACTTATCAAAATAATCTTAGCTTAAAAAGTGGGGCTATTACAACTAGCTTCCCCGGTTTTGGTTCGTTTGGGTCGGGGTGGCATGGTTCACAAGTGTAATGACTTCCAATTCAACAAATACGAAATCCAAGAGTACTCCACTCCACACTCCAACAACAACCAATTCACAACAAGGACACAAAATTACCAACCACAATCCAATTATCCAACCAACAAACACCAACAATCACCAATAATCACCAATAATAATCAACCACAATCATATATATCCACCCATAATGATTTCAACAATCCTAGATATGAAGCTAGAATAAGGAATACAAGCTATATCAAAGGAAGGTAGGAATGTGAAATTTATACCTCTAGGAGATCAAGGGATGCACTCCAACGCCAAATTTACCAAGCTAGTGCCCAATGTGGTTGATTGCACTCTCCAATTTCACCAAACAAGCCTCAATGCAAAAAGCCCCAATTTCTAGAGTTTATGGTAGTGGATTGATTTTGTGAAATTTGGGTTGAAATAGGAGTTAGGAGAAGGTTGGGGTGGATTTTGTAGTAGACGGGGTTGAAAAGAGGGGGAGGGTGGTGATTGTATGTGGTGGTGGTGGTTGATATGGTGGAGGGAGAGGAGTGAGTGAGAAAGATAGGGTGAAAATTTCGTGTGAGGCAGAAAGGCAAAGTCGAGAGAAAAAAGTGAGGGAAGAGAGATAGAGACGCGGGTTTTAACCCGTTTCGACTTACCTCGTAAACCGCGAGTCGCGGTCAAGACCGCGATGCGCGGTTTCCGCCGCGAGTCGCGGTAAGCTCTCGACATTTTACCGCGAGCTGAGGCAATGCACCGCGACTCGTGCCTTTGAAGGTGTGCTGCAGCTTCTTTTTCTACGATTTTTTTTTAATAACCTTTAATAGGATCACCCTTAAAAACAAGAACTCGGGTTGCCTCCCGAAAAGCGCTCGTTTAAAGTCAATGAGCTCGACTCCTTAAAAATCATGGGGCAGTTGGTGGAAGAGATAGGCAATAAACTTGCTTGCCTTCAATAGGATCACCGGTGACATAATGTTTGAGGCGACTTCCATTCACCTTGAATGAGCCACTTGCTTCACTAGTGACTTCCACCGAACCATAGGGAAAAACCTTGGTGACCCGAAATGGTCCAGACCACCTAGAACGCAGCTTGCCTGGAAAAAGCTTCAATCTGGAGTTGAATAAGAGAACGGAGTCACCAATGTTGAACTCTCTCCTCATAAGCCGCTTGTCATGCCACTTCTTAGTGCGCTCCTTGTAAATACGAGAGCTCTCATAAGCGTCTAAGCGGAGCTCATCAAGCTCATTCAATTGCAAAGCTCGGTGTTGACCCGCTCGGTCAAAGTCATAATTTAGGCTCTTGATAGCCCAAAATGCTCTGTGTTCTAGCTCGATTGGTAGGTGACATGCTTTACCATATACTAGACGATAAGGCGTGGTACCAATAGGAGTCTTGAAGGCCGTCCTATACGCCCATAGCGCATCATCTAACTTAAGAGACCAATCTTTGTGCGATCTAGCCTTGGTCTTCTCAAGTATAGATTTGATCTCCCTATTTGAAATTTCAACTTGTCCACTTGTTTGTGGATGGTAGGAAAGACCGACACGATGTTGCACACCGTATTTCTTGAGAAGACCTTCGAACTTACGTTCAATAAAGTGACTTCCTCCATCACTAATCACAACGCGGGGGACACCAAAGCGGGGAAAAATTACCTTCTTGAAGAACTTGGAAACCACACGGTCATCGTTCGTTGGAGAAGCCAAGGCCTCTACCCACTTAGATACATAATCAACGGCTACCAAGATGGGAATGGTCCCATGAAGTCAATACCCCATACATCGAATATCTCAACCTCGAGAATGAAATTGAGAGGCATTTCATTTTGGCGCGAAATATTCCCCGTGCGTTGACATCTATCACACGCCTTGACAAAACGGTGGGCATCCTTGAACAGAGAAGGCCAATAGAACCCGCATTGCAACACCTTTGCAGCGGTTTTGGAAGTACTAGCATGGCCTCCACAAGGCATATCATGGCAGTGAGACAGGATAGAGGTCACCTCCTCCTCCAGTACACAACGGCGAATGACCCCATCCGCACAGGACTTAAAAAGACAAGGATCATCCCAGAAATAATGTTTGACATCATGAAAGAACTTCTTGCGTTGATATGATGAATAATCGGGAGGGGGAACTCCACTAGCAAGAAAGTTCACTATGTCAGCAAACCAAGGAGATTGACCAATTATAGTAGAGAAAATAACAAACAACTGATCATCATGGAAAGAGTCGTCGATTGGGAGATCATCTTTTCGGGCATCCAATGTGAGATGGGAAAGATGGTCAGCCACAACATTATCAGTTCCTTTCTTATCCTTAATCTCCATGTCAAACTCTTGGAGAAGTAATATCCAACGAATCAAACGGGGTTTGGCATCCTTCTTGCTTAATAGAAACTTGAGAACCGCATGATCTGTATGCACTATCACCTTCGATCCCACCAAATAAGACCGGAACTTCTCCACTGCAAACACAACGGCTAGCAACTCCTTTTCAGTGGTGGTGTAGTTCATCTGAGCACCATCTAAGGTTTTGCTAGCATAGTAAATGGCATGCATCTTGCCATCACGCTTTTGCCCCATCACAA
The DNA here is from genome assembly GCA_947648045.1 of Beta corolliflora. Lineage (NCBI taxonomy): Eukaryota > Viridiplantae > Streptophyta > Magnoliopsida > Caryophyllales > Amaranthaceae > Beta > Beta corolliflora. The sequence continues at coordinate 32,728 of CANSZD010002157.1, read as the reverse complement.
CACCCACAGCATGGTCACTGGCATCGCACATCAACTCAAATGGAAGAGTCCAATCTGGAGGTTGAATAATAGGTGCTGAAATCAATGCATTCTTCAACCTGTGGAATGCTTCAAGACAAGCATTAGTAAACACAAATGGGGTATCTTTGGCTAGGAGCTCGGTCAACGGTCTAGAGATCATAGAGAAATCCTTGATAAAACGGTGGTAGAACCCCGCATGACCAAGGAAACTCCTCACCCCTTTTACATTGATCGGGGGTGGAAGCTTCTCTATGACTTCGACTTTTGCTCTATCCACTTCGATACCCTTATCAGATACAACATGACCCAAAACTACTCCCTCTTGTACCATGAAATGGCACTTCTCCCAATTGAGCACTAAATGGACTTCTTGACACCTACGCAACACTTTTTCAAGGTTTAGCAAACATGCATCAAAAGAAGGACCATAAACAGAGAAGTCATCCATGAAAACCTCCATGGAGTGTTCTATAAGCTCAGAAAAAATAGCTATCATGCATCGTTGAAAGGTTGCTGGAGCGTTACATAGTCCAAACGGCATCCTTCGATAAGCAAAGGTGCCATAGGGACATGTAAAAGTCGTCTTCTCTTGGTCACTTGGATGGACGGGGATTTGAAAAAAACCAGAAAATCCATCCAAGTAACAAAAGAAGGAATGTTTAGCAAGACGCTCCAACATTTGATCAATGAAGGGAAGAGGGTAGTGATCCTTACGTGTGGCCTTGTTCAACTTACGGTAGTCGATGCACATTCTCCATCCAGTGACAGTGCGAGTAGAGATGAGTTCACCTTTTTCATTCTTTACAACCGTCATGCCGCCCTTTTTGGGAACAACTTGAACCAGGCTTACCCACTTACTATCGGAGATAGGGTAGATAATGCCGGTCGCAAGAAGCTTCAAAACTTCTTTCTTCACGACTTCTTTCATATTAGGATTGAGGCGGTGCAGTGACTCAATAGATGAAGCAGTTTCTTGTTCTAACAAAATTCTATGAGTACAGAAAGATGGACTTATCCCCTTAATATCATCAATAGTATACCCAATGACACTTATATACTTGCGAACAAGACATAACAACCGTTCAAGTTGAGAATCATTAAGTGCACTATTGACAATAATGGGATAGATTGAGTTTTCACCCAAAAAAGCATATTTTAAATGAGAGGGGAGGGGTTTCAACTCTACCTCAGGAGGCTTAGAACACTCCTTAGTTATGGCTTCAACCTGTAGGGCCTCGATTGAGGGACTGTCGGACTCACAAACCGGTGCATCATCTAACATTTTCTCATATGCCATAGTCTCTTCATCACGAGCCCCGTTGCTGCTTAAGCACCGTTGAAGAGCATCATCATCCGTACTCTCCATAGGTAAATCTTCTTCCCATCTCTCAACAGCATCAACCCGGTAACAAGTGTCTCCCAAAGAAGGAGCATTTAAGGCTTTGTGTAGCTCAAATTCCACCTTGTCTTCACCCACATTTAGAGACAATTTGCCACTTTTCACATCAATCAAAGCTCCAGCAGTGGCAAGACACGGTCTACCCAGGATAATTGGCGTATGCACATCTTCCGGCATCTCCATGACAAAGAAGTCACATGGAATAGTCAATTTGCCCACTAGGAGGGGTACATCCTCCAAGACACCTAAAAGGGTATCTGATAGACCTATCCGCTAGTTGTAGAGAGACGCGGGTAGGGCTAAGGTCACCGAAGTTAAGCTTCTTGAAGATAGTGTTTGGCATGAGGCTTACACTAGCTCCAAGATCACAAAGTGCCTTTTGAATAGTCACATCCCTAATAGAACATGGAATGGAGAAACTTCCAGGATCACTCAACTTTGGAGGAAGCTTGTTAAGAAGAATAGCACTACACTCTTGAGAGAGTTCCACTGTAGAAGCTTCACAAATTTTATTCTTACCGGACAAGAGTTGCTTCAAGAACTTAGCATATGTAGGAATCTCAGACATAGCCTCAAGGAACGGGATGTTAAGGTGCATACCTTTCAACAACTCAAGAAATTTCCCGTATTTCTTCTCAATTCGAGCCTTTGCCAACCGATGAGGGAAAGAAGCCGGCTCAACATAGACTCTAGAAGGCTTGTGTGGTGTTTTCTCAACCTCTTCAATGGGATCCTCCTTATCAACCACATCACCAACACTCTCGGGAGTGTCTCCTACAACCTTTGATGGTGTCACAGTTAGCTTGCTTGGTTCCTCTAAAGTTTTTCCACACCTCAAAGTAATTGCACTCACATTTTGGTGACCCTTTGGATTCGGTTCCGGCTGCCCCGGAAATTGCGGTGGTGCCTTTTGAAGTTGAGTCACCTGTTGAGTCACATGAGACATTTGTTGAGCTAGTTGTGCAATTTGAGTGTCAACTATCTTGTTATGAGCATCCATTCTATCAAACTTCTTGTTAGTTTCCTCGGAGGTAGCAAGGAGTCTCTCGAGCAAGGAATCAGTATATGATTTTTGAGGAGGTTGCTTGAGAAGGTTGACCTTGTTGTTTGTCTTTGGAACCGAGGAGGATTGGAATTGCGTGGTGTTTGAGGTTGATTGTTGCTCCAAGAGAAGTTCTCATGATTCCTCCAACCCGGATTGAATGTGTTTGAGTAGGGGTCGTTTCGAGGTCGAGCATTACCATACACATCATTGGCTTGCTCTTGCTCTACAAAATCCATGTCCCCATAAGTGGAACTTGCATTATTCCCTTGGAAAGCATTCATCTCGGCACTAGGACCAACTGATATATTCCTGATCTGTTGAGATAGAGCATCAACCTTACTAGAGAGTGAGGTTAGTGCATCAACATCATACTTGCCACCTTTCTTAGAAGTAGACCGATCACTAGACCAATGGTAACTGTTAGCAGGCATCTCCTCAAGCAAAGCCTTGGCTTGATCGGCCGTCTTACCCATGAGAGCACCACCGGCCGCAGCATCAATAGAGATTCGGACTTCATGAGTCAACCCATTATAGAATGTCTGAATAAGGAGACATGTTGGGATCTCATGATGAGGACACTGCCTTTGTAGATCCTTGTATCGTTCCCAAGCTTCATAAAGTGATTCACCGTCCAACTGAGTGAAAGATGTGATTGCATTGCGTAGCTTGGCCATTTTCCCAGGAGGAAAGTACTTCTGACAAAAGGCAGTGGCTAGTGCAGTCCAAGTTGTGAACTTGTTCGCTTCATGACTCTTCAACCAATCTTTTGCTCTATCCCGCAAGGAATAAGGGAACAAGCGGAGGCGGAGAGCTTCATCAGAGGCCCCATTAATCTTCACTGTATCACATTTTTCGAGAAAAGCATTGATGTGTTCATTTGGGTTCTCCATAGGACTGCCACTGAACTGATCTTGTTGTATGAAATGGATCAATTGGATCTTGATCTCAAAGTTGTTGGCCTCTACAGTAGGCACCGGCAATGCTAGATGTAGATGTGACATCTGGCATATTATATTCGCGAAAAGGACGAGCCATTGGTTCTCTCTGAATGTTGTCCTGCTCCCTTCTTCTTCTCTCAGCGTTGAGTCTCCTAGCTGTGGCTTCTATCTCGGGATCAAAGACCACGTGATCTACAGATCGCGATCGCCTGCGCATTCGGAAACAACAACTAGTGAAGAAATGAACAAGATACAAAGTAATAGGTGTAATCTATTAAATCTATAATCAAAATAATTATAATCTGTAGCCTCCCCGGCAACGGCGCCAAAAACTTGTTAGGGTTTTATTTTAATACCGCAAGTGTACGGTGTCGTAGCACATACGGGTCGAACTCAGGGAGGTATAAGATTAACCACTACTTGATTTTAGATTACAAAATAGTTACACAATCCAGAAATGAGGAAGAATCTATAAACTAAAGGCTAAACTAATGACAAAATAAGGCAAACTATATGAATATGATAATTAAAACACTAAGATTAAGTATCACCACTACTATGAATTGATGAAACCATAACTCACTTCCCAATTATTCAATTATAGCTTAGGTAATAATGACATTCCCTTATGATTTAGCAATAAAGCACAGCTGCGAACCAAAACTAAATCCCAAATCATCCAACAATACCTAATGCTCACTTTCATGATAGCAAAAGGACTAACTAACATGTATGTCTCCTATTTTCATGGCTTACATACACAATTAGAAGCATTAAGAGCCAATGTCAATTAAATCCCAATTCCAATTCTCACCTATTTTCATGGGAGAATTTAAATCAATGACAAGACTAACCGAATTAAGACCCAACTTTCGTTGATGAACTTAATTAATGAAATAATAATTTAGCAAACAAACATATGATCCTAATTTCTATTCCAACTTTCGTTGATAATAAAAGTTTGGGCTAAAGTAAGATGCGAAATTGACTACAAATACAATCTTGTCAAACCATAAGCATATAATTCAATAACATGGGAAATAGAGCAACAATTTACATGATCAATCCATAATAGGGCTCAACTTAATCCTAGATAGAAGTACTACTCACTAATCATAGCAATAAGAACAATAAGCATAATTGAGTACATAATTAAACAAATCAAAGAGAGAGGAAAGAGTAAAACTTATTAAGATTGCTTGAATTGTAGAGGAATCCCAAAGTACTTGATCAAATTAATCTTCAAACTCCAAGTTTTGCATAGAAATTGAAAGCTAGGGCTAGAACTCTAATAATAATGTGCATAAAAAACTGAAAAGAAATAACATCCACTATTTATATTTTCCGAAAACTCACTAAAAATAAATGTCAGAAAATAACACAAGGGAAAACGCTGCCCGCGTCCACCGCGATCCGCGGTGAGCACCGCGAGTCGCGCCCAACACCGCGAGTCGCGCCTATGACCGCGAGTCGCGGTAAGCTCTCGGCATTCTACCGCGAGCTGCTGCCAACGCCGCGACTCGTGGTAGAACCGATGTCTCTTTTCTTCCTTGGACTCTTCAATTTCGGTTTCCAACCCAATTGGACCTTGTAAAAAGCCTAATTACTTCCATCTTGGACCTAGCATGGTGCCATTAAACCTCTAAATGAGCCACAAATGCATACTCCTCTCATAATTTGACATTTCTCCTCAATTCCTATCACTTGGGCACAAATCTACTCAAATCCATCCAAGTCACAACATAATATCCCTCAAAATGTGCCAAAATAAGAGTAAAATGCGGACTTAACACTAGTTGGTACTGGAAGAAACTCTGTCAAGTTAAGGAGCAGTTAAAAATGTTTTTCACTGAACCAGAGCTTACTACCATGCCTGTATACTCTATTCAACGAGTATATGAAAAGATCAAAGGGGAGAAAGAACCTGTTACATGGGATAAGGTCATTTGGAATAGATTAAATGTTCCAAAACACAGATTTATAGCCTGGCTTGCAATTCAATCTAAGCTACATACAACTGAAAAGTTAGCAAGGATTGGAATAGCTAGCTCAGATAAATGTCTACTGTGTGATACTGCTGTGGAAACACATACACACTTATTTTTCCAGTGTACATTCAGTACCAGATACTTGCAGGAAGTTAAGAGGTGGTTGGGTATTCTCACTCCAACAGACACACTGCAACAAATCATCAGGTGGATCAACAATTGTGGCAGGAGTAAATTTAAGAAACAATGTATGTATGTAGGGATCATTGCTATGGTATATTTTATCTGGCAAAGTAGAAATAAGAGTTTTTGGATGCAGTATGTACCTAGCATTGGAAGTATGGTCAAACAGATTCAACAAATGGTAAGGATGAGAATAGGTTCAGTTTTACCAAAGAAAATTAGTAGGAGGGATTATACATGGTTCTTAAGTTTGTAATATGAGCTTGGTTGGGTGAAATGTTTTAGCTACACCTTGGTTTAGAGGAGTCCAACCGAGTTGGTTTGCTCTTGCCTTGGGTAGTTTAGGATGTAATATGTTGATTAAGGAATGCAATATTATCTCTTACTTAGCAAAAAAAAAAAGGCATAAAATAAGAATGAATCGTATTTTTCAAGTTTCACCCACTCATTTTTAAAAAAAAATATTTTAAAATCCTCCCCAGTGGAGTCGCCAAATTGTAGGCGTGGATTTTTCATTCCTTTATGCCTACACGCGGAGTGAGCGCGTTTATTTGACTATCCCATTGTTAAGGTTTTATTAAAAATATGTTTTGAAGTCGCCAACAATTCATTAAAGGAATAATCATAAACCTAATTGGATATTGAAACGGAATGGACATCTTAGGGACTTATCCAATGTAGATTTCCCCATCATGACTCCATAGATGGTCGGGAACCAAAAAGTTGAGTTCGGGGTGAGGGTACAATATAGTCGGGAATTATGTTGCCCATTCTTGGGCCTCTCGCTAAATACCGATTCATTGCGAGATTTTATGCAAAAGAATAATCAAATAACGTTTTAAGCACCCTAAAAATAATTAATCTAGGTTGGTTCAGGAAACACACAAAAAGACTAATTATTTAGTGACAAGTTATTATGCAATCATTTTACAAGGTTCCTAGCAGGTTGTCCAATTTTTCTGAATTAATTAGAACAGTTCTTTAGGTCTTGTTTAGCAATAATAACATGTGGGTGATAAAAACATGCAGGACGATCGTAATAACATGAATAAAAAATAAAAAATAAGAAAAGGAAATAATGCAGGGAGTTAGTATAATATATACAATACTTACAGTCGCGGGGGCAAGTTAACAATCTACATCATGAATAGAATGTTAGTAAGCTTGAAAAATAATAAAAATAAATAAGGAAATAAAATAAATAAAGTTTGTGAATTTAGTTGATCCTCATAAATTATACCACCGTCCGGGGTCGTTGATTTGTACGGATCTTGAAAAATTGAATAGTTGTACGAGTCGTTAAAAAAGAAAAAGATTTGTGTTTTGATAATTCACGTCGACTAAGAAAAATTATTTGTTGCAGTGTAGTACTTGGCAGGGGGTGTTGTATGACGATTAGTATATAGTAGTAGTATGTCATAGTATTTTGGACGATTAGTATAGTAGCAGGGGATTTGGGCGCTTAGGTGTAGGAAGGTGATGATGATTGGATGATGTGGATGTTGGTGTGTGATGATAAATCAAGTGGTAATGGCGTTGACTTGGGGATTGTAGAATGTAGATGATTTATGAGATTAGGCGTGAGGGAGTAGTCTGGTTAGGGAATTGCGAGTGATCGTGAGTGAGAGGATGATGTGTTAGGCGGTGTGCTGTGAGTAATTTTGTCGAGTGATATTAGTGCCGTGTCGAGTGTTTTTGTGTGTTGAGTCGGTTGCCATGTATTATGAGAGTGAAGGCCGTGGGAGATTATATGGTGTGAGAGTGAGATTGTGTATTGTTTGGCTGTGAGAGATGAGGCGAGTATTGTGAGTTTTTGAGTTGTTAGTCCAGGAGAAATTTTTTTTTTTTTTTGACAACGGGGAAAACTTGCATTAATGAAAATCGGAAGTACAACCTAATGCTAATACAACCTAACAGAAAACAAAGCAAAATGAAACTAGAGGAGCTTCATTTGCTCTTACATATGCTATGAAATAAAAACAAACGATTACATATTCATACCAACTTAAACTAAGCCCAGGCGATGGTAGGAGGGTGTGGGAGAAAGGTCTTGATGAGGCAGACCTGATATGAGAGGAGCACTGTTGAAAAGACGACACCGAAACGATCTTCAGAAGTAGATTGTCGTAACTCAGCTAGTAGCCCACAATGACTACTAGCCACAAAATCCCAAGGTTCTTGAACATGAACACCTTCTTGGGATTCGACTGATGAAAGTAACCAAGAAGTCACCTCCTTTGGTGACTCCTGACCCTTTTGTAAGGGTAACCAGAGTTTAGTATCGCATGACAGAAACTCAAAATGCGTGGAGGTCATAATGTGCTCCAAATTAAATTAGAGGGCCTCCCACAGGATGCATTTTTAAGTGTGATGATGCCAAAGGTCATCACATGAACTTTGGGTGAATTATATGGAAGAAATTCACCCAATCTACGGATCCGGAGATCCAACCTTGCAATCTCCAGCCTAGAAGATCTAACCACAACAGGATTAAAATAATCACTACCTCTCATCTTACCCAATACTTCAACCCCTGCATAAGCATACATGGATTTGAATAAACCTAAATTAAAACGAAATAAAAGAGCATAAACAAGATACACGAAACAGACAAACGTCCAAAACATAATACCACACCAAAACCAACACCACATAGTCGCAGATTTCTCGCGGTTTCGGTCAGTGAGAATTATAAGGTGAGGTGATTGTATTATATATGTTTAGGGTGGTTGGGAAGCAATAGGTTTTTAAAGATAGAAAGTCTCTAAAAGATTTTTATTAAAAAGATTATAGAAAAGAGATATTTGAAAACAATTTGGAGAAGGATCATTTTTATAAAAGATATTTTTATTAATAAAACTAATCAACATAATTCATTAATTCTATTAATTAAATTGGACTAAGAAAATGGGTTTTTAGAAAATGGGTTTTTATAAAATGGGCTTTCATAAAACTATTTTTAAAAGGTTTTCAAAGGTGGGCTTTTAAAAAGTTATTTTAAAACGTTTTAGAAAGTGGGCTAAGTAAAAACTATTTATAAAAAAGGTTTTCGGAAACGAATTAATAAAATGAGTTAGAAAATGGTTTTTGGCTTAAAATATTTTATTTTTGACTTGTTCTTTATTCTTTCCTTGATCCCACCAATTGGAGAAGGGTATTGGTCATCATAGGAACTAAATGGGGAGACACGATTATGTGCCTACACTCATACTTTTGTAAAAGTTTGATTTGTTTTTTTGAAATTATTAACTTATCATGAAATAAAGCTATATAATGTCATAAATTCATATATTAATAATAAAATTATCATGATAGTGAGAGTATATCATAAAGTTGGGTAAAATTTAAATTCAGTTTGGAGTATAAAATCGGTGAACTTGACATAGTTGAAAAATATCAAGAATTTAGTTATATGTCATATATAGAACTTTTTTGTTGGGAAAGGCCTATTAAAATAGTCGTTTTGTTGGAAAAGGCACAATAAAAACTTTTTTTGTTCAAAAAGACCTATTATAATACTTCCGTTTGTTACATAAGACCACCTCAATATTTTCGGGCCAAAAAGTCAATTTTCTGGCATTGACTTTTCTTCCCCTCCTTTTCTCATTAAATGAGACCAACATATTTTTTTATATCCGAATCCCTTAACCCTACCAAATCCTTTCCTCTTGCATCCCATTTTACGTGATTATGTTAGGAAAAAAAAGGTTGGTCCAATTTATTGATAAAGGGAGGGGAAGCAAGTCAATGTCGGAAAAGTTGACTTTTTGGCGGGAAAATATTGAGGTGGTCCTTTAAGTATGAAGTGAAGTATTATAATGAGCCTTTTTCAACAAAAAAAGTTTTTATTAATAAACTTATTTTAATGGGTCTTCCCAACAAAAACTTCTAAATTCAAGATACTAATAAAAAAATTATCATGATAAAATGGTATGTAAATTGAGTACTTATCGTGAATTCGGGTAATATGTGAATTCGGTTCACGTACAATTAAAAATCAGTTTAGAACAATTTCAGTTTAAATTGGTTTTAGTTCAGTTCAGTTTCAGTTTCAGTTTGAATCAGTTCAGTTAATTCAGTTACATATTCAGTTCAGTTCAGTTCATTGATCAACTTTTCAGTTTTTCACAGTTATTTTCAGTTACAATTTGTTTCAGTTCAGTTGCAGTTCAATTTTGGTTTTCCATTTACAGTTTATTTCAGTTTCGATTCGGCATTTTCGTTGATTTACATTGCTGATTCTCTCGGTTCGCTTTAATTACGTTCAAATTTTAGTTGTTTCGGTTAACCAACCGGGTTAAATTAACCAAACCGGAGGCTCTAATGAGATGGTAGTGAAATTGAAGAGAATTACTTTTAAAACGTACAAAGCAAATTTGTTTGCTTTTAGTTGACAACATTATTTGCTATTACTCTTATTTAAATTATTTGTCCCACATTTTGTACGCCACTTATTTTGCCACTAATACAACTCTTAACAACATTAATAATGGCAAGCAGCCAAAGGAGGACCACAGAGGCACTTGTTGTGCTCAAAGCTCTTCCGACCAAAACGCTTCAGCCCATTTGGAATGGAGCCACAAAGGTCATTATAACTCACATCAAGGCTTGTTAAGCTCTTAGACAACGTAGGTAACGAGCAAGTTAGCTTGTTACGGGAGACATTGAACTCCGAGAGCGACGACAATGCCGAGACCGACGATGGAATCGCTCCGGTTAAGTGATTCGCGGAGAGATCGACTACTTTGAGGCTCTTCAACTTGAAAAGCTCTTCTGGAATAGGCCCAGTTAAGCTGTTCATGCCGAGATCGAGGTGATAGAGTTTTTTGAGCTTGGTAAGGGACTTGGGGATAGTCCCCGTGACGTTAATGTTATCTGCTAAGGTGAAGAAGCTGAGGAAAGGCAGGTTACCGAAATCTGAAGGTATAGTACCCGAAAGACCCCAGGAGCGGCTGAAAGTGATGGTGTTGATGCGACCGTATTCGCTTCCGCTTTGCATTCCGCAACCTACAAAACTCCAGCCGAAACAACAGTCTGTGCTGTTGTCCCAGTCCGAAAGGCGGCCGTTAGGGCCGCCGAAATGATCTCGGACTTTTAGAAGGACGGCTTTGTCATTAGCGTTACATGGTGGAAAATCTGTGGCCTTTGTGAAGGTGGTTTGAATAAGGAAGATGGAGAAATAGAGTATGGTATAGAGTTTTGGAGAAGTTGACATCATGGATGTTAATGAACTAGTATGGTGGAAAATGAGACTTGTATTGTGTGGAGATGTAAATTGTACAAGAATGGTGGACCAATGAAGGGCACTCTTTATAGATTCTCAAAATGCCAAATCTTATCTTTAAGACCTACCGTTATTATTGACTCTTTAAATTTATTTAATGTAGTAAGTGTGATGAATTATTTTTAGTAGTTTATTTTCTTTTTCCATTAGTATCAATAAATACTTTCATATGATTTTTATTGATAAATAAATAGATTTTTCTAATCTATGCCACAAGGCATAGGTTAAGAGCATCAAAAATTCTATATAAGATATCATTATACAAAACGTTTCTATTTCAAAATCCAACTTAAAAAAATCTTAAATGATTATCTCTATCTTAAAAGATCTATCATTATTTATTATCCCCAAATAGAATCTTGTTGTATTATACATTTTGTTAATAAAAATCTTGAAATTTTTAACCTATCTTGTTTCGGTTGAGAAACGGTTGACGATGCTTGAAAAGAAATCCGTCGAGGATTGGAGTTAAGGCGTCCGTTGGTGAATAAAGCAGACAAGAAGCAAACGTGAACTACCCTCGGGGATGCGAGAAACCCCCCTCCCGACGCCTCAAGTCGAACGTGTCCAAATAGGATTTAGAGAGAGAAAGTAGAGAGAGAGATAAGAATTCTGAGTGTGAGAGAATGTACGTGCAGAATAGTACCATTTGGCTATTTATAGAAGTACTATTCCTCTGACAGGGTGCGTAATCCTCTTACACGTGTACGGCGGTGGTGTGTTTGACAGTTGGGAAGATTCCCTGATTTTGTCTTGTTGGGCGACCGTCAACGTTGTCGGGCCCCACGCCAATGAACCGACTTGTTAGAAGAATAGCGCGACACTTACAATATTCGCGTCTGTCATTATGTTCGCGGACTCCTCATGGGGGTCCGCTAACGTACTTGGGTTATACCCATACATATACCTTATGGCATAGGTTAGAAAAATCCTAAATAACTATAATTATTAATAGTCAGTTAGTTGTATATATATAGGGATGTATGACTAGTTAGTTTGTGCTCGTGAGGCGTAAGGAGAATCGCCTATCTGATGGTTTGGCAAAGGAATGTTGAACTCTCCAGTTAGAAAAAAAAATATTATTAGGAACTTAACCCTCCCCCTTATTTTCGGTAATGACAATATTAATTCGGATTTTAATGGGTTATCAAGCTCTAACTTGGATGTTTAACAAATATTTATGCATGCCTTTTTCACCAATAAAAAAAACTAGTTTGTTTGGCAGTTAGTGGGTAACTGATACATGATTATATTAGTTTTTGACTACTTGATTGAGTGAGATATATAACTAACTAATTGTATTAGATGTTTTAGAAATGTTTGGTAAAAATAAACTAATTAATACTACTTAAACTAGGAAAACGATATGTAAGGACATAAGTAGCATGGAACAAGGACGGCCATGAAGTGATATAGACTTCATGATCAATACACGAAGATGATGAGTTAAATATCAAGTAGTCAGCATCTAATAATATGGAGCTTTAATGTCCTAAACTAACTTTAAAAAAGACAAAAACACTTTGGCAAGTTGTCCACTTCCAAATCAATTGTTATACTATGTAGTCTCAATTAATGGCGCGTCTTTTCTTTACATTTTTCTGGTCAAATTTCCGAGCCTTTACATATTGATAGACAGCAAAATTCTGGAGCTGTGGGCTGGATAATTAGGCTTAGCAATGGCGTCGGCAAGATGATAATTTTTTTTTCAAAATTATTAAATCATTAAAATTACTCCTCCGTCCCGAGAAAGATGCGAACGACTTGTTGGGGCACGTAGTTTAATGTGATAAATTGTAGTGTGGTTATCAAATCTTATTATATTTAAAAAGTAAATGTGATAGGAGTTGGTGGGGTATTTTTTATTAGAGGAGAGAGAAAGTTGGGTAACTTTTTATTGATGAAAGGTAGAGTGTGGGCCAAAGATGTGTCAAAGAAATAACGGTTTTTTCACCATATATCCCGACAAATCACGAAATTCACCATATCCCTTTAATGTTTCAAATATTCACCGTACACCCCTGAGTTTTCAAAACCGTGCACCATATACCCTTTTTCTAACTAAGTTAAGTCACCATTAGGTTTATTTACCATTTTGCCACCATTAACCCCGAACCCTAAAATCTAAACTCTAATCCCTAACCCTAATCTAAACCCCAACCCTAACCCACCCTCCCCTCCCCCCCTCCACCCCAGCCTGGCCCTCCACCCCCCTTCCCCCCCTCTCCCCCTAACCCGGCCCCCCCCCCACCCTCCCCCACCGCCGCCCCTCACCCATCCCCCTCCCTCCCCCCTTGATTCCCCATGCCACTACTGACCCCCACCGCCGCAAAGACCAACCGTACGAGCCGAGTCCCCCTTCGACCCGAGTCCCCCTTCGATCCGAGTCCCCATCGCCGAAAATTGAGTCTCCAACCGCCGGAAAGCACACACGAAGCACGAGTTTTCGCGGCGAATTCGAGTCCCTAACCGCCGAAAATTGACGCGAGTTTTGAAGCTTCGAGGTTCGAAATACGAAGGGGGATGCGAGATCCGAAGCTTGAGGTTCGAAATTCGGAGGGGGAGACTCGAACTCGTGCGGTTATTTTCGAAGGGTCGGGTGGAGGGGGAAATCGACGGCATGAATTCGACGGGAAGGGGGAAGGGGGAGGGAAATAGACGGGGAAGGGGGGAGGGCGAAATCGACGGCGAAGGGAGTGGGGGGACATGCAACTAGCAATGGAGGGGGAGGGAGGGGGGTGGGGGCAGGGTGGAGGGGAGGGGGAGAGGTGGTGGGTCGGGTGGGTTAGGGTTTGGGGAGGGGAGGGTGGGTTAGGGTTTGGGTAGGTTTAGAATTAGGGTTAGTATTAGGATTAGAATTAGGGATTAGGGGTTAATGATGGCAATATTGTAAATAACATTAACGACAACCTAACGTCCGTTAAAAAAGGGTGTTTGGTGAATATTTTCGGAAACTTAGGGGTATATGGTGAATATTTGAAACATTAAGGGTATATGGTGAATTTTCCAATTTGTCGGGGTATATGATGAAAAAACCGAAGAAATAATAAGTTAATAGTGGGACCATGCCAAAAATGAAAGTGTTCAACTAATTTGGGACAAACATAAAAGGAAAGTGTTCAGACTATTCTGGGACGGAGGGAGTATTCATTTTTGTTACATAAAACCTTTAAAACTAATTAAAATATACTCCCTTCGTCCCAGAATAGTTGAACACTTTCCTTTTATGCTTGTCCCAAATTAGTTTGAACACTTTCAATTTTGGCATGGTCCCACTATTAATATATTATTTCATTTACATATCTTTGGCCCACACTCTACCTTTAATCAATATAAATTACCCAACTTTTCTCTCTCCTATAATAAAAAATACCCCACCAACTCTTATCACATCAACTTTTTAAATAAAATAACATTTGATAACCACACTACAACTTATCACCATAAACTACGTGTCCCAACAAGTGTTCGCATCTTTTTGGGACGGAGGGAGAATATAATTATTAATAATAATGAATAATTTCATTATTTTTGAATTTGATCGAATTATAATATATGCAATTTGTTTAAAATATACATAATTTGGTTGAATAATTACTTGGATCGGGCTGGTCCGGTTCATGGCCCGGGTTGGTCCGGTTTCGTGGACCGGGCTGGGCGGTTTTAGTATCAGGCTTTCGTGGGTTGGGCTCAAAAAATTCAGTCCACGATCCACCCACCAATTTCATGGTTCGAGGCGGGTTGGACTGGGCTTTTTGCGGGCTCGACCCACACGGCCCATGAGGTGGGCTGGGCTGGATTGGCCCGCACTGTTGGCCATCTCTTGGGGGAGGGGTTGGAAATGGACAAGAAAAAATAATCATGTCGTGTAATAATTCTGTCATAAATTCAAATGAGGGATTCCCGAACCATGTGTTAAGTCGTGTTGGACGGGCCAGGCGGCCTGCCGATCATACGTGCGTCGAGCTCGAGCTAAAATTTGACAATGGTGTGATCATTGGGACTCTCGTACTAGCGGACTCATGTCGTGTCGATCCCAGCTCGATCTACAAAATTTATCATACACTCGGGTTGTACCGTGAGCATGGTGCACCTAAGGCTATTTTTTACCTCATTGCTCATTTGAAATCATCTAAATGAGCAAAATTTATTAAAAATGAGAGTTCAAGATTAACACATGCGCAAAAATTCGTTTTTATAGTACCATGTAGGGGTGTTCATGGGTTGTTAACTGTTCCGAAACGACATTTCGGTTCGGTAACCGGGAATTTCGGTTCGTCATTTTTGCGAAATGTAACCGTAACCGTTCAAACCGATAACAGTCTAAGTGGTTAACCGTTTTTGCGGTATGGTTTTACGTTAACCATTTACTGCTAACCAAGTTTTAATAATTTATTTTACTACATTTATATATATAGTTTTCACTTTTTCTCGACCAAAAATAATTTTATGAAGCAAATTGTACTAGTTGTTAGTTAGTACAAAATTATTACAAAGGTCTCCAACAAGATAACAATGCTTTTTACTAAACTACTTTCTAGTTTCTACTTTTACACTAGGTGACTTAGTTTTTTAGTTTGTTCTTTTTGGAATGCAGTAACAGCTATGTGATTAGTATTTTTGTAGTATTACTTGAATGCAGTAACAACATTACAACTAGGTGATTAGTATTTTGTTCTTTTTGGAATGCAGTAACAACACAACATTATTACTAGGTGATTACTAGTAGTAGATAGTATTAGTAGATAGTATTTCCGTAAGAGTAATATAGTAACAGCCAAAATAAAATTTGGCGTAATAACTAATAGCTAATCAATCTAATTTTCATAAAAAATAGAAGAATATATAAATTAAATAAATATATATTCGATTTTTCGGTTAACCGTTTCATAAAAAATCATAACCGTAACTATACCGTTTAACCGTTATTTTTAACGGTTCAGTTACCGAACCTTTTAACCTCTATTTTTTCGGGTACGATTAGAGCCCATTTGATCGGTTTTTCATTACGATTTTTCGATTTCGGTTTTTTCGGACACCTATGGTACCATGCATAGCTCCAAGCATAATGTAATAAGGTTAAAATTTTGTGTTAAGAGTATAGGCCACATGTGAGTTAGGAATATATAGTTGTCCCACATTGAAAAATTAGAGAAAGAATGAATGACAAACGTATAGATTGGTGGGTTACTCCACCTATCACCAATTGGTTTTAGGATGGAACCTTGCCAACCTTGTATTTATCATTTTGTCGGTTCTACTTGCTTGCTCTTTATTTTTTTCTCGCAAATTAACTGCAAATTTTAAAATTTTTAAATATCTAAGAGTTCCCTCAATTTTAATTTGTTGATGTTATTTGATCTTTTTTTCTACTAATATGCTTCATCTATTATTTATTGCAATAATTTGACTTTAATTCATGCTTGCTAACATATAATTTTGCCTATTAATACCTTGATAATGAAAAGTTGATATTTCTAAAATATACTTTGACAATAATCCAACGCCATATTACTCCCCTCCGTTTTTATTTACTTGCTATATTTCCTTTATTGGAGTCAATGTTTATCAACTTTGACTGATTATTTTAACTTTTTTAATAGGTAAAATATAGTTATGTGTGGTCTTGTTAGATTCATGATGTGTAGTGTAATTTCTCTAGGAACACAACAAGAGGGGGGTGAATTGTATGTGTAGAAATGAACGTACTTTTTTGCGTAATTATAAAACTAAACTAGAAAAACAAGCAAAAGAACACGAGAGATTTTACGAGGAAAAACTTCCTAGGCCCAACAGGAAGAAACAACCTCGACCACAAGAGATTTTAAACTCAACTCTTTTACTAATTAGGCCAAAGACCTTTGTTACAACCTAATTATACTCAGGGCCCACAACTTGAGTTCCTAAACTCAAGTTCCTTAACAACTTGTTCCCTTAACAGTTGTTCCTCTTAACTTCACTCGAGTTAACTCTCTTTTACTTGCTTCACTCAAAGCTTCACTTATACAGGACTTCACTCAAAATCCCATTACCCCAAAATAAAAATTACAGTGAACATTAAGCTTAGTCGAATATAGTAAGAAGGTAATAGGAACAGTTGGCTTTATAAGAGAATGAAGGTACTGACACTTTAATTACTTAAACTCACTTAATCACTTAGTCAATCACAATTTGGAACTTAGTTGTATTTGTATATTTATAGTAGTCATTGTATAGAACGTGGGATTAAACATATATTAGTGGTTTAAAACATTTTCCCATGTTGTTCCTTAGCTTGAGGAACATGCTCCATGTTCTCCCACAAACACCAAGTTCAATTAGAACGTGTTAGCAACCAAGATCGACTTCCTATGATTTTGCGATTTACTTGTGCTTTACATCTTTATTTTCCGTTTTTCCAAAAAGGCTATTTTAATTAATAAAATCAGTTTTAAATCCTTTTAACAAATAATATCCAAAAGATTTTCTTTAAAATATAAGGATTTTATTTTCAAATAAGATAAAAACTTTTACATAAAAAGATTTTCTTTAAAACCGACTTTAATCAAATAAATTCTTTAACTTGATCTTTCCTAAGTTTTAGCCTTTAAAAACTAAACTGACATCTTTTAACCGTTGCACATTATATCATTTAACAAGTTCCTATGACAGCTACTTATAGTTCCTTTATCTTAGATTAATTGTACCAACATGTATGTTACGTACAATGGAACAGACATGAACATTCTTTTTACATAGTCGGTGTTCCTTACCAAAACTTACTCGTTCTTTACATAGGAACTAAAAGATAAAAAGCTTCACTTGATCCTAATGCTCCAATGTAACTCTAGTACCAGTTCCTTGAGCATATTCACTTAGTCTTCAAAATCCAGTTTGATTTATTCCTTGGACTTAGCATTCTCTTTGCTCAATTTGGTGATACCTTGCAGATTTCCATTCCTTCAACAATTTGTTAGTTTATAACTTAGTTTGTATCCACTAGTGGAAAAATAAGGAAGGGCTGCGGTCAAAACAGCCCTAAGGGCTGCGTTTTTGGCCAGCAACCCTTTCCATAGCAGCCCTTCAATAGATAAGAAGGGCTGCGGTTTTTAACCGCAACCCTTCACAATGAAGGGCCGTTCAAAGCCAAAAACGCAGCCCTTCTAAGCTTGAAGGGGCTACGTTTTGGTCTAAAACCGCAGCCCCTTCTTTAAATGAAGGGTCATGGTTTTAAGCCTAAAACCGCGACCCTTTTTAAATGAAGGGGCGCGGTTTAGGCTTAAAACCGCAATGACTCTTCACATTCAATTTTTTTTTTTTAAAACAAATAAATTAAATGCCATCTAGCCCCCCCCCCCCCCCACCCCCACCCCGCACCCCCCCCGCGCCCACCCCCTGCCCACCCCAAAGACCCCCACCCCCCGCCCACCCCCGCGCCCACCCCCACCCCCGCCCCCGCACCCCCACCCCCGCCACCCCCCCAGCCCCTCACCCCCGCCCCCACTCCCCTGCCCACCCCACCCCCACCCCGCCACCCCTGCGCCCCACCCCCCCCCCGCGCCCCTCACCTCCACCCCCGCCCACCCCCCGCACTCCCACCCCCACCCCCCCCCACCCCCACCCGCCCCTCCACCCCCCCCACACCCGCCCACCCCCGCACTCCCCGCCCTTCCCCCACCCCGCCCCCCACCCCCACCCCCCCCCCCACCCCACCCCCTTCACTCCCCGCACCCCCACCCCCCCCCACCCTCTCGCCACCTCCTCCACCCATTGCCTGCCACCACCCCAAAGACCCAACTAGCCCCATAGCCCGGCCAAAGACCCCACCATGGCGGCCCTCCCTACCCCACCCCCTACCCAAACCCTCCCTTCGACACAAAAAAAAACTATCAAATTGCAATAATATATGACAAGTTTTTGAACGTAATAATTAACTTTAAATATGTTTATATTTAATAATGTAAAAAGTGTACATAGATTTGATACAAACTAGTAGATGTATCATAAGCAATCATCACAAATGTGGGACGCCAACTTATCCCGAACTTCATGTAATTCGTCTGTGGTGAAGGCCCTCAAATGTGGTGTGTTATTCATATAAACCTTGCAAAACAACCAAGGAATAAACACATAATATAAGAATTCAATCATTTACCGTAGTTAAAAATGACATATACCTTCCCGAAATTCAATCAAAAACAAATGCAAGCCTAAAACTCTACACACTAGTTATATTATACCTTATATTATCATATTGAAAAAGAAAATGGAGTTAAATGAAGCGATAAGTACGAATTGGACGCGAAAAGGCAAAAATAGGCCTAAAATGCCCTTTTCGTTCCCAAAATTCAACCTACAACAATTGCAAACCTAAAAATCTACACAATAGTTACATTATGCCTCATATTATCATGTTAAAAATGAATTTGGGGTTAAATGACTCGATAAATACGATTTGGAAGCGTAAAAGGCAAAAATAGGCCTAAAAATGACATTTTCGTTCCCAAATATATGCATGTTCTACTTTGGTTTCTAAACCAATTAATACCTATTACCAATCGATCTAATCTAAACTAACATATACTAATAAGTTACATACCTTTTGATGATCATCGGCGTTAGTGCAATGGTTGACGATATCGAACATGTACCTCAGCACGTAATAGCCACATGCAAGTCCATCATCTTGTTGCGGACACTAAATGTTCACCAAAGGATGCATCCAATGACATTCATGTTAGATGTGTAGTATGTGGCTAAAAGTGTTTCTATATAAGGACAAATAAATTAGTCATGTTACCTCGACTGATATCCAAACAGGAGCTTTTGGTGCTCGAAGTCCTGTTGCACTAATATGCTTCATCACACTACATCAATACATTATTATAAGATTAGATGTACTAACTGTTTATATATTTAAAGATGATGAATAATGTGTAATATTAATAAGTGCGCATATATTGAGTTTCGATTAGGCTACCTATTTAACAATGATTTGATTAGTAAGGTCCGTGGTGGTTGTCGACGCAAAGAATCAAAGTGGTAGACTTCGTTACGTGACAAACATATCGCAAGCAAAGGTCCAATGAGCCCTACAACAAGAAAATATAGTTATTATTAATCGTAGAACAATTAATAGGTCAATTTAAGTATCGAATAATAAAAGTAAAGCGAGTTTAACAAGCATACTTTCCAATATAAGGAACAAGAATGATCTGATGATATCCAAAACGAGATGATGCTTTGAAGCTCATGTCGAGATACTCTTTCACTTCGGCTTTGTTTTGTAAGCAATTGTCATCTCGTATTATATTTGGACATAACCAACCAAACATTGCACTAGATGTTGCAAGCAATTCATTGTATAATAACCTGAGAAATTATATTGATTAAAAGTAAACTATTACTTATTATGGAATTGAAAACTACTTAAGGCTTATGTATATGTATATTTAATTTATATACTTAATTATGTATTACCTCATGAATGTTTGTATCATGGAAACATTCAACTCTACCCCACATAAGAATTCTTTAATGTCAACCTTAGAAATGAATGTCGATGAGTCCTCAAGGTAGTGGAATTGTTGCTCCCCCAAAGGAACCTCAATTGCACTTTCATCGGGTAAATTGCTAGCGCACTCATGTAACCAAAAGCATGGAATAGTAAGGCTCCGCACCACCTCTGGATCGATAATAAGTGGATTCTTTGTCCTAGAAACATTTCCCTTCACCACATTTCGTTCACCTTCATCACGTAAACTTGCTTTCTTATAAGGTGAACATGCCTTCTTTCCCTTCCTGTCATGTGAGTTGGCCTTCCCCCAAACCTAGTAATTAGTTAAAAGTAAAGATATTACTGACTATCATAGGAACTATAAAAGAAAACACGCATATATATATATGAATGTTAATCATTGTACCTCATCTGAAAACCGCACCAATGCACGCGGCCACAGAACATAACTGCCAAGGGCATCATTTAGTAACTGCAGACCAACTTCTGGGTTCGGCAGCGGAAGAGGTAATTCTTCGAAACCTGACACAATTTCATTGAGGGTGACCACATAGTGATTATCATCCACTAACTGGTTATGCAATCGTACTCGGTCACTAGGGGGTTGTGCATGGCCATGAGCTACGAGAATGAAACTATCATAACCATCTCCTCCAGCTAATAGTTCACATGGTGTCTCTTCCTGTAAAAAAAACTCTATTTATAGTTAGTCTATGAAACAACATATATATAGTAAGAATTTCATGCCTTTAAGAACAATAGTTGTTTAACAAAGCAAAGGGATTAAGTGATTACCTTCAACTTGGGTACTACAGGTGGATCAGGTTGGCTAGGTGTAATATCACTACCCTTCTTGAATGCAGCAAAAGTAGGTAAACCCATTTGCTCCAAAATGGCGTTGAAGTTATGTGTCATCTCCTCCCTTAGCTCCTCCCGTATTCACACTACTTACACTTGATTTTGTCGCTGTAGTGTATTGATCACCATATACCTTTCTCAAACCGAGGCGGACACCTCCTACGCCCTCACGCGTCCATCGTGATCCTTTCCCTAAAGTTTCGTGCAATGCATCAATGTGTCCTTTAGGAGTGAACTCACCAATTCGCCTCTTTTTCCTTCAAGCCAATCTACATAAGTATAAAAGAGAAATGCTCGTGAGCGCTAAAGTTATATTATATATACCTTATATAACCATATAATATGTACTTACAATGGCGTTGGCTATCTGTTGTGTTCTGGGATCAGGCAAGACTCTTTTTCCCTTTGCATCAACCCCATGCATCGAACACCACCAATCGAGGACTCTATCTCGGTTGCCGAGGCCGTGCAACCGTCGTCGCTGAGCTAGTCCCCGCTGCCGTTGTCGACCCTATTGTGGGGTAATGGCCGAACATCCACTTCTCTCTCGCCTCATTGTACGAATGAGCACCCAAATGATGATAATACTTCCTAGCTTTTGCACTCGCGCTTACTTTTCTCACGACTTGCCTAAAACACACAATTATAAACAAAGGTTAGCTACGATGTTATACAATAATACTTGGATCTAAGTGTATTAAATCATAATAAAATATTCTTACAATAGCTTGTGGGGTTATTTTATTGGCAACAAATGCTTCCCACTCTTCAGGTTTGATAGTTTTCCATATTTGAAATGGTAATTTGGATGGTCCAGATGATGTTTCCGGTGAAGCCTCAGGATCGGCTTGTGTTTCTCCGCCGTAGATGTTCTTCTTCTTTTTTACCTACTACTTTCCTCCGCTTAGTGATCCACCCGACACTAACTTAGCCTTGAAATCTCCGAATCTCCCGGGCAACCGCAGATAGAAATACATTCTTCTTGGCTTCATCATCTTCGATATTGAATTGATTCTACAAAAACGCAGCTTCACAAATTAGTTTTCGCAAATGTTGTAATTTATATGATATAAGTAATATTACACATATATTTAACTAAATAATTAAGAAACTAAACGTTATTGTACATGAAGCTTACCATGGTATCTTCCCATAGACACCGCCTCAATCCCTCTGGCACCTCTTTCCATGAGTGCAATGGAGAGTTTATGCATGCAAATGCCAACTTTCATGCCATACTTTTGACGCCACTTTCCACAAGGTTGACCCATGTTATCGTACTCCAAAGTCATATTTGGGTGTTTCCCTAGTGACTTTGTAGGTCCCCTTCCTTTTCTCTTTTTCGTCGCCAATGACTTCCTTGGCATTTGTGCGTTTATTTCTTCACGGCGAGATCGAGACAATTTACCCCGTTCCTTTCTCGCATCGAAAGACTCATCCCTCGGTAGTGTGTTCAGCACCACTTGTGGTGTTATCCGTATGCACCTCCGTCATCTCCCTGAAATTGTACAAATATATGCATTAATATAACAAAAAATTAAACTAAGGGGGTGGGGTGTGGAAGGGGGTTCTGTGTGCAAGGGCCAGGAGCGGGGGGGAGGGGAGGGGCAGCAGGGGAGGGGGTTCTCGTGGTGCAAGGGGCAGCAGTGGGGGAGGGGGCCGCAGTGGGGGAGGGGGGGAGAGGAGGGAGGGGGTGTGCAGGGAGGGGGCGCAGGGGGGGGGTTCCGTGTGCAAGGGGCAGCAGGGGAGGGGGGCAGCAGGGGAGGGGTGTGCGGGGAGGGGCAGCCGTGGGGGGGAGGGGTTCCGTGTGTGCAAGGGGCAGCAGTGGGGGAGGGGGGCAACAGGGAGGGGGGGAGGGGCGAGAGGAGGTGTGCAATGAGGGGAGGGAGGGGCGTGAGTGGGGGAGGGGCAACAGGGGAGGGGAAGGGTGGGGCAAAGATGGGGGGAGGGGCAGCAGAGTGCATGGGAGGGGAGGGGAGGGGTGTGCAGGGGAGGGATGGGCAAGAGTGGGGGGAGGGGAGGGGCCGTGGCGGTGGGGGGGGGGCGCAAGGGGGGCTCGGGAGGCTCCAGCAGCCGCCGCCCCTCCCAAGCCCCCCGCACATGCCCCCTCCCCCGCACCCCCCCCCCTCCCCCCACTACCGCCCTCCACACCCCCTCCCCGCACACCCCCTCCCCCCCCCATCGCCGCCCCCCTCCCCTCCCCTCCCACCGCAGCCTAATAGTTACACAACTAGGCCTAAAATGACCTTTTCGCTCCCAAAATGCAACCAACAACAAATGCAAGCCTAAAACTCTACACAATAGTTACATTATACCTCATATAATCATGTTCAAAAATAATTTAGGGTTAAATGACTCGATAAGTACGATTCGGAAGAGAAAAGGCTAAAATAGGCCTAAAATGACCCGAGAATCAGGTCACATGGCAATGGAATGCCCATCAGCTGGTAGCGGCGGAGATAGTGAGAAGTGTTACAAATGTGGAGAGCATTCCATTGCCATGTGACCTCACTCTCCACATTTGTAACACAAGCCCCACCACCACCGCCACTACCGCTCCCCAATACACTCCCTCATTGCCATGGGCGTAAAATGACCTTTTAATTTTCGTTTATGAAATTCAACCAACAACAGATGCAAGCCTAAAACACTACACAATAGTTACATTATACCTCATATAATCATGTTCAAAAACAATTTGGGGTTAAATGACTCGATAAGTACGATTCGGAAGCGAAAAGGCTAAAATAGGCCTAAAATGACCCGAGAATTAGGTCACATGGCAATGGAATGCCCATCAAGCCGGTAGCGGCGGAGATAGGGAGAAGTGTTACAAATGTGAAGAGCATTCCATTGCCATGTGACCTCACTCTCCACATTTGTAACACAATCCCCACCACCACCGCCACTACCTGCCCCCACCGCACTCCCTCATTGCCATGTAGGCGTAAAATGACCTTTCATTTTCGTTTCCGAAATTCAACCAGCAACAGATGCAAGCCTAAAACTCTACACAATAGTTACATTATACCTCATATAATCATGTTTAAAAAGAATTTGGGGTTAAATGACTCAATAAGTACGATTCGGGAGCGAAAAGACTAAAATAGCCTAAAATGACCCGAGAATCAGTCACATGGCAATGGAATGCCCATCGCCTAGTAGCGGCAGAGATAGTAAGAAGTGTTACAAATGTGGAGAGCATTCCATTGCCATGTGACCTCACTCTCCATATTTGTAACACGCCCCACCACCACCGCCACTATCGCCCCCACCGCACTCCCTCATTGCCATGTAGGCGTAAAATGACCTTTAATTTTCGTTTTAAATTCAACCAACAATAGATGGAAGCCTAAAAATCACATAGTTACATTATACCTAAGCCCTCCCCACCCCCCCGTCGGCCCCACCCCCACCCACCGCGCCCCTCCCCCCCCCGCCGCCCCTCCCCCACCCCATGCCCAGCCCTCCCCAGCCCTCCCCACCCCCGCCCAAAGATCCCCCCGCCCTCCCCCACCCCATGCCCAGCCTCCCCACCCATCCCCATCCCCGCCCAAGACCCCCCCACCCCTACCCACCCTCCACAAGTCCTCCCCCCACCCCTTACAATCACATTTTACAACACAATATAGAAGAGAAATTAAATAAAACAAATTAATTAGAGAAATGAAAAAGAGGAGAGAGAGGAGAGGGGAATTACCGACAATGCAAGTAGTGGTGGTGGTGGTGGCGTCAAGGTGCGCCGAGAGAAGAGAAGAAGAAGGAGCTCAGCAACGTTAATAGGCAACATCAATGAGTGTGCACTGGCGATGGGACGACGCTCCGGCGATGTGCCGGTGCTCCTGATGGCCGTTAGGAGGGCGTGCGAGTGAGTGTGAGGGAGAGGGGTGAGTGTGCGAGAGTGAGTGTGAGGGAGAGGAGTGAGTGTGCGAGGGAAATTTGCGAGTGAGTGTCTACCGTGTGTTGCGCGCAAAACTATAGGTCAATTGGGCGGGATAGGAAGTGGCCGCGGCTACCCTAGAAAACGCATCCCTTCGTGTATGAAGGGTCTGCGGTTTCGGGCTAACCGCAGACCCTACATTAATAGGGTTGCGGTTAGCCTTAAAACCGCAACCCTTCATACAGTTGAAGGGTCACGTTTTCTAGGTAACCGCAGCCCTTCACTAAAAGGGCGCGGTTTTCAAGGAAACCCGCACCCTTCATACACGAGGCCGCGTTTTCAAAAAAAGCACCCTTCCTTTTTTTTCCCCTAGTGATCTTTGTTCCTTTATCATCATCAAAATTAGGGTTCAACATGTAGATTTATACTTTTCAAGAAAATAGAATATGATGAGATATTCACGGCCAAAATAACACCTTGAAGACTATGCAAAAGCAAATGTAGCAAGTAAATACAAACAGATTGAGTACATGATAACAATTATTCAGTATATATATTGGCAATAAAATGGTCCAAGTTAAAATATAATAAGTGTAAAAGTTAAAATGTTGCAACTACAAAAAAAAGGACGTATAAAAACAAATATTACACGACATATTACAAGACCGTACATGACTATATTTTTGTTCTTATATATTGAGAATAATTTATAAGATTCTTATGATTGTGAATAGTGTCAATATTTCAAGTAGAAAGAGCAAAAATACGAAGAGAGTAGCAACAAAAAAACACATTATCATGGAGAATCCGATTAGATCTATTACAATGCTTTTGTTTCAAAAAAAATTTACATGTAACTATATATATTAATAGTCAAAGTTTAATCTTGAAAATCGTGAATGCACAAATGAGGCAAATAATTTAACATTGAAGAAGTAAATTTCTAAGTGAACACGTTTTATGATCAACCAATTAAGTGATACACAAAATGACAGGTTACAAGATTTAAGTCGAGAAAAATCTATTCTCCACCTTCCCTTTACAAAGTGAAATGGAAAATCCACGTACTTTCTCATAATAAACAACTTTTGCTTTCAAACAAAGACAAATCTAAACTCACTCAATTTGATTAGAGTGTAGGGGAGCATGGAATTATCTTACTTCGATAATGATAAAAAAAAAGAAAGACAACCACTTTTTTTTTGTTTCTCGGGGTTAAAGATAAGAAATTCATTAAAGCACAAACTTAAGACAGTCTACGAGTAGTGGTGTCAAAACAGTTCTCAAACAAAGTTCGGGTATACCCACGGCAAAACCGTGCCGACCCTGACGATGATTCCGATAGTCGGTCCCCAGGTCGTGATTGGTCAAGTTTTGTTCAACCGGGTCGATCACATTTGAATCATGGGATTGCGGTGCCGCATGAGTCCGAGCGATCCATTTACAAATCGATCCATTCCCGGAATGATCGCCCGTGGACATTTTTTAACCGGGTTTGCGCATGTCTTATTTGGGTTTCATGTATGCTTGGGTAGAGTCAAGTGTACTCAGGTGAATCACTAATGACCTTAGTTCGATTATTGTGAAGCATCGGGTCTACTCGTTATTGAACGTCAATTCAACTTCTAGCTAACTCCCGATCGGGTCATTTTAATTTTGTTACGGATTTTGTAAACGCATCATATTATTAAAAGTATTAAGATCGACATATATTTACATATGTGTGTGCATGTGTGCGATAAATATATGGATGATAACGAAAAACTAATAAAAACACTATATTGTTTACCGTGATGTTTAGTGTATTCTCTTAGTCAACTCTTATTTCGACTAATCAACTGCGTAAAACCACTCTAATGAGTAAAGGAGTAGAACGATAATAATAATAATACAAATAATAATACAAATACTAACAACTTGTTAAACTTTGAATCGGGTCATCTTTTTATATCATGTCGTTATCCTCTTTATCAACTAGTTGCCACTTATCAAATAGTTTTAAGATCGAGTTATTATACATCGACTACTAAAGAGGTATGATCAATTGCAATTTTGATCTTGTGATGGATTTTGTAAATGTATTATATTATTAAAAGAATTAAGATCGACATATATATGCATACATTTGTGTGTTCGAGAAATATATAGATGATAACGAAAAACTAATAATAATACTGTATTGTTTACCATGATGTTTATTAGTGTATTCTCTCAATCAACTTTGTACGTGTTTGGACTAGTCAACTGCTTAAAGTTTAGTGTATTATCTTAGTCAACCGCGTAAACTACTCTAATATATAAATGATTATAATGACTCTTGATACTATACTCACTTAGACAACTAGACTTACTAAACGTTGAAGTTCTAAATCTTAACATAAGATTACTTAAGTTAATCTAATCGAAATTGAAACAAGTTAAAATCGGATGAGATCAATGAATGTATCATTGTAAGTAGATAAGGTAAGTCAAGATAACACTACTCTATTTAAGTTAATCGTCTTTAAAATAACAATGTAATAAGTAGTCACTAGAAACTCAAAGAAGTTCATATAAGTTATATTCGTACTTATATAGCTATACTATAAGTTCACTTTAATAAAAAAAAATTCACTTAGTTAAGAAAATGAATGAATGAATGAATTTATTTTTGAAGGAGAATGAACGAATTGGTATATATAAGAAAAGTAGCAAAAACAATGTTGTGACTTGTGGATTGGCCGATTTAGAGAAACATGGATCATGATCCACGACCGTTGATTTGCTTCACCACATCCTATGACCGTTCATTTACATAAACACGGATTATCACCCACATCGGAAAGTCCGACCGTTGATGATCGCAAACAAACCGATGCCGTTGATTTTGCGCTCCCCTATATGTAACCCTAACCTTCTCTCTCTTCTTACCCGCCTCCTCCTTTCTTCTTCAACCAAACTTAGTTTTTCGAAATTCATATTACTCCCCCTCACCCCTTGCATCTCACGACCGCAATTGAGACGTTTATTGCCTTCGTCCGAGGTATTCTACCGTCACCCATTGGTTGCTTGTTGATTTTCTAAGTTTAGTCTTGATTTGGTAGTAAACGTCAATGAATTACTTGGTCTTGTTCAATCCATGTAATTTTGATGCACTAAGTGGGAAAAAACGGAAGGGTTGCGGTGAAAACCGCCCTAAGGGCGCGTTTTTGCCAACAGCTCTTTCCGTAGCAGCCTTTCACTAAAAGTGAAGACCGCACCCTTCGTATTCGGATTTTTTTAATATAAAAAAAAATCCGGCCCACAAGACCCCTACCCCGCCCACCCGCCCACCGCACCCCCACCCTTGCATTCCCCGCACACCCACCCCCACCCTAGCCCCCGCCAACCCCGCACCCCCACCCCACCCAACCCCCCGCACTCCCCGCACCCCCACCCCCACCCCGCACCCCCACCCCACCCCACCCCCCGCACTCCCCGCACCCCCACCCCCCCTTGCCCCCGCACCCCCACCCACCTCGCCCTGCCCCACTCGCACCCCCACCCCAAAGACTCGCAATCTAATTTAATTGGACTTAGAAAATGGGTTTTTATAAAATGGGCTTTCATAAAACTATTTTTAAAAGGTTTTCAAAGGTGGGCTTTTAAAAAGTTATTTTAAAACGTTTTAGAAAGTGGGCTTAGTAAAAACTATTTATAAAAAAGGTTTTCTGAAACGAGTTAATAAAATGAGTTAGAAAATGGTTTTGGGGCTTAAAATATTTTATTTTTGACTTGTTCTTTATTCTTTCCTTGATCCGGACCACTTGGAGAAGGGTATTGGTCATCATAAGTACTAAATGGGGAGACACGATTATGTGTCTACACTCATACTTTTGTAAAAGTTTGATTTGTTTTTTTCAAATTATTAACTTATCATGAAATAAAGCTATATAATGTCATAAATTCATATATTAATAATAAAATTATCATGATAGTGAGAGTATATCATAAAGTTGGGTAAAATTTAAATTCAATTTGGAGTATAAAATCAGTGAACTTGACATAGTTGAAAAATATCAAGAATTTAGTTATATGTCATATATAGAACTTTTGTTGGAAAACACCTATTAAAATATTCATTTTGTTGGAAAAGACCAAATAAAAACTTTTTTATTCAAAAAGACCTATTATAATACTTCCGTTTGTTACATAAGACCACCTCAATATTTTTCGGGCCAAAAAGTCAATTTTCCGCATTGACTTTTCTTCCCTCCTTTTCTCATTAAATGAGACCAACATATTTTTTTATATCCTAATCTCTTAACCCTACCAAACCCTTTCCTCTTGCTTCCCATTTTAAGTGATTATGGTAGGAAAAAAAAGGTTGGTCCTATTTATTGATAAAGGAGGGGAAGTAAGCTCAATGTCGGAAAAATCGACTTTTTTACGGAAAATATTGGAGGTGGTTTTAAAGAATAAAAGTCAAGTATTATAATAGTGCCTTTTTCAACAAAAAGTTTTTATTGTGCCTTTCCTAACAAAATAGCTATTTTAATAAGTGCCTTTCCCAACAAAAAGTTCTAAATTCAAGTACTAATAAAAAATTATCATGATAAAATGGTATGTAAATTGGAGTACTATCATGAATTCGGGTAATATGAGAATTCGGTTCGGGTACAATTAAAAATCGCTTTAAAACAATTTCGCTTAAATTGGTTTTAGTTCGCTCCGCTTCGTTCCTTTGAATCGCTTCGCTAATTCGATTACATATTCAATTCCACATATTCGCTCGCTCGCCGCTTCGGTTCGTTTTGATTGATCAACTTTTCGCGCTTTTTCATAGTTATTTTCGCCATAATTTGTTTTCGGGTCGGTTGCAATTCAAATTTGGTTTTCTATTTACGCTTATTTCGCCGCTTCAAAGATTTTTCGCTGATTTCAATTCTGATACTCTTGGCTTCCGCTTTAATTCCGTTCAAATTTTAGTTGTTAACTTAACTAAAGCTCATTAACCAAACCGACTCGACTCTAATGAGATGGTAGTGAAAATGAAGAGAATTACTCTTAAAACGTACAAAGCAAATTTGTTTGCTTTTAGTTGACAACATTATTTGCTATTACTCTTATTTAAATTATTTGTCCCACATTTTGTACGCCACTTATTTTGCCACTAATACAACTCTTAACAACATTAATAATGGCAAGCAGCCAAAGGAGGACCACAGAGGCACTTGTTGTGCTCAAAGCTCTTCCGACCAAAACGCTTCAGCCCATTTGGAATGGAGCCACAAAGGTCATTATAACTCACATCAAGGCTCGTTAAGGTCTTAGACAACGTAGGTAACGAGCCAGTTAGCTTGTTACGGGAGACATTGAACTCCGAGAGCGACGACAATGCCGAGACCGACGATGGAATCGCTCCGGTTAAGTGATTCGCGGAGAGATCGACTACTTTGAGGCTCTTCAACTTGAAAAAGCTCTTCTGGAATAGGCCCAGTTAAGCTGTTCATGCCGAGATCGAGGTGATAGAGTTTTTTGAGCTTGGTAAGGGACTTGGGGATAGTCCCCGTGACGTTAATGTTATCTGCTAAGGTGAAGAAGCTGAGGAAAGGCAGGTTACCGAAATCTGAAGGTATAGTACCCGAAAGACCCCAGGAGCGGCTGAAAGTGACGGTGTTGATGCGACCGTATTCGCTTCCGCTTTGCATTCCGCAACCTACAAAATTCCAGCCGAAACAACAGTCTGTGCTGTTGTCCCAGTCCGAAAGGCGGCCGTTAGGGCCGCCGAAATGCTCTCGGACTTTTAGAAGGACGGCTTTGTCATTAGCGTTACATGGTGGAAAAATCTGTGGCCTTTGTGAAGGTGATGTGAATAAGGAAGATGGAGAAATAGAGTATGGTATAGAGTTTTGGAGAAGTTGACATCATGGATGTTAATGAACTAGTATGGTGGAAAATGAGACTTGTATTGTGTGGAGATGTAAATTGTACAAGAATGGTGGACCAATGAAGGGCACTCTTTATAGATTCTCAAAATGCCAATTCTTATCTTTAAGACCTACCGTTATTATTGACTCTTTAAATTTATTTAATGTAGTAAGTGTGATGAATTATTTTTAGTAGTTTATTTTCTTTTTCCATTAGTATCAATAAATACTTTCTCATGATTTTTATTGATAAATAAATAGATTTTTATAATCTATGCCACGCGCATGCGTTAAGAAAGATCAAAAATCCCATATAAGATATCATTATACAAAACGCTTTATTTCAAAATCCAACTTAAAAAATCTTAAATGATTATCTCTATCTTAAAAGATCTATCATTATTTATTATCCCCAAATAGAATCTTGTTGTATTATATATTTTGTTAATAAAAATCTTGAAATTCTTAACCTATACTCTGGTTTCGGTTGGCAACGGGTTGATGGCCTTGAAAAGAAATCAAAAGACGGAAGAAGGCCCACTGTTGAATAGCCGCACAAGAAGCATACGTGAACTACCCTGGGGATGCGAGAAACCCTCCGACACTCAAGTCGGCACGTGTCCAAATAGGAGTTAGAGAGAAAAAGAGAGAGAGATAAGAATTCCGAAATGTGGGAGAACGTGACGCTAGAATAATGCAATTTGGCTATTTCTAGAAGCACTATTCCTCCGATGCGTGCGTAATCCTTTTACACGTGTACGGCGGTGGTGTGTTTGGGACAGGGAAGATTCCTTATTTTTGTCCTGTTAGACCGCCAACGTTGTTGACCACGTCAATGAACCGATTTGTTGAAGAAGATAAAGCACACTTACAATATTCGCGTCCGTCATTATGTTCGCGGGCTCTCGTAAGTCGTAACGAACTTGGGTTACCCATACATATACCTATAGACAGGTTAGAAAAATCCTAAATAACTATAATTATTAATAGTCGCTAGTTGTATATAGGGATGTATGACTAGTTAGTTTGTGCTCGTGAGGCGTAAGGAGAATCGCCTATCCGGATGGTTTGGCAAAGGAATGTTGAACTCTCCGATTAGAAAAAAATATATTAGTAGGAACTTAACCTCCCCCTTATTTTCCGTAATGACAATATTAATTCGGATTTTAATGGGTTATCAAGCTCTAACATGGATGTTTAACAAATATTTATGCATGCCTTTTCACCAAAAAAAAAAAAACTAGTTTGTTTGGCGCTTAGTGAGTAATCGATACATGATTATATTAGTTTTTACTACTTGATTGAGTTAGATATATAACTAACTAATTGTATTAGATGTTTTAGAAATGTTTGGTAAAAAGAAACTAATTAATACTACTTAAACTAGGAAAACGATATGTAAGCACATAAGTAGCATGGAACTAGGACGGCCATGAAGTGATATAGACTTCATGATCAATACACGAAGATGATGAGTTAAATATCAAGTAGTCAGCATCTAATAATATAGAGCTTTAATGTCCTAAACTAACTTTAAAAAAAGACAAAAACACTTTGGCAAGTTGTCCACTTCCAAATCAATTGTTATACTATGTAGTCGCAATTAATGGCGCGTCTTTTCTTTACATTTTTCTGGACAAATTTCCGAGCCTTTACACTATTGATAGACAGCAAAATTCTGGAGCGTGGGCTGAATAATGCGGCCCACCGCCGCCCTCATGCCATATGGGGAGGTAGAGATGGCCACT
>CANSZD010002156.1:192500-209177 GCA_947648045.1 Beta corolliflora | reverse complement strand
GATTGAACTAGGATAGGATAGTGATCGAGACAAAGCTCTTTTTAAATGAGAAACACGAATAGATGGATATGCAACCATCCGCCGAGTATGAATAAAGACCCGATCAAGCGTGCTTTTAGATTGGCCAGCGGAACCGGGTGAATTTGGAATTTGATGATGGAATTTCAACAAGTTGTAGACCCCGCAAAAAAGATTTAAAATCTTCCGAACCATTAGATAAAAAATGTTGGTGCCTCTTTCGGAAGCCTCAAGGACTTCATTAAAATCTCCTATGAAAAGGCATGGGATTGGAGAGGATCCACAAAGGCGGGAAAGTTCTTGCCACACATTGGCACGCCCTTGAACGTCACATGGATTGTACAAATTGATAAATCGACATTTCAAGTCGATTGATAGGATAGAGCCTGTGAGCATGATCCAGTTACGCTCACACCTTGATTCATCAACCGCAAAAAACTTTTCTTCCATATGGATATTAAACCCCCTGATGATCCAATTGAAGGACTTAGAACTGAGTCCATTTCATTGGCATCCCAAATAGATTTCATGAATTTCGAATTAATTGATTCGAGTTTCGATTCTTGAATGAAAATCAAATGAGGATCATTTTTTTATTAGCTTCCTAACTGCATTGCGCTTAATTCTAGCGCCTAATCCACGAATATTCCAAGAAAGAAGAATCATTAAAAGTATTTTTGCATGAAGGATGGGATAGCTAATTCTGATTAGCCTCCCAACTGAATTTTTGCTTCTGTAGGATCAACTCAATTCTGGCTTCAATTTGAGATTCAGGCCCATTGAATCTCATTCCAAGCTTTTTGCCCACTTCTAAAATAGAAGAAACTGGATTTTCAGGAGATGATGAAGTGAATGAGTTTGAGAAGGATGGTTGAGAAGAGGTAAGCAAGATGGGGGCTTTTTCTTTTTTTGGAGTTTTTTTCACGTTTTTTTTTGTGAATATCTTTGATGTTTATGGGTATGTCGTTTTCGAAACCCGGTGGGAACAAAGGCCCAGATAATGACGAGGATGAGGACAAGGAGGGACTGGGCCTAATAAGGGCCTGGAATCTATTAGTTAGAGAGATTGGAGATTTGGGGGGGGAAGGAAGTGGAACATGTAATTGAGATGGACTTTTTTGTTTTGCATTGGGCTAGGTGAAGGGGGAGATATTTTAAATGCCACATATGGTCAAAGTATTTAAAATTGTGGTAAAAACTTTTTTATTTTAAATACTGAGATGGACTTTTTTGTGAGATATTTCTCATATACTTCCTCCGTTCCAAAATAAGTGAAACACTTCTCTCATTTATGTGAGAGCTTTTTGAGACAAGTGTTTCACTTATTTTGGAACGGAGGAAGTATTAATTACCACATATGGACATATGGTCAAAGTATTTAAAATTTGACCACTTGAATAGTAAATGGGAAGATCTTTAAAGAGCGGAGGTAGTAAGTTAGTAACTACAGTTAGTTAGAACTTAGAAGTACAAATTTTATTCAACAATATCGAAAAATAAAAAAATAAAAACAAAAGAGGGAAAATAAAATTTTAATTTGTTAATGGTTCTAGTTTTTTTTACCATTAATCACCTTGTTACCGTAATTTGTTAATTGTGTTTCTACTAAACGGTAAACACTCTATACCATAATGAACTCAAGCATAAAGCCTCCTTAGGATTAGTGGATAGCTTTCAACTGTCGTGCCGCCAAATTGAGTAACCAAGCTTTTACAAGATAAAGATCGTAATGTATTGGATAGGTGCTATTAATAGCTTAAATTATAGTAGTTGAGTATATTACCTTGTAACAACTAACATGAATCAAATGGGAAAAGATAGGTTCTTTCTGCAGCAGACACGATTCTTTATTCTCTTCACAATATGGAAGGGGAAGGTGATACGCTCAAGTTATACGATGTTTTTGTAATATTTGAGGTGCACTTTGCTAAGGGATTTGTTCGTAATTGTTAACGTTCGCATATAAATCAACCTTAGCGGAAGTTCGGGGTTTTGTGAGTTAATGAGTGTTAATGTTCTAGATTCCGAGCTTTTAAGGAGAAACGGAATTAAACGATGTTTAATTGAAGTTATCCTTGAGTGTTCAAGAAAGTTCAACACCATGGCTTGGTGGCACGGAAGCAAGTTATGAGTTGACGACAATGTGCTACCTAGCATCATCGCATAACCAAGCTCCACCAACTACCGCATGCTTACCTCGCGAACCATGCCAGCCCAGCGAGGCCCAGCAGCATCGCCCACGCAAGCTTCGGACGCCCGGCCATCGCACGCAAGCAAGCACGCCCGGCCATCGCACAAAGCACGAGAGCCCGCCAAGCATCGCACGCCGCTGCCCGAAGCGAGCAGGCTCGCGACTCGCGAGGATCGTCGCACCTCGCGACCCCCTCGCTCCTCGCGACTCGCGATTCCCTGTCGCGGCTCGCGACTGCGTGCCCGCCCATTTTGTGCACGGGGAGACAGAGTCCTCGTCGCGACTCGCGATCAGTTGCGCGACTCGCGACGCTTAAGTCGGCTTGGGGCCACGATTTTGTGCGGGGTTTAAAAGCCTCCTAAAACCTAACTTTTGAGGAGACGAAGAGAAGTACGAAGAGGAGAGCTGAAATGTAGACCTTGGAGTGGCAAGCTTGAGGGGAGAGAGAGGATACTCCTCTCCTCATCCTTCTTTCTTCATGATTCTCTTTTCATCTTTCCTTCTTCGTTCCTCTTTGTTCCTCTTTGTTCTTCATTTCTTATTTCTTTGTTCTTCATTTCCTAGTTTTAGTTTTCATTTCTTAGTTTAGTTTTTAGGGATTTCAACTATGGATTTGGTTTTTGCTATCGGATTGTAGCTTGAACTGTTCTTGGATCAATTAACAAGAAGCTTCAACCGTTATTGTGAGATCTTTCCTCTCTTTCTCTTTTCCTTGATTATGGTTCAATTTCTATACTTGTGATTTATGATTATTGCATAATTATGCTAGGAACGTTACTAGTTTGATTGTGTAATTAATCTAATGCTAGATTTAAGAATAGAATCGGATTGTTTTATTCTTTTATCATTTGGTAGCAAACTAGGGAGTAACTCAGATGCTGATCTTCTTGGTTATTTCTTAGGGAAATTGAATCAACTGTTGAATGTTTATCGCGTGTATGACGTTAGCAGGTCTATTGGTTCTCTGTGTTTATTGCTGCTATTGGATTGAACTTAGACGCAGATCGGACTAGGTTATCCTTTAGTTAGGGTTTTATAGTCACGCTGATCGTGCTATTCAACTAAGAATAAGGAGAACACGAGATTAATTCTCGACAATAGATAATTATGGAAATAATTAGAGTGGATGTTCAATGATCGATAATGAATTGAAGTGGATGTTAATCGGATTCAAGATCTTTCCATATTGATTTCTCATTTTGTTTATATGCTAGTTAGTTTTAGTTTGTTTATTATCAACCCGAAACCCCCCTTTGTAATTAGGTTTCTCGGCCCTTAGCTTAATCTAGGTTTTGAATCACGCTGAATACTAAACTCGTCCCTGTTTCCCTGTGGATACGACCCCTACTTCCATTATACTACCTTAGTGTAAAAGAGAGTAGGAGAAATTTTATCTTTGGCCGGGTGCGGTGCACAACGACACATCCGCGCCGCCCAAATTTTGGCGCCGTTGCCCTGGGACACGGTGTTACTTGTTTGTATTTAGCGTGATTTTTGGATGGTATTGCTTGTGCTCTTTGTTTTTGGTTGGCCACTCTCTTGGGAATGGTTGATTGACTCATACTTTATATCTTGGTTATTGTCTAGCTTTAAACATTTATATTAATGGTCATGACTTGGATTAGCTAGGAGTACTACTAGTTGATGTTTGTTGTTGACTTAATGCTAGGTTTTGGATATAATCTGATGTTATATGCTCAACCATGATGTAGTAAGCTAGGTACTAACGATGCATTGCAAGAGTTCTTCTCAATCAATTTTGCAGGTACTTGAAGTGGAGATTGACATGGAACCACCATTGTCACACATGGAGCACAACCTAATGATTGAGCTTAAGGTACTAAGTCGAGCTAACGACTTTAAACAACAGCGCTTCTCGGGAGGCAACCCGAGACCCCTCTTTATTTTCTTTCTTTTCCTTTATTTTCTCATCAAATTTCCACCACCACAACAAATTTTCTTTCACCCACCGCCCGCCCACTAAAAAGATCCACAACCAATCTTAATTCACTTGTAACCAAAATCCACAAAAGAAAACCCGTTGGGAGGACTTCAATAGCTAGGAGTTGGTAACACTAGAGGATTGAGATTGTTAATGTATCTTTTCGATCTCTTAAGCTAGGAGCAAATCTCAAAAATTCAAAACTTTTGAACTTGTCATTTGTTTGAGTGATTCGAGGGAGCGGGTTGTGAGTTGAGTTAGGAGATTTGAGTTGGTGTTGTTAAGAAGTTTGAGTTTGACGGATTGCTCTTCATGAGTTTTGAGCATTCGATCTTCGATTTACCCGATTTTCAAATTTCCCCCCTATTTTCAGTAGACTTTTCCTTTTAATTGTCGACACATTGAGGACAATGTGTAGTTTAAGTAGGGGGGAGGGTATTCTCATTCTCATGTATCTATGTTGTATATATTACTTTCAATTTGAAAAAAAAAAAAATGAAAAAAAAAAAAATGAAAAAGAATAAAAAAAAAAAAAGTGATGAAATGAAACCCGCTGAGTTGAAAACCCACAAGGGTGGGCGACTCAGGCAAAAATTGGGGGCCCTGGATAGGTTGAAAACCCGAAAGGGCAACCTATGCAAAAAAGTGGCTTATATTGAGCGGGTAAGATGGTGAGATGAAAAAAAGAAATGTGAGAAGCTAGGATGAAAACCCGAAAGGGCTCCTAGGCAAAATGAGAGATTAAGAGAGAATTATGTATTTTGAAGACTCATTTGCCTGGAGATTTGTTTTGGCTTTCACTTTCTTTTGGTTGATTGTTTTTGGGAGTAAGCATGGAATTTATCCCTTTTTGTCTTTGTTCCATGGCTTGCTTATATAGGTTGGTTGTAATAGTAGTAGTAGTTTATCTTTTTGAGGTTTTAGGCGAGTTGTCATTTTGATTGTGGCGTTGGAGTGAGTTCAATTCCTTTGAGATCCTTCGGGATTTGAGCTCACATTTTGGTTGTCGTTTGGTGATTATTGTTGTCGCGTCTTTGTATTTTTCGGGTGAGCTCGAATCTAAGTGTGGGGGAATCATCGTCCCTTACGTTTAGGTTTTGAGCGAATGTTGTTAAGATGTGATGATGATGATGTAGTTGGTGGAGAGAGAGGTTGGTGTTGATAACTTGGGTGATGATTTATTGGGTGATTCTCACTTTTGAGTTTACTCGAGGTCGAGTAAAGTTCAAGTGTGGGGGGTATTTGATACGCTCAAGTTATACGATGTTTTTGTGATATTTGAGGTGCACTTTGCTAAGGGATATGTTCGTAATTGTTAACGTTCGCATATAAATCAATCTTAGCGCAAGTTCGGGGTTTTGTGAGTTAATGAGTGTTAATGTTCTAGATTCCGAGCTTTTAAGGAGAAACGGAATTAAACGATGTTTAATTGAAGTTATCCTTGAGTGTTCAAGAAAGTTCAACACCATGGCTTGGTGGCACGGAAGCAAGTTATGAGTTGACGACAATGTGCTACCTAGCATCATCGCATAACCAAGCTCCACCAACTACCGCATGCTTGCCTCGCGAACCATGCCGGCCCGGCCGAGGCCCAAGCGGCATCGCCCACGCAAGCTTCGGACGCCGGCCATCGCACGCAAGCAGCACGCCGGCCATCGCACAAGCACGAGAGCCCCGGCCAAAGACGCACGCCCGCCTGCGGCGAGCGAGCTCGCGACTCGCGAGGACTGTCGCACCTCGCGACCCCCTGCTCCTCGCGACTCGCGA
Source organism: Beta corolliflora (assembly GCA_947648045.1). Lineage (NCBI taxonomy): Eukaryota > Viridiplantae > Streptophyta > Magnoliopsida > Caryophyllales > Amaranthaceae > Beta > Beta corolliflora. The sequence continues at coordinate 203,259 of CANSZD010002156.1, read as the reverse complement.
TTCCTGTCGCGGCTCGCGACCTGCGTGCCAGCCATTTTGTGCGCGGGGAGACAGAGTCCTCGTCGCGACTCGCGATCGATTGCGCGACTCGCGACGCTTAAGGTCGGCTTGGGGCCACGATTTTGTGCGGGGTTTAAAAGCCTCCTAAAACCTAACTTTTGAGGAGACGATGAGAAGTACGAAGAGGAGAGCTGAAATGTAGACCTTGGAGTGGCAAGCTTGAGGGGAGAGAGAGGATACTCCTCTCCTCATCCTTCCTTCTTCATGATTCTCTTTTCATCTTTCCTTCTTCGTTCCTCTTTGTTCCTCTTTGTTCTTCATTTCTTATTTCTTTGTTCTTCATTTCCTAGTTTTAGTTTTCATTTCTTAGTTTAGTTTTTAGGGATTTCAACTATGGATTTGGTTTTTGCTATCGGATTGTAGCTTGAACTATTCTTGGATCAATTAACAAGAAGCTTCAACCGTTATTGTGAGATCTTTCCTCTCTTTCTCTTTTCCTTGATTATGGTTCAATTTCTATACTTGTGATTTATGATTATTGCATAATTATGCTAGGAACGTTACTAGTTTGATTGTGTAATTAATCTAATGCTAGATTTAAGAATAGAATCGGATTGTTTTATTCTTTTATCATTTGGTAGCAAACTAGGGAGTAACTCAGATGCTGATCTTCTTGGTTATTTCTTAGGGAAATTGAATCAACTGTTGAATGTTTATCGCGTGTATGACGTTAGCAGGTCTATTGGTTCTCTGTGTTTATTGCTGCTATTGGATTGAACTTAGACGCAGATCGGACTAGGTTATCCTTTAGTTAGGGTTTTATAGTCACGCTGATCGTGCTATTCAACTAAGAATAAGGAGAACACGAGATTAATTCTCGACAATAGATAATTATGGAAATAATTAGAGTGGATGTTCAATGATCGATAATGAATTGAAGTGGATGTTAATCGGATTCAAGATCTTTCCATATTGATTTCTCATTTTGTTTATATGCTAGTTAGTTTTAGTTTGTTTATTATCAACCCGAAACCCCCCTTTGTAATTAGGTTTCTCGGCCCTTAGCTTAATCTAGGTTTTGAATCACGCTGAATACTAAACTCGTCCCTGTTTCCCTGTGGATACGACCCCTACTTCCATTATACTACCTTAGTGTAAAAGAGAGTAGGAGAAATTTTATCTTTGGTCGGGTGCGGTGCACAACGACACATCCGCGCCCGCCCAGAAGGCCATCTTAAAAGATTGAGATTACGAAAATCTTAAAGCCATAAAAACACGATTGATCAACTTTAAATGTCTCGTCAACCATATCTTTTTATATTTAGGAAAAATTCACAACAATAATCCCAACTATGACTACTCTTCTCAAATTAATCTCAACTATTGGTTATTCCATTATAATCTAAACTATGAGATGTATCTTCTCAAAATGATCTCATTTAACCGGTGACTTACTAAACAGGTAAATTTTAGAATTTTATTTTATTTTCTTTCCTCTCCAACCCACCACCTCCTTCGTCCAATCACCACCACCTAGTCGAGACCACCTTGCCCGAAACGACCTCCCCATTTAATCACTCCCTTAAAAGCCACCTAAAAAAACCCACCCCCTTGAACGCCACCTCCATCGAATATTCCACCCCCATAAAACCACCTCAACCAAAAAACTCACTCCCTAAAACCATCTCCACCGTAAAATCCACCCCCTCAACATCACCTCCACCGAAATTTCCACCCCCTAAACACCACTTCCACTGAAAAATCCACCTGAAATCATCCCATCATGGAAAACTCAATTGTTTACCCATAAACCCACAGTTCAAATCTTGTTCCATATAAAAGTAAATTAACCCAATTGCTGATGAATTGATGAAATTGAGATCATGGAATGATTGTGTGCAATTGAATTGTAAGAGTAAGAAGGGAGGATATACTGGTGGTAGCTGCGTGGTGTGAGAGGAAAGAGAGAAATGGTACATAATTGGTGGGTGGTTTTTACTGGTTTTTATGTTTTTATCTCCTACTTCTCTCTCATATCTTCTCTTTTTTTTTGTTTTTCAGTTGGTGGTTGAATTGTGGGGAACGAAATGGGGTTTATCAATTGAGTCGAAAAACTATTATGTTGGAATTTTAATTTTAATGGTGATGGAATTCGCAACTGTACGTGAACAACGATGTTCTTTGCACTCATGTTGTGCTTGCTGCTGCTTGAGAAAAGGTGAGAATTGGGTGTTTAATGGAGGGATGAGAGTGAGAATTGCAAAAATTTTCAGTTGACCCAAATCAAATTGGGTTGGAGAGAGAGGGTTCAAAGATGAATGATGATGAGGTGATGTTGTAAAGGCACAAAAAAATGAATTCGGTGGAGTTTAGAAATTGTGAAAGTGAGATAATTTGAGGGTATGGCGGGGAGGGACGAGGAAGGGGAGGGATGGCGGGGGAGGGGCGGGGGTGGTGGTGGTGGTGGATTTGGACGGTGGAGAGCTAGTGGAAGGGGAGGGTTGGTGGTAATTAGAGAAAGGAAGAGAGAAAAAAATATTTAAAAAAAAAAATGATCTACGAACCAGCTTACACCATGTGGACGAGGTAACCTGCTAAATAGGTTATAACAGGTAATGGATCAATTTGGGAAGACAACTCATATAATTTGGATTATACTAGAATAACATGTAGTTAGGATTAATATGGGAAAAGTGGTCATAGTTGAGATTATTCTTGTGAATTTTTCCTTATATTTAAAGATAACCCAAAGTTCTCAGTAAATTTTATAGATGGGCTTAGGGTTTGAGATTCCGGTTTGGTATCAAGTAACCTTGATACTTCCTCCGTTTCTTTTTACTTGCAACGGTTTGACTTTTACATTATTCACCAACTCTACTTAGTTTATCTTTGGTGATTTATAATTAAGGAAAAATGATAAGTCGGTTTTTAGTTGCATATAGGTAGGTATTAAGTCTCATTTTCATGAAGATTTTAGTGCATCTTAGATCTAATTGCATGATTTGGGCATTCTTTTGAACCATTGTGTTATTTCGAGATACTTTTGGCTCTTTTATGTGATTTTCAGGTTATTGAGTCCGATTGTGACTAAGAGATGCTAATATGGTTCGTAGATGGTCTAGATGGCGGTTTCCGGATGCGAGAAGATGAGTTTGAGTGCTTTGGGGTTGAAGGAACGATGATATTGAAGATTACTTTCTTTGCGAGACCAAGCAGAATCTCGCTTGCCCACGCACCAAGGCGCACGCCCAAGCAGAATCTCGCTTGCCCACGCACCAAGGCGCACGCCCAAGCGAGATCTCGCTTTCCCGTGCACTATTGTAAACCAAAGCATCAAAATCCTTCTGTTTCGCGTGCACGCCCAAGCGAATCTCGCTTGCCCACGCACCAGGCGCACGCCCAGCGAGATCTCGCTTGCCGTGCACTATTGTAAACCAAAGCATCAAAATCCTTCGTTTTCGCGTGCACGCCCAAGCGAGATCCCGCTTGCCCGTGCACTATGTTGCACGCCCGTGCAACTTCTCGCTCGGCCGGTGCATCTTTCTTTGCCCGACTATTTTCTCGACTTTTAATTATTTCCTTTTCTAGTTTATGTAAGCAATATTAGGTTTTATTAAACATACTTTTGGGCACTTTTTCATTATTAGAAAAGATAGTACTACTTTTTAGAGAGCTTTTGAGAGGAAACTCCATTATTTAAACCTTGAATTCTACAAGTTTGATCCATTGAAGTAAAGACTAAGTTTTTCTACTTTTCCTCTTTTCCTTATTATTATTATGTCTTTCAATTTAATTATCAATTGCTTTGTTATTTCAATTATGATTGAGTAGTTTTATAATCTAGGGTTAAGTTGAACCCTAGCAATGACTAATGCATGAATCCCTCCCATAATCCCAATTTGATGTGATTAATTGTTCTTGTTTGATTGAATTGTGCTTAATTTCATTATCATACTAGGGATAGGTGATTTTGAATTGATTCATTATATCTTGTTTTCAATGGGAATTGAATCTAGATGAATTTGTTGATTTAATCAAAAGTATGAATATCTCTATGGGAATAAGTAGATAGGATTACTAGGAATTTATTTGTGATGTCATGCTTAATGTCTCTTTCTTGCATGATTCCATGGGAATAGGTTTGATTGCTTGTTTAGAGTAGCCATAGGTACTCGGGAGAGATCTTTGGTAGTTATAGAGTGCATTACTCCTCTTGAATCATTGATTATGCTTATTGGGATGGGAATTATTCATGTATTATTCGTGCCAGAGGGGATACTTAATTCTAGATGTCTTTATTGATTGATTCTACCTCGTGTGTTCTAATAGTTGTCATAATTTAACACTATTCTTAGTTCAACATCTTTTCACCATTGTTTGTCACTTGTTTAGTTAAATTGAGTCGAGATTTCTAGTGTTTGATACCGTTTGTCCCTGTGGATTCGACCTTGACTTACCTTGCTACATAGTTAGAAGGATTAGTTAGGTTATTTTTGTTAGGTGCACGACACGCCTATCAAATTTTGGCGCCGTTGCCGGGGACTAACGGTATTAGATTATTTTATCTTTGATTTAGTTAGCTAAACTTATTTTTGTCCGATTATTGTTACTCTGTTTGTTGTTTGATCTCTTTTCTTTCAGTCATCTTTGTTGCATGCGCACTCGTAGCAAGGGTCCAGAAGATCTAGCTACTCTTGATCGCGAGATTGAAGCTACAGCAAGGAGATTAGGAGGTCAACGAAGAAGACAACAACAAAGATCAACAATGGGAGATGAAACACCACCAAAGTCTCTACGGGAATATGCTATGCCCGATGAGACCACCACCACCATCACCGGGCCCAACCACCAATGTAACACACTTCGAGCTTAAGCCACAATTTATTCGATTTATTTCACAGGACTCTTATGCGGGAACACCAAAAGAGAGCCCTACTGATCATTTGGCTAGCTTTCTAGAGAAGTGTAATACTTTGAAACTAACAAATGTTTCTGATGATCTGATTCGATATTGTGCTTTTCCTTTTTCTCTCAGGGACGAAGCAAAGGAATGGTTAAAAGAATAAGAAGTGAGAAAGATCGCCACATGGCCGGGCGAAGAAGGCCTTTCTCTACAAATTCTTCCCTCCTATGAGAACTTCAAAGTTCGAAATGAAATATCCGGTTTTCAACAACACGAATTGGAATCTCTCATGAGGCATGGCAGCGGTACAAGGCTTTGCAAAGACAATGCCCACACCATGGCATTCTGAGTGACTATTGATTCGGACATTCTACAATGGTGTCAAGCATGAGGTTAGAAGTTCTATTGATGCCGCATCCGGCGGTACTTTCATGGCCAAAACTCCGGAAGTTTGCTAAGACATTGTTGGATGATATGGCTGCCAACAACTATTTGAATGACTGGAGTGTGTCTCGTGGAGCCCCTAAAAGGGGAGGTAAGTATGAGGTTGATGCTATTGCTACTTTGACTAACACTGTGCAGGTTTTGGCGGCCAAGGTTGATCAATTGAGTAGCGGACCAATATCACCTATTTGTGAGATTTGTGAAGTGCAGGGTCACTCATTGAATGAGTGTCAATACAACACCATGGGCATGATATCTGAGCAAGCCAATGCCCTCCTAAACACAAACACAAGACCTCAAAACAACCCATACTCAAACACATATAACCAAGGTTGGAAGAATCATCCCAATTTCTCCTATAAAAATAACCAACCTCAACCTCCACACACCAACTACTCCCAACCACCCGACTTCCAACAAAGACCACCATTCAACTCCTCCTCCTCATGCTCAACATCCAACCTTGAAACCATCATAGAGAATTTAGCTTCTTCTCAGGAAAAACAAATTGAATATCAAGCGAAGCAGAATGACTTCTTCATAGAACTCCCTTCAACAAATTCATGCTCATAATAAAATGATGGAGAATCAGATGACCCAACTTGCTCAACAAATCAGTCACCTCTCAAAACCTTCAGGCCAACTTCCAGGACAAACCGAACCAAACCCAAAGGGGTATATCCATGCTATCTCATTGAGAAGTGGTAGAGAATTGCAAGATCCCTGTAGGAAGGTGAATGACCAAAGGAATAGTGCAGAAGAGTCCAAAAAGCCGAGTGAAGAAGATCAAGGCAAAAAAGTGTTGGAAGAGGAAGCTAAGGAGACCGAGAAAAAGGAACTCGTTGTCATACCTATTACACCATACAAGCCACCTGTTCCATTCCCTCAAAGATTGGCACAAGCAAAGCTAGAGAAGAAGTATGGAAAGTTCCTTGATATTTTGAAGAAGTTGCATATTAACATCCCTTTCTTGGATGCTATCTCGGAGATGCCTTCTTATGCTAAGTTTTTGAAAGACATGCTTTCCAACAAGAGAAAAATTGAAGAGAATGTCACTTGTTTCACTAACAGTGAGTGTAGTGCTATTTTTGCGAGAACAAGCTTCCAAAGAAGCTAGGAGATCCGAGCGATTATTCTATTCTGTTAAGCTTGGTGATATTGAAATCAAGAATGCCTTATGTGATCTTGGGGCAAGTGTCGGTCTCATGCCCTTGTCAATCAAGAAGAAGCTTAATATGGGTGAACCGAAACCCACACGCATCTCCTTACAACTAGCGAGATAGAACAGTTTAAGTTCCCCCTTGGCATCCTTGAAGATGTTCCTCTTAGAGTCGGAAAATTTTTCATTCCATGTGATTTTGTTGTTATGGAAATGGAAGAAGATGCAAACGTTCCTATTATTCTTGGGAGACCCTTTTTGGCCACTTCTTGAAGCTATAATTGATATGAAAAAGGGAAAAATCACCTTTGAAATAGGTGATGAGAAGATGGAGTACACACTCACAAACTCCATGGCTTCTCCATCTATGGGAGAAATTGTTGAGAGAGTGGATGTTCTCAATGAGGATACCTCGGTTATATCTAGCACTCCTTCTTCTTACGTCGATTGACGAGATCACTTGCAAAAATCCAACATTTAGTTCTTTGAGATTAAGGCGCGGAGCAGTACGATTATAAAGAAGAACTTGTCATCCATATTTACAATCTTGGAAAATTTCAATACTTGGATGCGATCACCGGGGTTCCCGAACCCTTTGCTCTCCCCCTCCTTAGTGAGGATTTGTGAGTACCCTGCCCCTTTCTTTGTGTCTACTCTTTACCTTTGTCACATTGCGGACATTGTGACATGCTAGTTTGGGGGAGGGATTTACCACATCATCTGTACATATTCATCATTTAGGCATTCTTTATTCCCCGTTCTCGCATATAGTTTCATTATTAAGTTGCATTTTAGGTTGCATTTAGGATTGATCTCTGCTGATAGTACACACTAAGCTTGGTTTTATGCTCATCTCTATGTGAAGTCTAAGCATGATTTGAATAACTCTGAACTATTTTTGATCTCTCCTTGCTCGTTGTGATTTGAATGGTTTGTGGTAAGACGGTTTGATCCTCCCAAGGGAGTCTTGACTATACTTGTTAGCCAAAAATCTACCTAGTGAGGTTATTTGAGCCTAATGGACTAATATCTTTTTAGTCTTTCTTTTCATGTGTGATGCTCTTCCTTGGTTACTATTCTCTAGAACTTGCATTGATACTCCTTGAGACCGCATTGACTTGTTTATGCATTGAATATGATTGAGACAATTGTTGATTTCTGAGCTACATAGCCAAATGCCACCTACATTGATTACTCCTTTTTGTCACCTCTGTGAGCCTAGCCTTTTCATTTTTTAACTACATCTTTAGCCCTTTTACCTTGTCCTACCTAGGGGATTGTGAAGCTATGTTGATGAAGTTAAGTTGTGACATTGGGGATTTATTGTGGTGTTTGATGTGATATAATGCTTAGTTAGAACTCATGATATGTGTTGAGTTCATTTCCTCAGAGTTACTTTTAATACTCCTATTAATTTCTTCTATAGATGATTTTGGTTAAATCCTTCGAATAAAAACAAACAAAATGAAAAAAAAAAGATTGTGATTTATGTCTTTAGTATTCAATAAAAGGAAATTGGAGTTTCTCTTTGAGGAGTTATGGTTCAGTTAATGAAAAAAAATATGAAGTGCAATTGGAATGCTTGTGTTTGGAGTTTGGTAATTGTTGTCAAAGGTGTTTGAAAAGCTTCACTTTCCCCTTTGAGCACCACTTTCCAAAAACTTTCCATACCCATACCTTAAGCCTTCATTACAACCCATATGAAGTCCTCATGATTCTTTGCATGTAACGTAGTCCCGTACGGTGGAGAGTGAGAAGATGTGCAAGCTTATGGTAGGATATAATCAATGGAATGGAGCCTTGAGCGATTATTTGACCCTTTTATACACATGAGTGTTGTGTGCACGACTAGAGTGAGGATTATCATGTATGGTCAAGGCAAGCTTGGGGGAGCAAAGTGTTAAGATTGGTTGTCAAGTCACAATTATGAGATCTAGGACTTAGATTGAATAGTTTTGTGTTTATTCCCTTCATGGTTCCATTTTCACATTGAAGATTGATTTGAAAACCTTGTTGTGTGTGTGCTTGAAGAGTTTTTGTCTTACTTTTCCCTATGTTTTATGTTGAAATGCTTGAGGACAAGCATTAGTTTAGCTTTGGGGGAGTTTGATAAGTCGGTTTTTAGTTGCATATAGGTAGGTATTAAGTCTCATTTTCATGAAGATTTTAGTGCATCTTAGATCTAATTGCATGATTTGGGCATTCTTTTGAACCATTGTGTTATTTCGAGATACTTTTGGCTCTTTTATGTGATTTTCAGGTTATTGAGTCCGATTGTGACTAAGAGATGCTAATATGGTTCGTAGATGGTCTAGATGGCGGTTTCCGGATGCGAGAAGATGAGTTTGAGTGCTTTGGGGTTGAAGGAACGATGATATTGAAGATTACTTTCTTTGCGAGACCAAGCAGAATCTCGCTTGCCCACGCACCAAGGCGCACGCCCAGCGAATCTCGCTTGCCCACGCACCAGGCGCACGCCCAAGCGAGATCTCGCTTTCCCGTGCACTATTGTAAACCAAAGCATCAAAATCCTTCTGTTTCGCGTGCACGCCCAAGCAGAATCTCGCTTGCCCACGCACCAAGGCGCACGCCCAAGCGAGATCTCGCTTGCCCGTGCACTATTGTAAACCAAAGCATCAAAATCCTTCTGTTTCGCGTGCACGCCCAAGCGAGATCCCGCTTGCCCGTGCACTATGTTGCACGCCCGTGCAACTTCTCGCTCGACCGTGCATGCTGCTGCCCGACTATTTTCTCGACTTTTAATTATTTCCTTTTCTAGTTTATGTAAGCAATATTAGGTTTTATTAAACATACTTTTGGGCATTTTTTCATTATTAGAAAAGATAGTACTACTTTTTAGAGAGCTTTTGAGAGGAAACTCCATTATTGAAACCTTGAATTCTACAAGTTTGATCCATTGAAGTAAAGACTAAGTTTTTCTACTTTTCCTCTTTTCCTTATTATTATTATGTCTTTCAATTTAATTATCAATTGCTTTGTTATTTCAATTATGATTGAGTAGTTTTATAATCTAGGGTTAAGTTGAACCCTAGCAATGACTAATGCATGAATCCCTCCCATAATCCCAATTTGATGTGATTAATTGTTCTTGTTTGATTGAATTGTGCTTAATTTCATTATCATACTAGGGATAGGTGATTTTGAATTGATTCATTATATCTTGTTTTCAATGGGAATTGAATCTAGATGAATTTGTTGATTTAATCAAAAGTATGAATATCTCTATGGGAATAAGTAGATAGGATTACTAGGAATTTATTTGTGATGCCATGCTTAATGTCTCTTTCTTGCATGATTCCATGGGAATAGGTTTGATTGCTTGTTTAGAGTAGCCATAGGTACTCGGGAGAGATCTTTGGTAGTTATAGAGTGCATTACTCCTCTTGAATCATTGATTATGCTTATTGGGATGGGAATTATTCATGTATTATTCGTGCTAGAGGGGATACTTAATTCTAGATGTCTTTATTGATTGATTCTACCTCGTGTGTTCTAATAGTTGTCATAATTTAACACTATTCTTAGTTCAACATCTTTTCACCATTGTTTGTCACTTGTTTAGTTAAATTGAGTCGAGATTTCTAGTGTTTGATACCGTTTGTCCCTGTGGATTCGACCTTGACTTACCTTGCTACATAGTTAGAAGGATTAGTTAGGTTATTTTTGTTAGGTGCACGACACGCCTATCAAAAAACATATTCATTTGAGATCTTGTTAGATCCGTCTCAACGTGTATTTTCCGAATATATAACTTTCATAATTTTTAATTATTGGTAATTAAATATATTAATGGTTAAAGTTATGCATTAACAAGCGTGAAAGTCAAACGGTTGCAAGTAAAAAGAAACAGAGGAAGTATATTGCAATCGATCGACACACCGTTTGGTTTCTTCATCACGAAGTGTTGAAGTGAGGCCATACTTAGATTGGAATTTAATCTCCTTTATTACTCTCAATCTAATCTCTTTACTTAAAATTCACAACTCCTATGATACTTCTAACTAACATGTACAAAACAACAAACCGTTTTGCGGTTTGAATGAATAAATTCTCCTGAGATTGGTAGTGTTGTTTTGATGAGATGTATGTGTGGCTTGAGGAGTATCCTCCTTAGATTGGTAGTGCTGTTTTGATAGACTTAGCTAGTTAGCTTCTTTGAATGAATAAATTCTGATTTTTCGTGTAAAAAAAAAAAACATGTACAAAACAACAAACCATTATGCAGATACATA
>CANSZD010002156.1:0-187500 GCA_947648045.1 Beta corolliflora | reverse complement strand
AAACGTTAATATCTCATATTGAGTGTAAGTAAAAATTATAGAAATTTGATATTTGGAATCATCGCATTGAGACGAATCTAACAAGATCCCACTTGATTATGTTTTCTCTTATATAATGGTGCGAGATTACTTAATAAAGTTGGTTGATGAATAGTGCCAAAAAGCAAATGTTGTAACTAAAAAAACAGAGGTAGTATTACCTAATTAATATTGATTGTTTCACTATTGATTATTTAGAAAATGGAGCATCTTTGACAGTTATGGATCACTTGGTACCAAGTTCAAGTATTTGAAGAACCTATTTATTCTCTTCTCCTATATTCAACAATTCCTTTTTTATTATAGTGCACCTATTTAAAAAAATTGCTCGATCCCCCTCTGATCCATGATACTCCCTCTGCTTTTTTTTATTTGCTACATTTGATTTCTTGGGAATGAAGCCACTACTTTGACCGATTATTTTGATTATTTTATAAGTAAAAATATAGTCATGTGTGATCTTGTTAGATTCGTCTCGACGTGTAGATTCATAATATCAAATTTTTATAATTTTTACTTAAGCGAAATAAGAGATATTAAGAGTTAAATAATGCTTTGAAAACCGTGCAAGTCAAATGTAGCAAATAAAAAAAAGCAGAGGGAGTAAACATTAGTATTTATTTTTCTTACCAATCACCAGCAAAGTAACTTTGATACATGAGCCATTCACTAGCTGTTAAAATAATACTACTATACTAAAGTAATAAAGAAATTACTAATACTAGTATGATTAGGAAGAATAATTAAAGTGAGTACTTACTACAAAGAAGTTGGTACAAGTAAACTCTTAAATTATTAATTAAGCTTAATTAGGTTGAAGAAATGTTTTTATGGGAGAGTGAGAATATGCCCTGACAATCCTGACAGATATTAAGGGCCAAAAAGAGTCAAGAGTCAAGACTGAAGAGAGTACTAGTAGGAAAGAAAACAATTAAAAAAAAAGGAACAAAGTATTTTCTTCATAAACCCTGAGCCCTGACCTCGTAATTCTCCTCTCTCTTTCTTTCTCTCACTGCACTGGCAACTTGCTTCCCTTATTTTCATGTGTATTATCTTCATTATTTTATTTATCTATATGGAGTAACGTGTTTAAGGCTAAGAATTCAGTCAATCAGTCATAGCTTTTCTACAGTCCTATACCTGAGAAATGTTCGCTCAGTGTCACTTCGTTAACGTTTTTTTCAAGGGAATTTTAGAATGTACCTAATTTACCTTGTCCATTATTTTTCTATTGTAACAATTGTTGAATTCGGCATGTGTTGAACCGCATATATATTGTGTACATATGAGTTGCCCCACATTGGAGAAAGAGGAGAGAAAATACCATAATACTACATCCGTTTCATATTAATAGTTACACTTTCACTTTTGACACTATTCACAAATTTCCCTTTGACTATCATTTGTGAATTATGGTTAAGAGAAAATATAGTCATGTGGGGTCTTCTTTGATTCGTCTCGATATGTTGTTTTAGAATATCGACTTTTTATATTTTTTACAAATACAAAATTAGAGATATAAAGGTCAAAAGAGTAGTGCGTCGGCGTGTGTGAAAAGTGTAAGTGTAACTATTAATATGAAACGGAGGTAGTATAAGTTAGAGGAGCTACTCTCACTATTGCCAATTGGTTTTAGTATGGAACCTCCTTTGAACTTGTATGTGGACCGAACTCTCATCCTCCTCCTTATTGGGGGTGTTTGGCAATTAGAGTTTTGGAGCAAAAAGGGAGTTTTGGAGCACTTTTAGAGTTTTGACTAGTAAAAAACTCTAAAAGGGGTGTTTGGTAAGAGAGAGTTTTAAAGAGAGTTTTGGGGAGCTTTTTCTTTAGAGGATTAGGTAAAAATATGTTCAATGACTATTTTGCCTATAATAATAATACTACACATATGTATTAAAATGTCTATAAATGTCATTTCACACAAATAAATGGCAATAAGGCTTTTAGCAATCAGGTTAATTGTTACCAAACACATTTATAAAAAAAAGTTGTCAAATCAACGATCGAAATCAGCGAACAAAAAGTTAAAACTCTAACAAAGAACTCTAAACTCTAACAATGAAACTCTAAACTCTATTTTGCCAAACATGGCCATTGTCTTGCCACGACCCATTTTCGCTTCTAATATGAAAAACGTTTCATTCATCATACACTCGGGTGTACCATGCACCCAAGACTATTTTTGCTCATTTGCGCATTTGGAACTCTACATATTGTGTGAGCAATGAGCAAAAATAATAATGGAAATTCTCTTTGGTTGCCCCCGAGTTATTGTATATGTTAATTCCGTAGGCTTAATTAGTGTTTTTCGCTAAATGTTCGTTAGTTGTGTAACCTAGGTTAGTTAATTTTAGGGCACGACTTTCGAGACAATCATAAACGGGTAATTTTGACCATCAAAACGATTTAAAAAAAACGGACGTCACCGAACATCCTTTATGCGCATAAATTTTGACAAGCCGGTCAAAATGACTACCAATATGGCAATTATTTAACACAACTTTCAAGGCGATCTCAAACGGACGATTTTGACTCTCAAAACGAAGTTTTTTAAATAAAAAGGGCGTTAAATGGCGTCCGTTTTTTCATAAGAAAATATTTTCGAATATCAAAACCACCCGTTTGAGATCGCCTCGAAACTCGTGGCCAAAAACTGCCGAACAAGTATTCATTTTGAGCTGACTTGTCCAAATTCGTGTCCATAAAAGGGAGCTCTGGTGGCATCCCTTTTTTGAAAAAAGTTGTTTTGAAGGTAAAAATAACCATTTAAGATCATCTCGAGAGTCGTGCTTGAAAATTACTGTATTGGTCCTCATTTTGACCAGCTTGTCAAAATTCATATCCATAAAGGATGCCCGGTGGCTTCCGTTTTTTCAATGAAGGTCAAAATCACCCGTTTAAGATCGTCTTGAAACTCGTGCTAAAAATTAACTAACCTAGGTTACACAATTAACGGATATTTAACGAAAAACACTAACTAAGCCTACAGAATTAATATATACAATAACTGGGGACAACCAAAGAGAAAAAAAATAAAAAAGCTACCAAAGAGAAAAGTTAAAAGTTGGGGGCTATCAAATAGAACTTCCCAAAAAATAACCTTGGTTGTACATGCACACGTAGACACCCGTGTATGATAAAAAATAGCCTAACTTTATGAGGCAAAATGAGTAATTATTGATGATTTTAGTAATACAAAGTAAGGACAATATTATCAACTAAATTTTTTTTTACCAAAAGTGAAATTGTTGCAATAGATGTGAACTTACCAAAGTAGTAATTGTTGCAATTAAAAAGAACGGAGGAAGTACCTTGTAAAATTATTTATATGTGAAAAGCTACCCTATTACTCCCTTTGGTTTTTATTAGTTTACCCACTTTTACTTTTGGGTTGTTCATTTTAGTTTACCACTTTTTTTTTCTATTTTTTGAATGTCCTACCAATTGTTTATTATTATCTTTACCTTCTTACTCTACTTTTCTTGGCCTACAACATTACCTTCAATACAGTATGCCTAATTAATGTTTTATCTTTCCTTCTATGACCTACATACATATTTCTCCTAAAACCTTGTACCCAAAGAAGTGGGTGAACTAATAAGAACATAAGAGAGTATATAGTAAAAATTGTTATAAGGAACTACGGGCGTGTTCCGTTCACTTTTATTTTCAGTGCTTATCAGAAAAAATAAGTTCATATTAGTTAAGTTAAGTTCAGATAAGGTTTAATAAGTTCATTTCAACAAAAATAAAGTTTGACACTCTCACAATATAAGGTCTAATAAGTTTAGATAAGGACTAATAAGTTCAAGTTGAATAGAACAAGTCCTATCTTTGGTTGAATTCCAGCCGTTGACCACATTTTTCGGCACAACATTTCTCTTTTAGCATCTTTCTTTTCCTTTTCCTTTTCCCTTAAATTTTCACCCAAAATTTCCATTCTCCTCTGAAATTTAGTGTAAAATTTGATCCTTTGGCAAATTCCGGTGAAAATAGGTAGGGAAGAAAACATTTAAAGAAATGATCAATACTGAGTAATGAAGTCAACAGTCGAATTTCAATTAAAAGATGGCTTTTTAAAACATCTTTGTTTTAAATAGAAATTTCATTACCACATTCTTTTTATGTGATAATTTTCAATAAAAATCTTGTTTCTATAAAATAGTTTTCGAATGTAAATAGGAACATGAACCCAAATGCATGTAGAAAGCATGGTGCACCTTCCTACCTAAACGACATAGTTTTAATATTTTAAGAGTCTCATAATTTTAAGAAAAATGTTGTTATTTGAATCCTTAAATCTTGCCACTTGTTTTATCTTTTTTTAGAAAAAAAATAGTTGTTGGCGAGATTCCTTTTTCCGAATTTGAATTTAAAAGGTATGTTCTTTTAATTTAAACTAGATGTTCATTCACAATATGTTCTTTTCATTACAACCTATGTTCTTTTCATTACAACCTATGTTCTTTTATAATTGGAGATTTACATATTCTTTAATTTTAAATTGTGTGTTCTTTTTATCTTGAAAAGTTGTTGAAAAAACTTCATATTTTTTATGTGAATGGTATGTTCTTTGGGGACAAGGCGTGTCTGTGAAGCTTGTGCACCCTTACAATCGCATAATCCACGCTGAACTCTAACTTCTAACTTCTATGTTCCAACTCTCAACTCTCAACTCTCATTCAATCACTCTCTCTCTCTCTGATCTATTTTCTTTTATGAAAAAACACTCATCTTTACGACAGTGTATTCATCATGTCAAGCCCAATTAACTGGGGTGGAGTTCAACCATCTTATGTACGTCTGACAATCAGGCCCCACTCGAACGGGCGGTCCACAAAATATCGCACCTAGGTTGGAGCTGCTTCGAAGAATTTTCGCATGTTGCAACAGCCGGACCTTCAAAGGTTTAGGCTCGAAATTGCTCATCCAATCGAGCTCGAAACTCGTTAACCTTGAAAACAACTCAATTTTTTTAATTAATATTTCTCTTTGAAATAAAGAAATATATTAGCACTCATTAAAAATAAATTGATCTAGCATAAAAAGAAAAAAAATTGTAAGAAAGAAAATAAGATGAAGTAATCAAATGCCTATAAAATAAGGTGACCGAAACTTTAAACGAATGTCGTGAGCAGCTCAACTCGACTCGAAACTTAGCGAGCACGAGTCGAGCAACCCTCTGCTCGTGATCGACTCGCTCGATTAGCACCCCTAATCGCACCCATACATTTGTAGCCTTGTACGTCTAGAATCTGGGGTGGAGTTCAACCATCTTATGTACGTCTATAAAAAAAGCTGATTATTCACTCCAATGGGCCTTCACTTGAAACATGATACACATTTTAATTAATAACATGTCAGAAATTGTGACTTATATAAGGGCTATAAGGTTGCTCGAAATCACCTTTAGATTTAAGCAATAATATGTTATGAAGAGTTTTAATCATATGATCTTCATAAATCCCCGACGAGACAAGTTTGTATGGAGGATACTAAATCTATTTTCATGTGAGCTCTTGAAGACTTGAACTCATTATGATGGATATAAAAGGTTCGCAAAATCGATGACTGGACTGGACTAGACTTTGGCCTTTTGACGATAGACCAATATGTATCAGATTTGGCTGGATTGGTCAGTTCAATCTAACGTCTTGACTTGGAAAGATTTACTCCCTAGTCCCCTATTTGTTGGCTTGACCCTCAAAAACCAGTAAACCTAGTAGTCCCAGCTAATTCGGTCCTCGATCAGTTTAAAAGCATCAAACATCATCATAATTACAACAGATCATAGACGGACAACTTGAACGGCCTGTACAAAGTGAAGGTCATAAAACAAAGAACATACTGAGCCCATCTTATTCCAAGATCGAGCCTGCATTTGATCACCTCGTACTCTTTACAAAGAAAGATTGGCCTCATTTACTGGCATCGGCTAAGAGCCTCCAAATTCCCATATCGAAACATGCTAACTGTTCTCTAAATCCCTTACCATGCCAATTACTTTACCTAATGGAGATCAAAAGCAATACCACAGGCACAATATGATATGAATCCAATCTTAGAATCACCAAAAGAGGAATCAAATAGCAAACAACAATTGTTCAAGGAGTTGACCACCAACGTATTTTACAAGTTCCTCTAAGAAAAAACAATCCAAAGGCTTCAACCTAAAGCCATTGTCCTAGTGCCTACTATCATTGAGGCAGTTTATGCAATAAATGTGAACAAAAAATAAATCATAAACCCATATCTACAACCCCAAGTGAGGGCAAAATTATCTCCAAACCCAAATCAAAAGAAGCGAAAAAACACACAATTCAAGCCCCCTTTAAGTTAGCATCTTAGCTTAACGTTTTTCAGAGGAAGTCCAGACTGAAGTGTATGGCCAAAATGGCACCTTTTCTTTCCCTTTTTTATACAATGGGCCTAAAAGCACCCTTCCAAAATAGTAGTAAGTAAAACAATAGAATTTAACAAATAGATAAGGGAAAAAGTGGAATAATCGTCGTAACAAAAGATACGAGTCAATATGAGGAAATTAACTACCATAACCATCACCCTGTCAGTTCCAAGTTAAAAAAGTAGCTACGGCATACATCATGAAAACACGTTATAGTACCTCCCTTTTGTTGCTTCCCCTTCTTCAAAAACGTGCCTGATCTTCTGAAAGTCATATAACATAACAAGTGAGCCATCTATCTCATGAGGGTGCTAGAGTATTCGAACGTAGGGCGACCCCAGCTCCTCTAACTGACACTTGCGGGGCCTTAGATCCACTGGTAGCACGACTCACGAGATTTAAGTCAAAGAACACCACAATCACGGTGATGTCATCATGGAAATGACGGCGAACCCCTCGGTCTATTTTCTCCAGATCTGAATATCTCATTTCTCGCTTCTTTGCTGCTTCTTGTAGCGCGGTTTTTACTAGTTTTCTAGCACTTCCCTGCCAAAACACAAGATAATTAGTTGGTGCATGTACTTATGATGTATGGATTGCATGATCCAACTAGTAATAAAAAGCCAAAAAAAGCATCATGAAAACCAATCTACCCAGTCAAAGACGTACTACAATTTAGTAACAGCAATAACATTTTCACAAGGATTCATAAGGGGTAAAAAAGTAAAACCGTAAAAAAATGCTAGGACCCGGGTAGGAGGAACTCTTGACCAATCTCCAGGATTTTGTAGTTTGTACAAATTTAAGGTGTTTTTATTCCAAAATGCCCCCTACCTCCCAAAATTTAACAAGACACAGGAATACCCTAGATATACTCATAGTATCAGAAAAAAAAAGCCACTGATTGGATAAATTGTCCGATCTTGGAGATAGATGTATCATGACTCGGTAGGGAAAAACAGAGTTGAGAGTACTTTGCACATCCGCATATTTAAATCTATAAATCCAAAGAACTACAAATTGAACCAAAAATCTGAAACTAAAGAACACTTTCGAGGCATTTAACAGTTTACTTCTTGCCTAGGCAATAGCTTTTAGAGTGACATAGGATGTCAACTCCAGATTTTTAAGAAGCAAGTATATTTATGGCCAACAAAACAGAAGAGAGGTTTTACCCCATTCCATTTTCACTCATTCATGTTAAAGTTTACTAAACCATGACATATAAGAGCATAATATAGAATTACTGGTCAGCGGACAGCAGTACTCGAAAAATCTTACATTACGTGGATTATTTTGGACAATGTCGACAGCTTCTTGATTGCTAAGGTGCTCCCATAGTCCATCAGAAGCGAATATTACAAACTGATCATGTGGCTGCAGTTCATGAGCTAAAATGGATGGATCTGCACTCAGTATCGGTCTTCTGAAAGGTTCACGTAGTCGAAACTTTGCAAATAGAGGTTCTCTATTGTACTCGGCCTTCTTTAGGTATACATCTCCAATGGACCTAGAAACCTGCATTTAAGAGACCCTCAAATGTTAAGCATGTTTTTTTTCATGAGGAAAAGATAGCAAGAATATCAGAAAAGCCAAAAGACAAGTCCAGTTCAAGAAGTTTGGCCAATCTGCTAAAAGCCATTACAGAACAGCATTGAAGGGGCGGAACACCTTTAATTTGCCCAAAATATTGGAAGTTCAGTGGTATCGTGGTCCAGATACAGTTCGAAGGACCTTTTGCTCATTAATCACATCGTATACAACTGAAAGACTGAAACTTTTAGATATGGAAGCATGTTCTATAGTAGGACAATATACGAATTTGCAGTACCAATTAGCACTTCAGTGCCACAAAAGGAAGACCTAGATAGTAGCCTATTCATAAGGGGAGCATTCAACTAGCAAATATCAAGAACAATATCACTACTTCATATCTTTTCATGGTGACTTTTACATACTTCTTTTAGCCTCACCTTAAAATTCTATATTTCAAGACAAATAATTTACATCATCTAGCAATCAGATTAGGGTTGCATTTGAAGGATGCTAACACCACAACAACAAATGTTTTTTTGATGCAAATTATGGGCTTACGTCCATTTACACATTGAAATCGTATTAACCAAAAGACAACTTGCTCTCCCAGGAAGATGTGTCTTCTTTCTACTTTAGGGTTGAAGCAGGTAGGGTCCTCCAACTTCCTATAGCCTTGCAAAAATACTTAAAAGCTGTGGGGTACTTGTGTTTTTTACTTGAAAAAGGAGGCAAACTCCTGCTTTAAATGTTGGAAATTATCAACCACAACGTGATTCAAGACAGCCAACATCTTAGATCAATAGCCAATAACATCTCAGGTCAACAGCCAATAACATCTTAGATCAATAACCAATAACGACTAGAATTGTGATAAACCCACCATACATGGGTATGGGTAGGAATATGCATTCAGTAGAACACTTCAAAGTACCCCCTTGGTTCCAGAACGATTGTCCACATGTTTAGTTTAATTTGTTCTAATTCATTGTCCTAGTTGGTGTATCGATGCATTTTGACCCAATTATTTAATCTATTCCCATTATACTAACACCTTATTGGTTACAGCTCCAACATTATTTACACTTCTTCATATTTGTGAAAAGCCAAATAAGACGATCTTGTGGGACAGAGGGATCAATAATGGATACAGAACAGTAAAAACAAAGTTGGGCTGCCATTGAAATTGACAATACACTTCAGAATTTATAAGGTAGAATCCAGCTTATAGAAAGCAACTACTCTGTCACCAAACAGAAATAAAGATTATCCCAGGACAACTAATTTTAGGGAGATGGATACAATTTTTACCACTAAGTAAACAGCCCACTTGAAAAAGAAATAAGCAATTAAAAAAATTAATACTGCTGGGTAGCACTGCACTTATTATTAATGACGATCTCTAGTCGGTAGCATAAACGTTGGGTAGACGAAGTTTTCCTAAATTTAACAGGGTAAAAATTAAGGAAACAGTGACATGGCCCACACTTTCAGAGCATAAATAAGACATTATGCAGCAGGGGAAGATATTAGACGATGACAACTTAGCTCCATCATACATCAAAAGACGGGTAGATTTATTGCACATTGCCATCAAACAGATCAAAATGTGACTAGAATCCATCTACACTCCCATATCAAGTAACTTATCTACAACTTTATCTACTGGATCCAAATTCAAATGTCCACCACTAGTGAATTTTAGGATGTTATTCAAAAGGAAACAAGACAATAACAAATAGAAAGTAACAGCTGTTATGGACACAACTTTTACCTGTATAAGGCCTTTTACACGCCAAACATTATGCTTTAACACAACAATATGTGAATCATCAGGATGCGTCGCCTGCAGCTCCTGTCTAACGGCCTCTAAGCATGCATTGTGCTCTGTTGAGAGCTGGACAGCAAGAACCTCTCCTGTTGCCTTGACAAGTCTCCCCAAAACAGCCCGTGAATCACCAAGATTAGCAATATAAAGTGTCCCGCTACATATCACTCCGAGCAAGCAGCAGGAGCCAACAGCCGCAATCTGGGGTTTCATAGGCCATTGCCTACTAACAACAGACAAAAAATCCTTCTTCTGTTGCCTGAACTGCCTTCCGAATTACATCAGCAGATATACACTGGTGTTCTGTAGCAAATCCTGCAAAACAGATGCCGATATACTTTACACGAGTGGAATTGTGGAAGTAAACACCAAAACAACAATATATCTGGGGACTTATCCAACTGAAATAAATCACACACTGCAATAATGAGAAACATTAAGGCTCTGTTCAGTTAGACAGAAAACATTTTCAATGAAAAAGAGCTTAAGGAAACCAATTGTCGATTAGTTCTCCTCTGTTTGGCTCTTTTCTTGACAAGTTAAAAGAAACGTAAAAATAAAAATGGAGGGAAGAAGATAAAGAGGAAGGCAAGAAATTGAAAAGTAATGAATCTAGAGGAAAACATGGCATTCCTTCCTTTGGAAAGATAAACAATTTCTATCCTTGATGGAATATGTCCCACCTTAGGAAAACTTTCTTCCACCCTTGACAAACAAAACAAAGTTCCAGGGAAAAGTAACTTGTCCCAACCAAACACTCAATAAGCGATAGCCTTACATGAAGCATAATAAAACACAAAGAAAATAAATTCATAGTTCTAGACATCTAGACATCCTAGATAGCAGATTAGATTTATAAGCAGACGGTCGAAAAACCATACAGGTATCCATTTTCCATGCTTATACTCCAATCCTGAATAAACTACTACTACAGAACAAATTTACAAAGTTCAGAGGACATCTAAAAGAGGATGGTCTTTGGAGTCTAGTAAATCAAGAAGTCACTTTTTCATCTCCCAAGGAAAAATGCAAGTATCTTATTTTATTATAATTCAGAGGGTTTCCCATGGGTGATGGGAAAGAACTAATCAGTAGTATTCGGAGAAAAGAGAAGTCAATATTTGTTCCGGGTCCGTACAATAAGAAGAGTAGGAACAAATACTTTCAAGTTTCATCCCTTCAGGCTTCATTTCCATTCCCCAGACCAAATGGCAAATAACAAGTATAGAATATTATTGTTGGAAATTTGAAAGCAGTGTCAAGATACTTACTGCGAAGATGATTAAAGAGGTGATCATTGACATAACGCGAAGTCTCCGGGCCACCATGCCCATCATAGACGCCAACAAAGGTACCATAGGGACCAGAATCGAGTGAACTCAAGCTGCCTGATTCGAGTTGACTTTGATCTTCAAGTAAACTGTTGGCTTGAACAACAGCCATTGAGAATTCACCATTAACATGCTGCCCGGTGTCCTTATACCATAGAAGCCCTTCTTGCCGCCCACCACTCGAATCCGAACCCGCGTGGATTGAAGGATCCGAAACTGGCCACAAACAGGCCTTCAGAAGATTCATGAACCCAGATAACATACCTCATCTCAACCAAACCACCCTCCTAATTCCCCCCATTTCATATGGGATACTTGAACAACTTTTGACCCAACAAAATCAAACCCTCACTTATTTTACCATAACTTTCCCCTTTACTCCTGTTACAATACTCACTCAATCAGTACTGCAACTCTACAATAACATGAAATGTCACACACCAAAAGTTTTACAATACTAACATATATAGTGATCAATATTGTCTAACAGATCAAGCATATGATATTCCTGTCTGACTTAGCTACAAACTTGGACCCAATACCGTGGAATAAAGATTTGAGCTTTGAAACCCACTTATATTTTTCCCTGAAATACAAAACCCATGATATGAATCAAACTTAGAATATCAAAAAATCAACCAAATTCAAAAAGGAATATTATAAATCAAACTTTATCCACACTTTTTTTGGCCACAAATGGTGTTTTGTAACCTATATCTAGTATATAGGTAAAGGTCTAAAAACCCTCAACAAAGGCAATTTCACAGAGAAAAATTAATGACAAAACTGACATAATTCCAATTTTTTAACTGAACCCCACAAACACTTCAATGACTATCAACCAACAAATCATCAAAAAATTGAGAAAAAAAAATTTGAAACTCAAAAAAAAAAAAAAGTAAAACTCAATATTATTAAGAAAAGAAGTTTATTTACATAAAAAGCCTACCTTAAAATTGGGGATTCCCACACTTATGAGTAAAGATCCAGAAGAAGAGAAACAAACAAACACTTCTTGTGGTAGCGAGAGAGTTTCAGATCTGAAGATCCATCAAATCAAAAGCAAAAAGAAAAGAAAAGATATAAAATTGATGATGGGTTTTAATTAAATTGCAGAAAGATTGTCTTTTTTTCCAAAAAGATTGAACCTTTCCTTTTTTTATAAATTTTGTTTATTTTCTCTCTCTAATTCAGCTTTGTTTAGTATGAGTAAGTGCAAGAAGATGATGAGACTGATGAAGAGAATGAAAATGAAGTAACAGCATTTGAGAAAAGAGGTGAATTGAATTGATTTTTTTTTGGGTTTTTGGGTATTTTTTTTGCAAGGATTGGGGGTCTTTCTTAGCAGACAGACCCCATTAAAAACCAACAATGGAGACCTTCAAGCCAGCAAAGCATTGGACCAAGAATGGGCTCCACCCACTTGAAACAAGGAGAAAAAGGAGAGAGAAAATAAACATAAAAAAATAAATATTCAAGGATTTATTAATTTTGGGTGTCATAAACTAAAGCTTAATCTATGTGAAAAGGAATTAGGAAAGGAAGAGTCAATGAAGGTTCATTTGGTCCCTTTGTTTCCTTTTTTTTTTTTGTATATATAAAAAAAGAAAAGAAAAAAAAAAGAGTTGGCTTTTCAAGGTCAGCTTTGAGCAGAAGGAAGTTTCAGTGGATAATGGTAAAGTTTGTATGTGTTTGATGAAGAAAAAAAATGAGAGTTTGGTAGTAATATTCATAAATGAACAGTTGGGTAGGCGGTGATATAAAACTCTTTTTATGTAGTTTTGTATTCATAGGAGTAATTGTTATTTGGTGACTTTTATGCCTCAATTAGAATTAGTTGTTGTTGATTTTCTTGGAGCAGCCTTGGACTTAGCCACCAGAATCGTTTGTATTGCATCAATGTAGGCACAACTTTCTTTTAGTTTACTCAACAATCTTCATATGGTAAAAACTTCTTAAACTTTTTGGGTTTCATCATAATATGTCTTAGTTAATAGCCTACTTATAGAGTATGGGATATGGGTTAGATTTTAGAAATCCAGGCTCTACTATCATGAATGTCCATTATAATCATCATGAAGTAGTTTGGTTTGGCGTGCTTTAAATTATTTATGGTCTGATCTAATTGGATTTACAATTGAATTAACTAAGATTCATGATATTTGGTTAGATGAAATTGATTGTAATCTTTCACACGCTACCATATGTTCCCTCCTTTTACAATTTGATGTTCCCTTTTGTTTTTAGGGTTTTCATTGCATATTTATCTTAGATCACTAATATATTCAATGATACGTTAGTTAAAATTTATGAAAACTTAATACTTCATAACGAATATACTTGCTAAAGGAGGTCGGGGGCTGAATATACTCATTCCCAGAAGGGGATGATTTTGTTTACTCAATACCATATGTCAATTTGTATCTTATTGGACCGAATGATGAGACTTAACAACCTAGGTTCGCGTATTATATTATTGGTTGTAACTTGAATTTTAGTTAGATGTCTTATATACTCTCTAATGGGTTCGCACACCCATGTTTTTGTTGGAGGAGATTCCAACCACATAGAATCCTATTGAAACTTTATGTGAAATAGCCCCTCGACTTATATGTTAGTCATCTTCCCTATTATTTTTCAATGTGAAATAAACTCCCATAAGTTCTCTTAACACGTAAGCATAAGATTTTACAAAAACAATTATTTTTTCAAAGATACCACAAACCCCGTTTATCACATCAACTTTGATTCAAAATCATTTAAGCTCGAGTGCAAATGAGCAAAGCTCTCAAGCCAAGCCTAATTAAGTCAAATACTTAACGAGTCAAGCTCAAACCACAATTAATAAACTCATTCGAGTTCGAGCTCAAGCCAACCTCAAAGAGTTCTCATCCTTTTCAAATTTATATCTCAAACAAGGCAAACTCAAACACGTTTGTAGTTTTAGTTACATTGTAACTAGTTTAAATTACTTTAACAATATGTCAATTAATCCTATCGGATAAAAAGAGTAGATAGATAGTTAATTTTTTTTTTCAATTCACCCTAGAAGTTTTCCCCTTTCCCAAATTGTATGAATTGCAGTGATCAAACAATACGTGCTGGCAAGAAAGACATGGTGTGTAGGGACTAGGGAGTAGAAGTAATGAGAGAGAGAGAGATAAAACTCCAATTCCTAGGTACCAACCCCTAATGCTACCACTGAAACAGCTCATTCTGAGCTTTTCTGTTGCTTTTTTTGGGAGCTATATGAAGGCCGCCGACCTTTAATTTTCTACTACTCCTCTTTTTTTTATTGATATATTTGATTTTGAATAAGGCGCCCTACTTTTGAGCGATTATTTTGATTATTTTATAAGTAAAAATATAGTCGTAGTCTTGTTGAGATTGCATGTCATAAGATCAAATTTTTTTTATAATTTTCTTAAACGAAAAAATAAGAGATATTAAGAGTTAAATAATGTTTTAAAAAAGCCGTCAAATGAAGCAAAAAAAAAAAAAGGGGGAAAGATTTCTATGATCAGTTGACCTCCCAATTAATATTTGTACTATTTTTTGACTTCATAATCTTTCCTCTTTTTATTACATATGATCTTTATAGGAATTCTTACGCAATGTAATTGAATTTTTACCAGTAATCAGCCCAACTTTGCCGCTTTTGAAGTGTACTATATTTGTCATAAGGTTTATTGAGTTATTATGTGACCAAATATAGAAACCTACTAGTTGTTTTATCTCATCTATTGAAGGTTTTCGTACCAAATAATTCCCACCACCGTCGTGTTTGCTAGGGAATGCTAATTGCTACTATCTCCCTTTCTTTTTAGTTTACCTATATGGTAGATTAACCACCAGAGATCAAAGCATTCATAGATTATCTACCAGAGGTCAAAGCCCCCATAGATTATCTACCAGAGATCAAAACCTCCATATTAACTCCTTGTGGTAGATATATAATCCACGAAAGATCAAAGCCTCCATATTAACTCCTTGTGGTAGATAATCCACGAGAGATCGAAGCCTCTATATTTTGCACATTTTATATTTGCATATTTTACATTTTGCTCATTTGACAACAGAATATGATAAATGTGCAAAAAATGCGTTTGGAAGCACATAATTCTATGTGCTGCCGAGAGCACCTAGAATTTGCATCCAAAGTTAGATAATTTAAGAATTTTCTAAATTTATGACTTTGATTTTGTTGTATATTAATGTCTATCTTTAATGGCTTATTGACCAAGTAACGTATAAAGTTTAATCTATGTTTGCTATATATATATATATATGAGCATTAATAGCTCATATTATAGAATTACTTTTTTTTTTATTAAATCACATACCGAGATGTTTTTTTTATGCAGAGCAGAGAAATTTATGACAGTATTCATGTGTATTCAATATTTGAAAGTTATGATTTTACATTTTTATACATAGCTACCCTAAGGCTTAATTGTCGTTTACAATTATCAAATTTTTAATCATTGATTTATTATATCTGGAAATGCTTTTTTTTGGGGGGGGGGGAGATAAAAGTAGTGATATACTAAAATTAATTTAACCGAAAAAGCCAAGCCGGTCTAGTAATATTGACTGTTGAGGTAAAGAGAGAGTCTAAAATAAAATGTTGTTATATTAATTTTACTACAAATGAATACTGCTAGAGAATAATCATTTGATTCAACTCATTTAATCTTGCAACTTTACCTTGGAAAACAAATACTTCCTCCAACCCATATTAATTGATATATTTTTCATTTTCGTTGGTCCCACATTAATTAATATATTGATCAGTGATATTTATATCACTCAAATACCTTATTTTCCTCATGTTTAGAGTCATTTTCCCTCTTCATTTATCATTTTCTAGCTTATTTTGCTTAATTTAGAGTAATTGAGTTATTTGTAGCATATTTGTGAATATAAGTTATTTTGGCTATTTATATAGGGTTTGTTAATGTTTATTTGTGTTTGATGTTGTAGGATCAATCTTAGAGGTCTACATACCACACACCAAGCATAAAGTGGAGCAATTCTAGCAAAATAATAGCTTTTGGAAGGATTTGTGCACAAGGGTCAAATTCAAACGGTCGTAACTTTCAGCACACACAATATTTTTCAGTGATTCAAGTTGGAAATAAAATTTTTGACTCGATAGCTTTCCAACGAGTGGTCACAATCCCGATTCCGATGAAAAATGAAAGAGATATGGCTCTTTGAAGTCAAGCGCGTCTGCCAGAATGGAGCGCCCGCTCCGTATTGTTTAGAGTGCCCGCTCCAAAAGCCCATAAACCTTTCTACCTGCTTGAAATTGTATGGAGAGCCTGCTCCAAACTATATGGAGCGTCCGCTCCGCTTTGCCTCTGCGGAAATTCCTGTTTTTCGATGTTTAATGATGTAATGTTTAATCCTTTAAAA
Organism: Beta corolliflora; assembly: GCA_947648045.1. Taxonomy (NCBI): domain Eukaryota; kingdom Viridiplantae; phylum Streptophyta; class Magnoliopsida; order Caryophyllales; family Amaranthaceae; genus Beta; species Beta corolliflora. The sequence goes on along the minus strand of CANSZD010002156.1, from coordinate 170,948 downwards.
GGCATGGACCTTAACTTTTGAAAGAGGATGAAGGAGGGCTAGCCTCCATAAGCTTAGTTAGAGGTTTTACTTAGGGTTTTTGGAGAGAAAAACTCTCATCTTCTAGAGAGAGAAACTTATTGAAAGCTTGGAATTTGAAGAATCTAAGAAGAAAACTTGAAGATTTGGAGGCTCCTTGCAACTTTGATGATAATTTCTTACTCTCACTTTCATATTTTGTTGCTTTATTTACTTATTTTCATGTCATTTTCACTCTATTTACTTGTTCATGATAGATTAGTGTTTGATTTCATATTTTTAGTTGTTCTGGTTTATTTCATATAATAATTTATTATGATTTGTGAGTAGTTATTTTTCTTGGGAAGGGATGAAGCCATTAATGATATCATGAGCCTTTGGGTCATATTTGAGTTATTTTGCAAAATGAAATCAAATGAGCAATATGAGTTTTATTGTTGGTTTTTGTGATTGGCCTCCATAAAAACTTAATTAATAGTCACTTCAATGAAGGATTGAAAGATGAAATTGAATAGTTGACTCCCTATTTCTTCACTTAGCTAAACTGGCATGAAAATAATGGATTTAGTTAAGAGATTTATGTAGTCATCTTGCTAGATCATGTTCTTGAGTTGGGGTTTGTTGCATGAAAATAGGACATAATCTCCAATTTGAGTAACCCTATTTAGCTTAAAAGAGTAATTAGGGACTTGTTAGATGACCCTTTTTTAGTTCATTCTCTTTGGACTACCCTCTTATTTGCCTAATGTTTTCGTGATTATTGAAATAATTGGTGAATTCCCCTACCCTAGTTCTTTTTATTTAATAGTAGTTTATAGTTGATAATTGACAAATCTCTTAACTATATCTTCGTCTAGCTTATTATAACTAACATTTTTGGTGATTACCCTTAGTACTTGTGGAAGAATGACCCTTACTTGTCATTATACTTAGGTTAGTGGTTAGTTTGGTAGTTTGATTTAGGGTTTTTATTTAACGACGCGAAAAACCTAATATCATATACTTAATAAAATGGAAAGGTCCCATAAATTTTATATTGCTCCTCTCTCTTTATGGGGGAACCCTGATAATCATAGAAAAATAATTCTCTCACTCACCCTTTAAAAGTTAAAGCCTTACAACCTACAATATAATAAAAAGTACCTCCATTACCAGTCTACCAACTACAAACGATAAATTAAGAAATCAAATAAAATACCTAAAATTTTGTTCCGGTCAAACTATAAAAATCAATATAAGACAAAAGAATAATAAAATATCTAACTAACAAGATAATATTATTATGTCTCCCGAAAAAATAAGAAAAAATTCAAAACAAGACAATCATCAATTTCACACATAAACTCATACTAGTGTCCACCCAAAAAGTCGGGGCCGAGCTCACTAGCCAATTTGGTATTCGCTAAAAAACTAGGGATGGGGATGGACTCGGGACCCGATCCAGTCCCAGCTGGACTCAACCCAATTATAAAGGTATGGGTCTAGAATTTTAAGACCCATTGGGTCTGGGTGTTAAAAATCGGATCTACGTCCGGGTCTGATAGATTCAGACCCAGACCCTCCCCATAGACCCATTTTTTAAATATATAAGCATATATATAATAATTTAAAATATATAAAGAACTAATATTGTGAGTTTTGGCCTTTTGAAATTACATTTTTGTGGATGCGTTTAATTTGGAATGTTTGTAGAAGAATTAGACTATTAGTCTATTATTTTGGTATTCTATCATTTTTATAATTAAAAAAAAAGGTGTAAAAAATCGCGATTAAAAAAAATGAAAACTCTTAGGGGGCGTTTGGTTCGTAGGTTGGTATGGGTTTGGAATCAGGAATCAAATAAGGGTGGTATGGGGTTGGAACTTGATTCCTAATACCATGTGTTTGGTTCAGTTTTGGAATCAAAATAATCCCCATACCTAGTGTTTGGTTTAAAATGTCTATGGAATCAAGAATGAAATTAAGTTTATTTTATTTTGTCTTATGTCTTGTTTTGAATAAATCAACTGTGATACTATAAGATAATTTTAAATTAACTAAATTAAGTTCCAAACTCCCAATGCATAAATTTTTTTTAAAAAAGGAACTCCATTCCTAATACCAAAAAATTTCTACACGTTCATTTGTTTAAATTATAAACTAACACATAATCATCATGCTCTGAAAAAAAGAACTGTAGGTTTTGCAATATAAAGAACTGAGTACTAACAAGATCTTCTTCCAACTTTTAAATGCTCATCTTTTTCCAATCTTCTAATACATGTCTCAATAATCAAATCTACGAAAATCAGGATATACAAGAAGAATCTTTAAGAATTGATAATCTAAGAATTACAAAGTTCGAAAATCAAGAATGTATGGCAAAACCCAAGGATTCAGATTTTGTGATGATAATCAAACTAGTTCAGGCCACTCGGCAGTAGAAGAAAGAATAATGGGAGAATACCTGGAGTTCAGGCCACTCGGCAGTATGCAGGGAAGGAGAAGAACCACGCTTCTTTTCTTTTATTTCTGTGCAGCAAGATGTTTTATCTTAAATAATTAATGATACCTAGGGTTGGTATGAGCCAAACTCACCTCCCCCCATGGGTTTCTAAACCCCATACCTCATGGGTTTAAGGTATTGGTTTTAAAATTAAAATTTTACTAACCAAACACTAGGTATGGGTTTAGCCCATTCTAAACCCATACCTCATACCTATATTTTGTGAACCAAACACCCCCTTAATAAGCTTCAAACCCATTTCGAACCACCACCAGACCTATTGGATCTGGGTAAGTGTAGACACATAAATCTGTCTCCCCTTTTATCATCCAATGATGAAACATATCTTCATCCTACTTAGTCCGGATTGAAGAGAAACAATCAAAAGCCTAAGTCCAAAACCTTTTTGAGTCAAATTATTTTTGAAAGTCCATTTCAAAGGAAGCCCAATTTCAAAATTATTCATGATAATTAATTGAATTTCAAAATAAATCTTTCATAAATTATTTTCATGAAATCAGATTTTATGATTTAAAACCGTTATTCAATGATTATTTTTTAGGAAAATTTGCCAAAAAAAACCTTTTACGAGTTCATTTTTGCGAAAAAAAACCTTATAAAGCATTTTTTGCGAAAACCAACCAAAATCAAAATTATTTTGTGAAATACTCCCTCCGTCCCAGAATAGTCTGAATACTTTCCTTTTATGTTTGTCCCAAATTAGTTTGAACACTTCTTTTTTTGGCATGGTCCCACCATTAATATATTATTTCTTTTACACATCTTTGGCCCACACTCTACCTTTTAACAATAAAAAGTTACCCAAGTTTCTCTCTCCTCTAATAAAAAGTACCCCACCAACTCCTATCACATCTACTTTTTAAATAAAATAACATTTGATAACTACACTACAACTTATCACCTTAAACTACGTGTCCCAACAAGTGTTCAGATCTTTCTGGGACGGAGGGAGTAAAACCTAAGACCATATTCCGACGTTGACCATCTCAATTCCGGCATTGACCACCACCTAGCCACCACTACCACCACCTACCGCTAGCACCCACCCACCCCCGCAACCCCCACTTCACCCCCACCCCACCCCCCACCACTGCAGCCCCACCCCACCCCTACCAGTCCCCCCCAACCCTCCCTCCACCCCTTCAGGCGCGGCCCCACCCCCTCCGCCCCTACCCTCTCTCCTCTCCCTTCTTCCCTCCCTCACCCCATCTCCTCTCCCTTCGTCCATTCCCCCCCGCAACCCCCTCCTCCCCGCAGCTCCCCCCCTCCCACCCAACCAAGGTTTTTTTCCTAGGTGCCCTAAAGCATAAAGATAGGAGAGAGAGCAAGGTAGATAACGAAAATGGGGTTGGGGGTCAGCGAGGAGGGGTTGCGGAGAGGGGGTTACTGGGTGGCGCAGAGATGGGGGGGGATAGACGAAGGGAGAGGAGAGGGGGAGGGCCGCCGCTCGAGGGGTGGAGGGAGGGGGGTTTCGGGTGGGCGCGGCGGTTGGGGGTGGGGATGGACAAAGGGAGAGGAGAGGGGGGGAGGGAGGGAAGAATGGAGAGGAGAGATGGTAAGGGCGGAAGGGGGGTGGGGGTGGCGCCCGAGGGGGTGGAGGGAGGGTTGGGGGGCTCGTGGTAGTGGTGGCTAGGTTTCATCTTGCAAAAATAATTTTGATTTTGGTTTGTTTTCGCAAAATAATTTTGATTTTGGTTTGTTTTCGCAAAAAATGCTTTATAAGGTTTTTTTTCGCAAAAATGAACTCGTAAAAGTTTTTTTTGGCAAATTTTCCTATTTTTTATAAAAGATAAGTCAATAAGACAGTTATTTAAGATAAAAACTGAACTTCGGAAAAAAGAAGAAGCAGAAATGCACTGCAAGCAAGGAAGATGCGCTCGACGCGATGGTCTTGCATCTGACATGACACTGTTGCGTGGCGTGCGAGACGCGTGCGCTAAGCGCACTGAGCCTGGGTGGAGCACAAGACTCTTTTTTATCCGCATCTTCTATTTTTCGAATTCTAAACGTATTTTTCACTACAAATACCCCATTTTCACTCATATTTTCTCACATATCTAAGCACCGAAAAACTCTCTACAAATAAATTCAAACCACATTCAAACACATTTAACCTTAAGAATTTTCATTTTTCCTTCTTTGAATCTTCATTCAAGCTCTTCACTTTTTCAAGCCTAAAGAGTGATTCCTCCAACTTCCGTACAATCTATCTTTTAAGTGCCAATATAGCAGATTATGCAGTGGGGATATTTCAGCTTGGTTGAACTTGACTTATCAATTCAAATAGTTACAGGGAAGTAGTAGATGGGTGCTAAATCATCCTACTGGTTGGTTTTGAAAGATGGTGTGTTAATTGTGACTTGAAATCTTGTGAATGGCATAAGGCTGATTTTGAATACACATATCTTTCAATCTATAAATGGTTTTGATGTGATTCAAATTGGAGGTGATAGCTTGTTTCAAGAGCTTTCCAACGTCAGGTCATATGCCCAATTCCGCTGAGAAACGAGAAAGTTATGGCTGTTCTACTGAAGACAAAGACGTCAGGCAGGAGCTCATGCCCGGGTCGGGCACTAAAAGTGCCCTGGTCGGGCACTAAAAGTGCCCGGGTCGGGCATGTCGAGCGAATGAGGAGTTTTGTCAGTTTTCAGTGCCCGGGTTGCGCGCCATTATTGCCCGAGTCGGGCACTTCGACGGAACGCACGTTTCGGCTCTTCTAAGGCGGTTTCTTCCAACCCTAAACCTAGAATAAATATGTTTAGGAGCCGTGTTTGTCAGGTATGATGAAGAACATCATCATCAAAACACTTTTAGCCTCTAGAATTTAGGACTCCTTGTATTATTCTCTCTGATTTTCTCCATTAAAGTGAAGAAGCTCTAATTCCCCACCTGTGGACGTAGGTCAAATTTGACTGAACCACGTAAATCCTTGTGTTTTTTATTTGTTCATCTTTATTGTTTTCTCACCTTTATTATTTCATTGATTTTCTGTTCCGCATTAATCAAACTACAACACCCAGATTCCTAACAAACTGGTATCAGAGCTTGGTTGCTTAAGATCTTAGGTGTTTATAGAACAAGTTTGATTTTTTTTTTTTGATTATGTCAATGAAATTTGATATTGAGAAATTTGATAGGCAAGTAAATTTTGGCCTATGGCAATTAAAGATGAAAGCCATCTTGGTTCAAAGTGGTCATCACAAGGCTCTTGAAGGTGCATCCAAAAAGCCTTCGGGTATGACGGATGACAAGTGGGAGGAGATCGATTTGAAGGCACTCTCCACGATTCATTTAAGTTTATCTAATGAAGTTTTGAGAGAGGTTGCCAAGGAGACGTCTGCTGCGGGTTTGTGGTTGAAGTTGGAGTCACTTTATATGACAAAGAGCGTGACTAACCGTCTACTACTCAAATCTAGACTTCATGATCTCGCGTCTAGAAGAAGGTAAACCGCTTGAGTCTCATTTAGATGAATTCTTCTCAATTATTATGGATTTGCAAAACATCGATGTTGAGATCGATGATGAGGATATGGCTATTAGGTTGTTGTGCTCTTTACCACCTTCGTATAAGCACTTTCGAGATACCTTATTATATGGTAAAGATGATTTGAGTACGCGGGATGTTAAGGAGGCCTTAACTCGAGAGATTTAATTGACAATAAATTGGTTAATAAATCTAATAATTCTGCTTACATAAATGCTTTGGTTGCTCATGGTGGAAAGAATTCTGGCAAAATCTGTAACTATTGTCATGTGAAGGGTCATATTAAATCTGAGTGTTGGAAATTAAAGAAGAAGAATGGGGAAAAGTCCAATGAGGACCAATCCGCAAATATCACCAACAATGCCTTTGATGATGATCTTGCACTTTAGGGTTACATGATTTGGGGTTGCGGTTTCTACGATCTCTTTATGATTGGGGCCCTTTGAGATCTCTTGGTGAAACGAGAAACCGTGTGGATTTTTTGCTATGGAGTCTATGATAGATTGTTTTTTGAATTTGTAATAAAGTAGCAATCTTGGTTATGCATTAGATTTTGTTCTAGTTATGCTATTTCTTATCTCAAATTTGGTACTTTTGTGTTTATTAAGTACAACTGCAATTTAGAAATTATTGTTGTCATTCAGTTTCTAGAATTGTCTTTGAGTTTGTTGTTGAGATGAAGAAGTGTTTGAAGAGAGTTTGGTCAATTTGATGAAGCATGCTTGGCGTTGGTGACTTTATACTCTCGATCTAGGCCATGAGATGGTTTTGTATACGGATTTTGTGTTCGAAGACGCATCGGTACACAATTATAGAAGATGTCCGTCAGGGGCGGGGCAAATATAATGGTGGCCCTATTCACTTTCTTAAAATTGGGCCTTTAATTCATAGTTCAAAACAAATATAATATTCTTAATTTTGACAAAAAAAATTACTTTTATATTTTAAATAATGCCAAATTACATCATATTATAAAAAAAAATTATCAACTTAAAAAGTATGGAATAGTTAAATAACAAAAATTTCTTATTTGTATTTTATTAGATGTTTTTCAAATACCATGAGCTGATTTTTTTCATTAACAAAATTTAAACTAAAATTATATAAAAAAGGCATAGTTCAGAATTTTGAGAAGTGGGTAGTGTTTAAACTTGAAAGGTATTTAAAAAGGTAGTAGTAATGTAGTATACTCTTATATGTAATGCAGCAATTAAATTTTAGAATTGGGAAAATGATAGTCATTAATGAGATGAAGTTTCTAGTAGAGAAGTTATTAATGCCGCACCGCAAAGCGTGTTGTTTCACACGCTACCGTCATGGACAGCTTTTTCAATTTCCCAAAAAGCAAAAATTTAATGGGTTTAAGAGGATTCGATCTCCATACCTAGCATTCATTAGGTGAGTGGTCTTACCACTACTCCAAACATTTTCCTTCTGTCAATTATTCAATCAACAAACTAAAATATATTTGGGGCCCCTGTTTTTTTGGGGCCCTATGCGGTTGCCCATATTGCATGGGCCAAGAACCGCCCATGATGTCCGTTTTTTTGGGTTGCCTAAAGTGAGTAGGCTTATGGAATTTTGTTTAAGGTGGAGATTTTATGGTTTTGTTTTGGGTGAGCATCTCTTTTGGTTTCAAGTCAAGGTGGAGATTGTTAATTGTGACTTGAAATCTTGTGAATGGCATAAGGCTGATTTTGAATACACATATCTTTCAATCTATAAATGGTTTTGATGTGGTTCAAATTGGAGGTGATAGCTTGTTTCAAGAGCTTTCCAACGTCAGGTCATATGCCCAATTCCGCTGAGAAACGAGAAAGTTATGGCTGTTCTACTGAAGACAAAGACGTCAGGCAGGAGCTCATACCCGGGTCGGGCACTAAAAGTGCCCGGGTCGGGCATATCGAGCGAATGAGGAGTTTTGTCAGTTTTAAGTGCCCGGGTCGCGCGCCATTATTGCCCGAGTCGGGCACTTCGACGGAACGCACGTTTCGGCTCTTCTAAGGCGGTTTCTTCCAACCCTAAACCTAGAATAAATATGTTTAGGAGCCGTGTTTGTCAGGTATGATGAAGAACATCATCATCAAAACACTTTTAGCCTCTAGAATTTGGACTCTTCCTATTATTCTCTCCCGATTTTCTCCATTAAAGTGAAGAAGCTCTAATTCCCCACCTGTGGACGTAGGTCAAATTTGACTGAACCACGTAAATCCTTGTGTTTTTTGTTTGTTCATCTTTATTGTTTTCTCACCTTTATTATTTCATTGATTTTCTGTTCCGCATTAATCAAACTACAACACCCAAATTCCTAACATGGTGGTTCAAAGTGCTCTTGCTACCCTTTTTTATTAGATATGGAAGCAACGAAATAATTATGTGTGGAACAATCAAGTTATTAGAACTCAGCAAATCGTGAAACAAATTAAGCACGATGTTTTATGTTGAAGTTTAGCCTTGATTCCTAAAAGAGTAATTAGTGACAACGATAGAAAGTGGGTTACTGAATTTTAAATGGTTTGTAATTATTTTTGGGACTTTTAGCTTGGGGGGGCCTTCCTAGAAGGTAAGCCCCTCCCATTGGGATTTGTAATAGATAGTTTGTAAGGTGTTTGGTTTGTTGATCAATGAAATCTTCTTAAACTGATCAAAAAAATTTTGTACAATCAGACCTATGCGACCAAGGTATAATTCTTGAGGGTCAATTCCAATTTAATTCCTTGTATACTAACTATTTCATTTTCATAATGCATGGATTAAATTCATTACAAATGCAATCCTGTATATATTTTGTACAATTCTACTATTCACTACTTTTCATAACTATTCTCATGTTATATATGAATACTTTTTATGTCTTTTAGTTGCAATTGCATGATCACCTTTATATTATTATGTGTTCTAAATCAGACCTAGGGGTGATAATGAGCTCCGCCTGTTCGCGAACAGTTCGGGCTCGGCTCGTGGTAGCTCGGCTCGGATTCAGACTCGGCTCGAGACCTTAACGAGCCGAGCCGAGTCGAACTAGGCCAAGCTCGGCTCGAAAAACTCGTGAACAGGCTCGATTATCATTTTATATAAAAAATTATTATAATGTAAAGTACTTTAAAAAGTTATTATAGACTAAAACACTTAAAAACGTTATTATACAATACGTATCCTTTTATACAAATTTTTACAATGAACAATTCATGTCTTTCTTTTTGTATTCTTTTAGATCTAGTTTGTCGATTTTTTATGTATATTTGTAAGTAATTCATTTGGTTAGCATGTAAAAGATGAAATAAAATATATTTATTCATGTTATTTTTTGAATTTAGTCTATTATTCTACAACTTCTGTCAACAGTTTTTTTTTAATTTTCGAATATGAATTTTTTGTTTGGTTGAATATTGTGTTGGTTTATTTTTAATTTGTCTCAAATCGAGCTCGAGCTCGAGCTGAGCCAAGACGAGCCGAGCTCTCGAGCCGAGCTCGAGCCTTTAGTGAAGCTCACAAGCTCGAGCCGAGCTTCACTTATCGAACTCGTCGAGCCGAGCTAAACGATAAACGAGTCGAGCCGAGCCCAGTATCATTCGGGCTCGGCTCGTGCGATAAGCACCCCTAATCAGACCTGTAAATTAGTTAAATCATGCCTAATAAGATAAATTGGACATGGGTATGGATAGACCCGACACATGTCCATCATTATCAAACATGAATGCGCTTGTCCTCGCAAGAGAATGGATTAATACTGGCTTATCTACTTCTAGGAAAGAAGATGGCTCGGATGGCACAAGATTACCTACTTTCAGTGCTACACTATGTGGAATATGGTGCACGAGAAATGCTAGAGTTTTGCAAAAAAAATTGGCAACACTGGAAGCTATTCGACTGGCTGTATGTTCAGGGGCGGGGCTACCATTATTGGGGCCCTACTCAAATTCTTATACTTAGGGCCCTTGACTCATAAGGAAAAAAATTTCACAATTTTTTTAACCAAAAACTTCGATTCAATTTTAACCTTTAGTCTCCTACAAGTCTACAACCTTATACAGACAAAACAATTAAAGTTTCATTTTTTTATCAACTAGAATAGAAGATTGATGGACAAAAATTATTTCATGTAATTTTTTTTTTGATAATTTGGTTTATTTTATTAATCAGCCAAAAGGCTTTGAGAAACAAATAATTTTCAACCCCCCAGCAAGGAGAGTGAACAACGGAAACATGAACCCAAAATGCAGTGGCTACAAATCCACACTCCTTCAAGGCTTCAACAGCTTTATGGGTGCTATGCATCCCACACAAAATGCCCACCATTTACATCATTAGAAAACATAGAAAGATATAGCAACAAGGAATAATCCTTCAACACAAGCAACATTTCGGAAAATAAATTATTTCATTTAATATAAAACTCGAAAAATATAAAGATGTAAAATTACCTTTGAAGAAATATATTTGCTTTGCTATAGCTGTCTAATTTCCCATTCTTCGACTATTAATTTTTTCCTCCTAAAAGACTGTATATTATATTTTGGAAACAAGTAGATAATATATTAATGGAATTTGGGGATAACAGTAAATATTTTGGGTTTTGGAAATGAAGAACTGAAGAAGGAAGACCGAAAGAATGTATGTGAATATGGAGAAGGAATTTAATTCAGGGAGTATTGTAGGAGACAAGACAATTAATGAATTGCCTCATAAATGCTATACTGCGTTTGAAGGAGGGAAAAAAAGAGAAAGTGAATGTGATTATGGCTGACTTTTGGCTATTGAAAATAAAAAGAGGGAATCTTTTGTATTCTCTAGGATTCGAACCCTGTATCCAAGGTTAAAAAGGCGCCCCTTCATCTTACCAACTCCTCCATATTAATTAGTTCTTAATATATTTGCATGATGCAATTAAGTATAAAATTTCGGGGGCCCCCTAATACCGGGGCCCTATGCGGTCGCCCAGCCCGCATGGGCCAAGAACCGCCCATGTGTATGTTCGTCTGGGAACATATTAGGATATGATATACCGGAAACAATAGATGACAACGCGATGACCGCAAAATGACACTCTCCCCGCCGGGTTTCCGGTTGTTAATATTGGCCAACACATGGAGGCAGAGTCAAAAGTATACATCCAGATAGATGGGGAGTATCCCATGGGTTACATTCATAACCAATTGCCAGCATAGTCCATGTCACAGGAGAGCCCTTTATGCAGCATCTAACCTCGCCATGGAAATAAACGCTTGCTATTATGCGCTAAAATAGGCATAGGAAAATGGATACCAATGCATCTCGATCGACACTGATTTAGAATTACTGGTACACTATCTAACAAACCCATCACTAGTAGAATATTATAATATTGCTGCGGTTTTTAATTAGTGTATTGCTGCAGATTTCGCCGCGCAAATAAGGGCGCAACAATAAGTAAATCTATTGCTGCGGTTAAAAACTGCAGCAATACATCGACTTATTGCTGCGGTTTCTTCCCAAAACCGCAACAATAGGTATTTTTTAAATATTAAAAAACATGCGCATGTTGCTGCGGTTTTGGGAAGAAACCGAAGCAATAGGTGCACATTTTTTTTTAAGATTTTTTTTTTTAAAATTTAAATCTTCATAATATTTTCAATGTTAAAATGCAAATAAAAAAATAACTAAAACAAACAAGTACAACACATTAAATTCATGCATTGAGTAGAAAATCAAAAATAATGAAAATAAAAAATTACAATGTCTAAAAGATAAATTAAAACAAATCGGATACAAAAATGAGGAAAAAAAACTAATCAATACAAAAAAAAACAAATCAGATCAAACTATCCCTTTAAAAAAAAATCAAACAAGAACTAAATCACAAATTGTAAATAATTACATACAAAAATGAAAAAAACTCTCGGCCAACACCTAACGAACACCCAACACCGCCTACACCTAACGAACAACCGACGAGCGACGACGAGGCACAGAGAGAGCCGAAGAAGGAGCGACGAACGAGATCTGGCGGTTGTGCGCTGAAGGAGGAGTGAAGGAGGAAATCCAGCGGTGATAGAAAGGGCGAAGGAGGAGATCCGGCTGACGACGCAGGCGTTAAGAGAGCATGAAGGGGGAGGCGGACGGAGGAGAATGAAAACCCTAGCAGGTCATATTACTACATGTGACTTAATGTCATGGTTCCTCTATGAACCGTAGCAATAGATAAAAAAAATTATTTTTTAATCTATTACTGTGGTTTCTACTAGAAACCGCAACAATAGGTTATTTTGAATTTTTTTTATTTCCCACACGGGTTTACTGCTGCGTATAGCGAAAACCGCAGCAATTCAAGCGCAGCAATATACAATTATTCTACTAGTGCATGCATCTAGAACAAATCTGTAAGTTGGATCATCAACGACATTCGAGTACTAGCAAAAAGGGTTCACTAGTGTCGTGTAGAGATGAGCAAGGGTCGGTTCCGGTCGAATCCTGGTCCAGAACCCTAAATTTTTTTGTTGGACCCACACTCGGATCCTAACCCTGAGGGCATAGGAAAACTGGACCCTGACATATATGGTCTAGGCCTATTTTCTTTATTTTGTCAAATATTCAACACCATTATGTTTATTGACTTTCGATAGTGCCTATAGTCTGTAGGTTCTAGGGTCCGGGTCTAGAGTGTAGGGTCCAAAAGACAAATGTTGGAATTTTAGGGTAAATACGAATATTTTTTTCTAAAATACAAAAGGAATTTTTTTAAAAAATAACTTTAAGGTCCAAGGGTAGGGTTTGGGTAGGGTCCGGAAATAGAATATTAAGACCCAAATCCGAATCCTAAAATGTTTACTCGGACTCGGTCCCGGACCCTTAGGGTCCAAAATAAGTTGGACCTAAACCCTAAAATTAGGGTCGAGTCCAATAAGGTCCGTGTAGAGTCCTATACCCATTCCCATCCCTAGTGACGTGTCACCAAAATCTATCTCGAAGAGGTAAGACAAGAACACAATCTAGCAGCAGCGTGCCAACCCAACCAAATTCGCTTTTCACAGTTATTAGTTTAATTTGTTCTTTATTGTATGTTCGAGGGATGTCAAAAAAAACTCAAGGCAACATCGAAGCCCAAGTATAAAAACTGGTATCACCAAAATTTGAACATATTATGACAGAAAGAAAATGAATAAGTAATTTCAAATTTTAGTAAGAAATAAATACTAAAATTTTGTTTTATGTTGTTTATCTTAAAACTAATAATAAAATATGATCATGAAGAAAATTGATGACTTAGCGCATGGCAAATCTATCTCAAACAATATATTTCTTCAACCACTTGTGGCCTCTACTTTATTATAAACGTAAGGGTAATTTAAATCCCTTATTCTTAAGACACTAGTAGAGAAATGACAATTTGCGTCGGACCTGGGACCTCCATTTGCGTCGGAACTTGGTCCGACGGCACAGATCTCGTCGCAGATGGAAGACATCCATCTGCGTCGGATAAGACACGACGCAATTAATCAAATAATTGCGTCGGACACAACAAGCATGCGACGCACATCCCCATCCCCCATGCATCCACAGCCCGAGCGGCCTCATCTCGCGTCGCATGCGGTGCCATATGCGACGCAAATGGTGCTTCATCTGCGTCGCATATGGCACCGCATGCGACGCGATGAGGCCGGCCGGTCGCTTGCCGTCTTCTTGCACACACCCATCTCGCGTCGCATGCGGTACCATATGCGACGCAGATGAGCACCATTTGCGTCGCATATGGCACTGCATGCGACGCAGATGCTATATTTTTTTGTTTTTTTTTTCAGCTTTTTTTTGTTTTTGTTTTCAGCTATTTTTTTAATTTCAAAACTAAGCAAACATTATGTTAATAATAATGAGCAGAAAATTCGGCAGAGTCTCCTTTGTAATTTGGACAACCCAAGAAATCGTTGGGAAATTTTTGCATATATATAACCAAAACCTGTTTCAGTACATCTCAATCAAGCAACCAATGTTGCAATCAATCAACCAACAAGGTTCAAGCAACCAATGTTGCAATCAGTCAACCAACATGGTTCAAGTAACAAAATATTATTCTAACCTACAAATACATACACTAACCATCAAAGTTAGTCTGCTTCGTTAACGACCCGTACAAAGTATTCCGCAAAAAGTTCTTTAGGTCGTTGATCTCATATATGGAGTATGGCTCAAGACTTGACGAAAAAGCCTAGAAATATATTAAACTAGTTAATATACTTTAAAATTCTATAAGTATAAATAATGAATTTACAACATACATATACCTCATACAAATTCTCTGATTCATAGTATAAGCGGATGATTAGAAACATGTATCTCATCACGAAATAGCCGCATTCCACTCCTCCCGATTGTTGAGCACACTACACCAAATTTAAGATATATATTAGAATCGTAAAAAAAATCCTAAATAGAATTATAAAGTATCAAATACAAAACCATAAGAGTTTTACCCGCATATATGTCCAAGACAATTTAGTTCCTTTATTTGATCCTTCAAGCCGCGTGTATTTTGTATATGCACTAAATATAGAGATTTTGTAACAATTAATTACTATAAACATTTATAAATTATTTAAAATATCATAAAATGCATGTAAACTTATTAACATGTATAACAACTATGAACTTACGTATTCAACGGTATCTTAATAGCTAAGGATCTATCTTTCTTCATCGAATCAAATATATATACCGTTCTCTTAGATAGACAAATGACAAGAAGAATCCAATGATCCCTAAGGCATGAAGCAAAATGTGATGTTTTATATATATAACCACAAGTTCATAAATATAAAACAAAGTAAAGATTAGTTTAACTAACATACTTTTCAATATACGGACATAGGATGTAACGCATATATTGATTCGCTTTCATTGAACTTGCCATGTAGTTGATCACGGCATCTAAGTGATTGCGTATCATGGTCGCTGAAATCATACTTGGACACATAAAACCAATATTATTATCTCCATGCTCCTCAGACTGCTCTGCCAAGTACCTAAGATCCAAACACTTATAGTTAGGAGAAACAATAAAAATAAATAGCAATGTTAATTAGTTTAGAGTTTGAGAAATCTCACATCATAAATACTTGCAAAATGGATACATTAATCCATGCTCCCGTGAGAAGTTGAAAAACATCTTGTCGTGAGAGAATGATCATATGATCTCTATCAAAGTTGAAGACGGTACCCTTCTGAACTTGCAATTGAAAAGGCTCATCTGAGGGTTTGTCGCAAAATATTTGGTGCATCTCCTTGATATTATCATCCAGTGTCAAGTCAATAAAAGGATCTACGTGCCTATGTGCAGACTCATTGGTGCAAGGATCACTACCAACTATTTTTTTCTTCTTCTTCTTCTTCTTCATCGCACCTTCTTTAGGTATATGTTCCTAATTTAATTCGACTTCTTTTTAATTCATATTATATATGTAAATAGATTATTTCATATATAAATCAAGATTACTTAGTATACAAAATTAAGATTACTTAGCATATATAAATCAAAATTTCTTAGTATATATATTTACATTTCTTAGTATATAAATCAAAATATTAAACATAAGTTACCTGATTATCTGAGACTAAAAATACCAACTCTTTCGGCCATTCTATGAATGAACTCTCGCCATTCTCAACAATGGTTCTATCCCTTCTACTTTTATACTCGATGACAAAGCCCCCAACGTAACACCACTGCTTTTGCATTGTAGATTTGTCATCTTACCGTTTAGTGTAAAATGAATAACCATTGATGTCATACCCTTCATAGGAAAGAACTTGCATCTTTGACCCATATGCCAACCATCTCAACGTATCCGATACATCATTTTTTGGGTCGATAGTTGGTTCATAACTCGTTCTTTAAACCAATCAACGAACGACCGATTCTGCTCAATCATCAACTCACGTTCATTCTTCAATGGATACTGAACACTAAGCATCTTCTTGTGCTCATCTAAGTAAGGATGAACTTGTTTTAGATTTTCTAACACCAAAAATTCCCGTTTCTTTTCAACTCTCCATCAAGACACAATCTTTTTCTCCCAACCACAACCATCAAGCCTTCCTTCATGTCTAGATTTTGGCCATCCAATTGCTTGTGCACGTGCTAAATCTCGACTTACATATTCGGATACTTCCTCCGCAAATCGTTCTTTGGACAATACTTGCTTCGGTCCGGTTGTATTCATCACTTTTCCCTTGAGAGTACCCATATGCCTTTCGAAAGGCCACATATACCTCATACAAACGGGCCCACAAAGTTTAATTTCTCGGACAAGATGAATTATCAAATGAGGCATGATGTCAAAGAACGATGGTGGGAAGTACATTTCAAATCGACACATCGTCTCTATTACATCGCCTGCAACGTATCTAGAGTGTTAGGATCAATCACCTTGCTAGATATAGTTCCCAAGAAGAAACACAACTTTGTAATCGTGTATCTCATTTGGGAAGGCAAAATTCCTCGTATTGCAACAGGTAATAAATGCCGCATCAAGATATGACAATCATGAGATTTCAAACCAACGAGTTTCAAGTCCTTCAGAGAGACAAGGTTTTGAAAATTTGACGAGTATCCAAAGAGGGACCTTTAACCTATGCGAGAACTCACAAAATCTCGTTTTCTCCTTCTTAGACAAAGTGTAGCAAGTCGGTGGCAAATAATAGCGTTGTCCCCTGTCCTGAGGTGCTAGTTCTAGTCTTCCCATTTCACCATGTCTTTCCTAGCTTTAACTCCATCCTTTGTCCTCCAGGCATATTCAACAATGTTCCTAAGCAATGGCATCACAAACATTTTTCTCAATGTGCATTAGATCAAGACAATGTCTGACTTCTAAGCATTCCCAATATGGAAGGTCCCAGAACTTAGATCTTTTCTTGTATAAGTTCTTTGAGACACTTTTAAAGGGCTTGCCAAACACTGTTTCAATATACTTTACCCGATTAGAAACCTCTTTTCCACGCAAGGGTACAGGGGCTTCTCTCATCTCCACTTTTCCGTTGAATAACTTTTTCTTCTTACGAAATGGATGATCTAAAGGAAGCCATGTACGGTAATGCGGTATACATTCTTCCAACAATGATGTAATCAAGCCATCAATCATATCCTCATCACAAATAGGGCATGCCTTTGCTCCTTTAACCGTATACCCTGACAAATTCCCATAAGCCAGGAAATCATTAATCGTGCAAAATATCATGGCACGTAATGTGAAGTCAGTTTTCGTATACGCATCGAACATCGAAACACCTTCATCCCATAACAATTTATGATCTTGAAGAAGTGGGTCAAGATACACATCTATGTCGTTTTCGGGTTGCTTAGGACCCGAAATAAGAAGCGATAGCAGAATAAATTTACGCTTCATGCATAACCAGGGGGGCAGATTATAAATGGTCAGTAGAACCAGCCAAGTGCTATGTTGAGTACCTAGTGTGCCAAAAGGGTTCATCCCATCTGTACAAAGTCCAAGCCTAAGATTTCGAGGTTCTTTACCAAAACCTGCGAACTTTCGGTCGATATTTCTCCATTGCGGAGAATCGGCCGGATGTCTAAGCATCCCATCTTTCTTCCTCTTGTCCGCATGCCACCTTAATAATTTAGCATTATTTTCATCCGAAAATAAACGCCTAAATCTTGGAATGATTGGAAGATACCAAAGAACCTTCGCCGGAGTTTCTTTCTTTCTCACTCCCTCATCATCCTGTTTTATCTTGTACCGAGATTCTCCACACCTTGGACACTCACCCAAATCCTTGTACTCATTTCGATACAGCACACAATCATTTGGACATGCATGTATCTTCTCATATTCCATACCTAATGGACACAACAATTTCTTTGCCTCATAGGTAGAGTTAGGAATTTCATTCCCTTCGTAGCAATTCTTGTAAAAAAGTGAACAACTCACCGAGACTTTTATCCGTCCAACTATACTTCGATTTCATATTGAACAATGTGAGGATGCCGAAAAGTTTAGTGAAATTCTTACACCCCGGATACATAGGTTTGTCCGCTGCACTTAGAATACTATTATACATATGCGGACGATTGGTTCCTTCATCCTCCAAATTGTGCAACATCTCATCTACCCTATCATTCTCATCAACTACCCTATCATTCTCATTATCATCCTCTCCTTTTTCAATATCAACCTCAACCTCATCATCAATGTGATCAACATGCAAATTATCACACAAGCTAGTGGAGCTCATACCCCGATCATAAAACTCTCCATGCCATGTCCACCTCGTATAGTTACTCTTAAACCCACTGACGAATCAAATGATCCTTAATTTGATCCACATCACGATACCCCCTAGAGTTATTGCAATCACAACAAGGACACAAGACTAACTTTGACCCATTCTGCGATTGATGTTCTAACGCAACTCTCATAAATTCATCAACCCCTTGTAGAAATGTCGCCGAAATCCGATTACCATACATCCAGTTTCGATCGATATTTATACACTATAGAGACACCAAACAAGAACACAATCGATCACATCATTCAAAGTGTCTTATCAAATGCAGTCATGAACATTTGGGTCCTTATCACTCCAACCTAACCCATCCTTGAGTTTCTCATCTCACTAGTGAATGAACATTTGGTTTTCAATTCTAAGAAAAATCCGCAAAGACTTCCCTACGCTTCTCCAAGTACACGATGAAGATAGTAGGTAAACTATCAACATATGTACCCGAGAGAACGCTTAGGGAAATGAGCTAGATCTTTCTTAGAATCGAAAACCAAACATTCATTCACATCCTAAGTGAGATAAGAAACCCAAAGACAGTCCCAAACCGGGGACTATTCAAGACTTACTCCTAATGAGTAAGCCTCGAACGGGTATATAGGCCAATGATGCACACATTGCAATTAAACAAAGAAAAACCAATCCATTCCTTAGATTTCCCTCCCCACCGCATTAAGGTATGTCCATATAAGTTTGGTCATAATTCAACATATGCTTTCCCAATCACATAACCAAACAATTCACATATACTTTCTCAATCACATAATTCAACATTATAGGGACAAATAAAACAAATAAACATAAAGCAAAAGCTATAATATATATACCTCTGCTCTCAAGGAGCAGCCAAGACAAGCACAACGAGGTGAGCTTGGAGCACCAAATGACAAGTAGAAGATGGAATGTGGCAACCGCATTAGGGCATTAACCAACCCACAAATTAAAAAGTGATTAAGTCATAACTCATAAACATCAACTATCTAATATTAAGACATTAACAAATTAGAAATTAAGAAACAACATTAAGATTAAAGTAGAATTATTAAGATCAATGGTAAAAAACAAGAATGACTTGTGAATATAATTATATAGTAGAAAGGAAGTATTTTAGAGCACTACAAACTATATAAATTCATGAGCACTACAAACTACAAACATCCTAAATATAATCTTAAAATCTTAAACTACAAACTACAAATTCAACTACAAACATCCTAAATTCAATATTAAAATTCAATCTTAAACTACAAACTACAATCACTCTACCAATACAATCACAAACTCCTTGATTAAGATCTAGCAAAAATAAGGAAAAAATTCCAAAAAAAAAAGACAGAAATTGGTAAAAAAAAAAAAGACATAAATTGAGACAGAAAATTGAAAAAAATAAAAAAAAGACTTACATTGTCGGAGACGGGGATACGGAAAGCAACTCAGGCGCGACAGCGAGCGACGGCGAGCAGCGGCGGAGCGCGGCGCGACGGGGGAGCGCGGCGACGGGTGAGTGAGAGTGAGTGAGTGAGAGAAAGAGGAGTGCAAGAGAGAGAGAGTGAGTGAGAGAAAGAGGGAGGAGGAGCGCCCGCGAGAGGAGATGCTGAGCAAGGCGGCGCGACGGGGGAGATGTCCTTCAGCAGCGCCGGCGAGTGTTTGTGGGAATTCGCATGAGAGAAAGAGAAGTGCGAGTGTTTGTGAATATTGGCAACTGATGGGCGGGATACGAAAACTGGTTGGTTGACTTTTGGAGTTGACTTTGTAGTTGACTAAGTTTTAGTTATAAAGTTTTTATTATGTTTTCCGCTGTAAAATTCTGAATAAGCCGATACATTTTCACACGGGCGATAATACTTTGATAATTCTGTATGTTTTATATTAAATAGGTATTTTAGAAAAGAGAGAATTATCGGGGTGTTACAAAGTGGTATCAGAGCTTTAGGTTTTTATTGGCCTTTCGTGCCAACCTTAAATTTTTAGGCGTCTAACTAGCTAGTTACTTAAAATGAATTTCTTAGAATTGAGCTCCTACTTATTCATTGTGTTCAAATTACCTTTCGAAAGTTCTTTTCAAGATTTCAAGTATTATTTCGATTCGAATTAAATTTTTTTTTTATTGTGTCCGAAATTTTTTTTATTGAGTCCGAAAATTTCGAACTATAATATGTAATTTTTTTTATTATTATCTCGTTTTTCGGTTCCTTTATAAATTCGAAATTATTTAAATTATTTTAATACTCTAGCTTATTTTAATTATTTTATTATTTTGTGAGAGATAGGTAGTATAGGATGGGCATATAAGATAAAACATTATATGTCTGCATTAAATAGTTAGTTCAGCATGATTATATTTTTCTTCCCTGCTAACTGTTATGTTATTCCTATGTTTTATATTTCTGTTATTCTTGCTTATTGCTTATTATTGTTGGTTGACATTATATTGGCAACTTAGTGTTGTTATCCAGTCATAATATAACATAAAATTGGTTGGTTCACTTGGTTGATTATAATTTTAATTGAATCATTATCATAAAAACGTATGATTTCATCCACTTTAAGTGTGGTTTTAAGAATGATTACTTTTATTTTCGATTTTATTAAAAATTGCATTGATTTGTATTATTTTTAAGATAAATTCTTACATAACATTTTTTGTAAAATTCCAGGTGTCTTTTTCTCTTCGCATTATTTATAATTTTTTATATTGCCGATTATTTTATAACTAAAAGTGCGATATTTTTATTGTAATTTTGCATTGCCTTTTAAAGAATGTTGTGTGTTTACGGTTGTGAGTAATACTAATTCATTTGATTTTTTTACTACTTATGTTTATCTAACACACTATTGTTTTTGTAAATTTAGTAGGGAAGCATGTGTTGTATACCAGATAAACAAATTGCATACTTAATTGAAAGTATATAACGCGCCCGCAAATCGAAAAAGTGATATTCCAAGCCTCTTGATTTTTTTTTGTTCTTAAGTGTTTGTAGTTGAAAATGAGATTTTTTTAGATAAAAACATTCTTTAGATTGTAGTTATTCAATGTATTACTCCATATTTTGTATATATTGTGTATGGTTTAGTACATGATAACTTTTCATTTTTAATTTTCTTTGTCAAACGTGATGTTTAATACGCGTGCCTTGATTGTGCTTGAATTTTGTTGATATGCATTGATTGAGGAAGCTTTTGAGTAAATTGAGTTTTTATTTTGGAATTTTTTGTATATGTTTATTATGTATGGTGTTATTATCTCTTATTATTAAAGGTAGAGTTGTAATTTAATAGGGGGACACCATTGCTCCCCCTTCACTTATATAATAGAGATATATTTGATTTTTTCAATTGTTAAAAGCTTGTCACAAAATTTCACATATTTGTAAAAGAAAATTGGAGAGGTTGGAGGAGACAAAAGAAAGGTATGACCACTTTTGTAGTTTTGCTAGTCAAACAGTAATATTTTAGTCTTCAGCATCTATATTCACGTGAGCTCGATATACTTACCAATTTGTGCCCTAAAATGTGGTATCATGCATGCATTTCGTGGCTACACATTGCTATTTGCTACAGTAGACAAGTTTACGTGGAGTTATTTTTTGGTCATCACTATGCTAAAAAATTGTAAGAGCTATTGTTTGCCAAAAATTCCATCGATGCTAGACCTGATAATTTGATATAGGTACACATCTAATCAGCTGGTATTACTTATACCTTCTTTTTGGAGGTACTGAGTTCGATCTCAAATAATAGTAGTGTTATATATAGGCCTGGGCCGAATCCATCATAAGGAGAGAGAGTCCACTTCATAAGACTAAGAAGGTTCCACCTTAAAACCATATGCCAATAAGGGGAGTAACCCCTTTACATTATAAAGTGAATGTGGGACACTCACATGTGTTATGTGCTATACATCATAGCTTCAACACTCCCCCTCACATGTGAGATCCCATTTTTAATTGGCCCAGAGAAAACTAACAGTCCCAGCTGTGGGCCTGGCTCTGATACCATGTCAAAGGACCAACTCAACCATCAACTAGCTTCAACAAGTAGGTGTAGCTCTTGGGTATAGTGTGGGATGGAGAGGTCTTAAGTTTTCTACAGTGCCGAGGTTAGCCAAAAATAGGTACTCGGTCCAATCTTTCATGTGTTTGCTTATGAGTCCAGCTATTTAGCGAACCGTTCACTGGCAAACGACTTTGTTAAAAGACCCCAATACCCTTACTTATTTTTTCTTTTCTTTTCTTGTTTCTTTTCTTGTTTTTTTGGTTGAGCATGAAGGTTAGTATGGTTGTGCATCAAAGCTAATATAGTTGCGCAATATTCGCATGTGCAACATTTGAAGGGTGAATATTAGTTGAGGGTTGTTGTAACACCCCTAGGTGTGCAGGAGCCCACTAGTAGATATTATCCTATTTGGGCCTTAGCCCACAAGAATTTGCTTTGGTTTATGACCGAAGTCCTACCCAAAATGCCTCTACTAGGTTGAGATGTCCACCTCTATATAAAGAAGGCTTCGTTCTCCTCAACTTTCGATGTGGGATATCAAAGATCTTATGCACCTTCTCCCCTCCATTAAGGAGCTCGCGTCCCCGTAGGCACTACAGGAAACCTGAATGGGCCCTGGCTCTGATACCATCTGTAACACCCCAGGGACCCACTAGTAGATATTGTCCTATTTGGGCCGTAGCCCGCAAGGATTTGCTTTGGTGCTGTCGTAGTTCTACCCAAAAGGCCTCTACTAGGTTGAGGTGTCCACCTCTATATAAAGAAGGCTTCGTTCTCCTCAACTTCCGATGCGGGATAGCCAAGATCTTAGGCACCTTCTTCCCTCCTTTAACCCTCCTTTATATGAGGTGGACATCTCAACCAAGTAGAGGCCTTTTGGGTAGGACTTCGGTCCTAAACCAAAGCAAATCCTTGCGGGCTAGGGCCCAAATAGGACAATATCTACTAGTGGGCTCCTGCACACCTAGAGGTGTTACAGTTGTGCATTCTCTATGTAAGGTTGTGCAATATTTGCTAATGGTTGTGCATTTTCTATGTCAGGTTGTGCAGTAAGGTCAATTTGGTTGTGCATCAAGGTCAATATGGGTGTGCAACAAGCTTAGATTGGTTGTGCATCAAGGTCAGTTTGGTTGTGCAGGAAGGGCATTTTGGTCGTTGTGCACGAAAGTGAGTGTGATTGTGCACCGGGCTCGATTAGTTGTGCAAAGAAGGTCGATTGAGTTGTGCAACAAGCTCATATTGGTTGTGGCAAAGAACGACATTTTGGTTGTGCACGAAGGTGAGTGTGGTTGGGCACCAAGATCGATTAGTTATGCAAAGCAAGGTCGGTTCACTTGTGCATCAAGGTCACTATAGTTGTGCAGCAACGGATATATTGGTTGTGCAGCAAGGACATTCGAAAATTGTAGTTGCCAAAAAAAGAAAGGGCAAAACAGACAATATACATGTTGACATGTTGTTCACCACCAAACAATTTGGTATTTAGCCATTTTCTTTGCTTATACCCAAAAAGCAACCGGTGATTTTAAATGTACCAAGCATCGAATTCTAAAGTATCATATTTAACATTAAATTTTAAATATTCTAAAATGTTCTATATTAAATATAATTCGCATTCTAGTTTATTACTTTATAGTCTATATATTTAAGGGTATATAGTGAGAAATATATTAAAAATAAAATCTAAATTGTTAAGTTTCATGAAATGATGTGAATAAGAGTGCTAATTGAGTTGAGCAACTCATGAGGAACTTGAACTCAACTAGGTCGTAACTAGGTCAACGCTCCACTCCAGCTCGAACTCAACTCGATACATTAACGAGTCAAGTTGATCTCGCCTAAACTCGACTCGATAAGCTCGCGAGTTGCTCGATAAATTTTTAATCATTATATAGATTAATTACAAGATTTCAAATGTCAACTAAATTTAGTATAAAATATTAAATTCTTGGGTGTATACTTTATAATTTATGGTGTAACACCCACAAACCACCACTTCTTTTATAAAAGGAACTCAAATGACATGAAATAATGACAAAATGACATGAGATTCATGTCATTAATTTTAGCTTATGTCATTCTTGTTGAAGTCTACATCATTATGCATGTTACATAATAAGTTATGGTTTAACATGTTACACCCAAGATTCACTCATTAAAAAAATAGAGGAAACTTTTATTGCGAATAACTTAGGGGGAACTAATCAAGTATATTTGCTAGCGGGCAACTCGAACTCGACTCAAAACCTTAACGAGTCGAGTCTAGTTAGAGAAGTTCAAGCTCGATAAGAAATAGCCCGACGCGATACTTTAACGAGTCGAGCCGAGTATAGTCAGCTTGTGACCAACTCGCGCTATATGCATCCCTAAATGTGAATCCTTAATTTATCTTTTTTATTTCAATTAACAAAAAAAAACTATGCTTTTTATTTCCATCTTTGTTCCCAAATTAGCATCACGGTCAAAAACGCAAAACTGCTACCATAGCTTCAAGGCGCCGGAAATTCAGCAAAACAAGATTTGGTAAGTAATTTGGCTTGAAGTTTCTATAATAGCCCACAAAATGGATATAGAATCCAATAGTATTGAGTCATTTTTATTTTATGTTTTGTTTATTGCTTGCCGAAAACCTATGATGCACGGAAACGGATACTGATATGACACAAAAAGGGGAAACATCATTTTCTAATTTCACAAAAAAGGGAAATGGCTAGGAAGCGTCGAACATAAAATTTACATAAAAATAGTATATGAGTATATGACAATTAAACAAATCAACTTCATAAACAAGAAATTAGAACCCCATACAAACTTGATTTTTATGATAAATAGATAAGAAAGCATAAATAGTATTCAGGCAAATACATATCAATATATATCGGTATTTAGCCAATTCGATTGTTGCGAAAAGAGAGGCTATTGGGTTGTTGGGAAGAGGGGGAAAGAAAAAAGAGATGGACTACTGGATATGCGGGAGTGTCGACATTATTGTTCACATATTGTTCTTTTGTTTTCTTCCCCCTTTTCCTCATTAAACAAAAGGGAAGCATCATTTTCCCTTTGTTTGTCGTTTCTCGTAAACTTTCACAATCAATAACTCATTTTGGACACGAATCTGAAACGTTTTTGACGTGTGTCATGTCGTTTCTGGTGTCAGAAACTCGAAACATTAGCCCGGGGACGTGTCCGTGCTTCCTAGCCAAAAATGGTGGTTGATGTCATTTTAACATCTAACCATGAATTTTTGATGATTCAAATTAAACATTGAAATTAATGGTTCATATTGACTCCGTCTTTGTGGTATATATTACACATCAACAAGTTATTAAGGCCGACTCATTATTTTTTGACTTAAGTATAGGGATGCCAATTGAGCGGGACGGGTGCGGAGGATGGTCCCTAAACACTCGCACCCACCTTAAAAACCCATCCCCACCCCACCACCCATTCAGGGGAAATTTTCAGATCCATCCTCATTCCAACGGGTACGTATATATATCTGTCCCCGCTTGGGCACACACCCGATTCATATCCGCCTCATCGCTGCCCCAACTATGCTCCCAAACTTCAAATGTGTAAATCTTCCACCTCAAACACATTATGCCACATTACAATATAATAAAAGAAACTGTAAAGGTGATACGTTAGCACTAATAAATGAACTAAATTACAAAATCAACTTAATTAGTTTAGCATTTTAACTCTTCACGATATGGGTGAACGCCCATATTCCAATCTTACAGTTGCGTGCCAAACTTACTACTCTTTGCAAAACAATATAAGATGGATTTTTTAAAATAAAGATTACTAATATGTAATATGTTTTTTAATAGAGTGGAGGGTATGGGATGGCGGAGAAGCGAGTAGGCAGAGAAGCGATGGGGAGGGTAGGGATGGGGCGGGTATAACATAAAATCCACATCCGTATTTTTTAATAGATGGGAGGATATGGGATGGAGGAGAAGTGGGGTGGGTGATGGGCCGGAGCAGGCGGGGAGGGGGCGGTTATAACATAAAATCGGGTACGATTTTCATCCCCATCGCCCGCCAAACCTAGACTGGTGGGGATGGGGCGGTTCTCCTACTTGACACGTGCAACACCACGGATTTTCGCTCATTATTTCTTCGAGTTATTTTCCTTAATTATTATTTTCCGTTAAAATTAGAATATTTTACTTCTTAAAAATATTATATCTTATATTATTTGTTTTTCAACTTTTAAAATGTTATATTTATATAATTTATTTGGTTAGAAATTATATATTTTATAGTATTTAAATTTGCACGTTTGAGCTACGTTTTTATTTTATTTTATCGATTTTAGCGCGTTTGGACCGTTGTACTGACTTTTTAACCTTGAGGTTTAAGTTCCTAAGTTGTTGTCCAAAAATCAGATTTTATGAAGTGGGAAGAGTGGCTTTTGGTCTCCTTGTAACTCTCATGTAACCCCCCAATAAGTGCTCCTTTAATCCTTGTTTATCACCCTTGGTAACCCCCATCATTTTATTCTCTTTTCGCATTTTCGTCCATTTTTGCACACCATCTTGTTTGCCCCATATCTCCTTCGTTTCTTATCGGATTTGGACGTGTGAGTAGTCAAAATCTATCTACTCGGAAAGATCTTACTCGTGGTCTAATTTGTTTTCGAATAAAGGGAAATACGCGACTGCAGTTTCCGTTTCAATCAGACGAGTACAATCACCCGATTTTTCCTGTCACACCTTCACGAAAATGACCATCGCCTGAGATATAACCGTTTGATCATCCCAAAATTTGGACCTCAAGTTGAGGACATCTGGACCTTCACTATGACCGGAGAGATTTGGAATCCAAGATTTCAGTTACCAGAAATTGGGGTCGAAATAGAACAGCATGTAATGGAATTTTATAATGTTCAAGAAGAAGAATGCAAGCAATTGGAGGTCTTCAAAGGTAACTAATAGCGTTCCTAGATCGATTAAGATTAGTATAGGAATTATAATTATTTGTAATAGTTGGGTTTTAGTATCATGTTAGGGTGGGTAAAGTTTCATATTATTAATGTTATTCTGGACTGTATGCATTTATATGAGTGGTTGGTGTTGTGTAAATTGCTGATTTCATTGTTGTGTTTTTATCATTTTAAATCATGTTTAAGTAAGTGGAAATTCATGTTAATTAGTATCATGGTTTTATTATTTTTTGATAAGTATGTTTAAAGCATGATTTTAGTGAAGATCATAGCATGTGTAGTGGTGGAAATGTTGTTTTTGGTGTTGAATAACTATAAGTTGTTGTTCTGCTCAAAATTATGATGGGCGTTGCTTCACAAACATGGTTGTCAACAGCTTTGATGCTGTAAGTTATTGTTGCTTGTGTATGTGAAGGTTGGTGATGACTACATGTGAATTAACAAGAGTGGAGAGTGTAGGGTGATTAGTATGTGGCTGTGTGCATGAATTACGTTTTGTTTCTTACTGGGTTTTGTTAGTTTCATATGTTGGTTGTTTTTATTTCTATTTTATTGGTGTGTTAGTGGCAACTTAGTTTACTCTTGATTTTCTATTGGGTTTTGGTATGGAATGTACTGTATGCATGAGAAGTATTGAGTTTTGGTGTTTGTATGCATGAGAAGTATTGAGTTTTGGTGTTTGGTATGTATTGCAATGAGATTCTATCATATTTGTGTTTTGTTTAAGTAAGCATATTATTTTCTAGTTTCTTGAGGAGTTAGACTATTTTTTTTTGAAGGTAAAATTACTAATAATAACATTATTATTTTTGAGAAGATTGTAAAGTTGTTTGATGTGATTGGAATTGATGGGTTGATTCCCTAAAATTCTTGCAGTTTGGAATTGATGGGTTGAGCCCCTAAAATTCCTGTAGTTTGATGTAAATGAGAATTTATGGGTTGAGGCCCTAAATTCTTGCAGTTTGGAATTGATGGGTTAATACCCTAGATTCTTGCAGTTTGATGTAAGACCTTGAAGGGCATTCTGCAGACGATGAAATTATATCATTTTATTTATTTTTGTTTGAGGATGATGACTAGTGAGACGACATGGTCCCCTAGGAATGAACAGTCACTCTGTACTGAGTAGGGTACACATTTTATACTTACATACTGAGCAGGGTGTGTAGGTCCGTCTTGGTTATTAGTTGTCGTCTGAGAGGTCGAGAAGTACTGAGCATGGTACTATCTCGCATCAGGGTGTGGCCATACTAGACATAGGCGAGCAGGGTCCTAATACTATAACCAAATAGGAACAGTGGGGTGCGATCCACTTACGTTCAGTTCCTCCTCAAATGTGTTAAGAAGATTATTTTTGGAAGCGTTACCATTGTCATTTATATCGTTCTTATTATTATTTTATTTAGACATGAAGGTTTATTATGTTGATCTTTGAGTTGATCATATGTATATTTATTTGTTTAATCATTCTGTTATAACTTTACCCTGTTTGTGGATAGCATGTTGTATTATATTATTGTTTCTGTTGTATTTATTTATTTATTTGTTTATTTGATTATTTAAAGTGTATTTTCGAGATATTGTGTATGACTTGATTGTTAAAACTTTTATAACTCTTATATGGATCCTAATTGGGCTGGGAGAGCTGTTAGTTACTCCCCACTGATTGTGGATGTTTGTTGATATATTTTGCAGGTGATTATTTCGTGTTATATGGGCATTGAGAGAAAGGCTAATTAGGATTTTTGAGACATTTTATTTTATATATATTTACTAAATTGGGTTTATGAGATTGTTTTGCCTCTTAATGGATATTTTGGATTATATTAATTGGGTTTTATTTTTATTTAGTTTAATTTAACCTTTGTTTAGAGTGACATTTCCGTCAGGCGATATTTCCGCTATCACTATTTCTTTAATAAAACGTTCTATTTTGATTATATTGTGTTTATAAAAAGGACGGAGTGTTACAACACGCCCCACTGACATCCCTAGTCTTATGTTGTCAGATTTGCAGAAAGCACATAGTGTAAAAAAAAAACGCATGTCAGAATGTTACTAGTCAAGCTGGTTCTATAAGAATCAAAATGGTGAGGTGGTACAACCTCTATATACCGTTACTAATCTATGGTTTATTGGTGTAGGGTTTAATTCTCAATAGAGGTGGTAAAATGGTGAGCCTTCAATTTCAACTCTAATTGTTGTGAATTTGTGATAGGATTGACGTGGGCTAGGTCTATTACTCCTATTAACCAAACAAAATAATAATTCACTAGTAGAATAAAAGCTAATTGCGACGGTCATTAAGTGGCCTATTGCTGCGGTTTTAGTTGCGCCGCAGTTAAGGGCGCAACAATAGGTAATTACCTATTGCTGCGGTTTTTGACCGCAGCAATAGAGCAACCTATTGCTGCGGTTCCTACCCAAAACTGCAGCAACATGTATGTTTTTTAATAAAAAAAATGAAGCCTATTGCTGCGGTTTTGGGTAGGACCCGCAACAATAGGTAGGTAAAAAATAATTTTTTTTTTTGAAATTATGGCAATTATAAATCAACTCCAATAACAAGAATATTATTGCACGACAATTTTTCAAATAAAGATACCAAAATATATCTACAATCAAAATTATGTCCACAATACAAAAACAAACTAATAACCAAAATCCAAACATACACCACTAAAAAACAAACTCACTACATCATACAAACATAGCTACTGCCAAGATCTAAGAAAATTAAATCTAAGAGTCTAAGAACAAACGAAAATTAAAAACTAAATCTAAGAAAAACAAACGAAAAAAAAAATCTAAGAAAAACAAACTAGAAAACTAAGAAACTAAAATAAAAAAAATAAGAAATAAAAATGAAAAATAAACGAGATTGATGATGAAGACCGGCGACCAACTCCGAGATCTGGGCGACGGCGACCAACGCCGACATCTGGAGACGAGCCAAGAAAGATCGGCGAGATCAATGAAGACCGGTGAGATCGATGAAGACCGGTGAGATGAGCGAGATCGATGCTGAGCGAGATCGATGCTGAGCGAGACGATTTCGGTGATGATAGAGTTGGAACAATTTGCTGTTGCGAGGATTTGCTGTTGCGAGGATTTCTGTTCGGTGATGATAAAGAAAAGGTAAACGATTTACTGTTCGGTAATGATGCCGACGAGATGAGAGATGATGAGAGGAGAGTGAGAGGATAGAAGGTGAGAGAGTGAGAAAAACGGCTGAGAGTGAGAGAAGTAAAAGGTGAGAGAACCCTATAAATGCTTTTATACTTAGCCAAACGGCTGAGAGAGTGGGCGTACGTGTTTTATTAAATCCTAAAGTCTATTGTTGTGGTTTTTTGTAGGAACCGCATCAATAGATTAAAATATTATTAAAAAAATAATACTTTAATCTATTGTTGCGGTTTAGGCTGAAAACCGCAGTAATAGAACTGGTCAAACAATCAACCAAATTTGAAATTTTTCCCGTTGACATCTATTGCTGCGGTTTTGGCTGGGAACCGCAGCAATAGGTGTATTTTCTATTTTACCTTTTCTTTTGACGTGGTTTATTACTGCGTATGGGTAAAACCGCAACAATTCCACCGCAGCAATAAGCAAAATTCTACTAGTGATTGTTATATTCTTGGAGAACTTACCATTAGCTAGTAGTAATATCATATAGTCTAATGGTAAGACATATAAGCGAAATTACCTATTAGGGACTTGTTTGGTTGGGCTTCTTTAGGGCCTAGAAACGGATTCAGTTTATTGAATTCATTATTCCTGGTTTGGTTTGGGTAGCGGATTAATCATTACTCTTACTTGAGGATAACCCAAACCCTCAAAATGTTACCCTCCAAATTAGAGGAGTAACAAAATCTTTTCCATACTTTTATAAGTGATTCATTTCCATTGTTGAACCAACACTCAATAAAATAACAATTATTGTGTTAGTTCGCAACATATTAATTATAAATGAGTAGGATCGATTTGATTAAAATTAATCGTGTAAAAAATCGAATTTTTAAAGTTATGGCACTGTAATATGCACTGTTTTTCAACTGAAATTGAGATTTCGATATTGAGTTGAAACACACTGCATAAGCGGATAATAAATAGCAATGGGGACACAAAAGAGTTTAACATGGTTCAATCTCTACTCCGAGATCTACGTCTACCAAATCCACTAATAGCGAATTCCCCTAATACCTCACTCAAGGTACAAGTCCCCACTACTAACTCTAGTAGTGCTCCCCAACACTTGACTATAAGTGTTGCTAAGTTGAATCAAATGCAAACTCATGTACCCAACCCAACACTCTCTATAATTATGAAAATTACAAAAATATTCTCCTCAAAAGAACGCTTCTTAATCAAGCAGGTAGAGGATACGATTTTTCCGAAGTAATTCACTTGAAAATGTCTATAATACTATGCTATGCTCTGTGCCACTGATTTTCGATTTTCTCTTGTAAAGCTCCGCCTCTAAAATTATGAAAAACCCTGTTTTAGAAAACTAAAGGATACGTTTATATAGAGTCCGAATATTCCATGACTCAATCTTCCTTGTTTAGAGATATGATCAAATCAATTAAGATAAAATCGCATCCCTTAACATTAGAAGCAATCTTTAACAAATAAAATATTATCTTTCAAAATCTTTCCATTTAAAAGAGATAAGATCTTTGTCAAGATAATATTGTATTTGAATGAGATATTTTTCATAAAAAATATTTTCGAATTTTTTTCTTTTATTTAAAATTTATTATTATTATAAAATGTGTTTTATTCTAATTATTTATACTACTAAGGGTCTGTTCTCCCCAACTTATTTTCAGTTCAGTTTAATTCAGTTCAGTTCAGTTCAGTTGCAATCAGTTCAGTTCAGTTCAGTTCCAATTAGTTCAGTTCAATTCAGTTCTTAAATTATTATCATTACTATTAGTTATAATTTAATTCAATTCAGTTCAGTTCAATTCAGTTCAGTTCAGTTCAGTTGCAATCAGTTCAGTTCAGTTCAATTCTGTTCAGTTCAGTTCAGTTCAATTAAGTTGTTTTATGCCGAAGAAAACATACCCTAACTCTAGTAGTCATAAATAATTATAATAATCACATTTTAAACAATATTTTACTCATATCACACATATTAACATTTAACCAAGTTAATTACTGTTACATAGTTTGCTACATAGAAAAATCTAGCTACTCTTCAATCTTCATTCTTCAAACTTGAGCATTTGACTTTCCAAAAGAAAACACTGCATCATAAGAAAATATACAACAACGCATGATGCAAAATAGTTTATGTCTGTCATCATCAAAACTGATAAGGTCATAACATATTGTTACTATTCCTCCCCCTCTACTTAATTCTATTTCCTTTTCATTCGTCTATATGAACCAAACGCCCCTTAGAAGTATCTAAAGGAATTATGTCCTCGACTCTATTGCAATTACTAAATATAATATGGATCATATTATGGAGATAATAAATTCATTTAATTGGGTCGTCTTTACGTCTTGCTAGAGAATGCTATAAAACTTTGGGTTAGTAAATAATAAACCCGAAGCCCACTTAAATGGATCCTACAAGGTAACACTTAAGTCAATTTGGATCAACAAAAGAAAGACCTAGAGCCCACAAGGGACTCTAGGGTGGCCGGCCAAAGAGGAGTAAAGGGGAGGGTTTCCTAACCTAATTATTCCTATAATTGGTTGAGGAAATCAGAAAATAAAGATACAGTATCTCTCAATATTTTCTCTCTCCTCTTTCTCTCTCTTTCAAAAGTCACGTAACATTATACTCCAAGAAAAGAAGAGTTCTTCTTCCTTCCAACTAGCATTGGTGGAGTGTTGATCCGGATTGGTGGACCAAGTACAACAATCACAACTGAGGTTCTTTCTCCGGGATCTTGACGAGCTTTGTGGAATTCACGCATCAAAGGTTAATTTTAAACTATTATGTGATCCTTCATTGTATATGCATGAGATTCTGTTTTAAGTGCTTATAAATTAGATTCATGAAATTCCGCTTAGAGTACTTATAATCCTACAGTGGTATCAGTTTTGGCCTCTTGCATATAGTTTTTTGGTCATTATAATATGATTTATTTTGATGTGCTAATTTTAATTTGATTAAGGGGAGGAATTGAATTATGGATTGAATAATTAATTGGAATTGATTAAATGGAGATTTAATTGCTTAATATTTCAATATAAAGTGGCCGAAAATTTTGAAAATTAAACCCTAATTTTTCAAAATTTAAATTCTGAATTTTAGATCTCTAAATTTTGAATATTATATTCATATTATTAATCTAATTTTCATACTTAAAATTATTGATGTATGAAAATTAATTCATGTGAAAAGTATTTTATATGAATTAGAGATTAATTTGTGTGAATAACCCTAAAATTAATTAAAATGGAGATTTTAAATTAATTTTCTGAATTAGGCATAAAAGAGTTTATGTTAAATTTAATTAAGATCACTAAATTAATTTTGCAAAAGGTTGTAATTTTAATTTCCTTAAAACAAAATAAAACAAAAAAAATTAAGGAGGGAGGAAGAGGAGCAGCCACAGCTGGTGGCAGAACCACCGGCAGGTGGGCCACGATGGCTGCTCCGGTGGTCTGCCGAAAGCAGACGGCGAGGGAAGGCGATGGCAGCTGCCACGCGTGCGACGCACGTTCGACGTGCGCATCGGGCGTCTTCTTGGGTAGGCGCCGCGGCTTGTTGCCGGCGTCGGCCATGCGAAGGGGTTGCCGGCGAGTTCCGGTGGAGGCGGCTTGACGTGGGTGGCCGAGTACTGTGCAGTTGCAGTGCTGGCGTGGGACTGGCAACCTTGGTGCTGCTAGTTGTGGCCTCCACTACTTTTTCAAAATCTTTTTTTTTTGCAATTGTGTAAAACTGTTTTTTGAGAAGATTAAGCAAATTCCAATTATGTTAATTAATTTTTTTTTACTAGGTCTTAAATAATTCCATAAGTTGATTCTTTAATCTAATTAAAATTAGTAGGCTAGATTTTTTAGGATAAAATGTTTAGGTAGTTAGGACTAGCTTAAATATTTTATCCTCTTGCGTTAATTAAGAATATTTGATATTTTAATTATTGGCAAGTATAATATGTGATATTATTATGTGGCATTTTATATTTGGTATCATTGCTATGAATGACTAGTATGGCCTAAATTTAAGTTAGAAAATTCGATCTGCGTATCGTGATGTATTCTTGTAATTTAAATACGATCTGCGTATCGTCAAGTTATTTGTAATTTATTTAATTTAGATATTATTTAAATTATTTTGATACTTATGTAATCCAAAGACGAGCCCAAGAAGAGAAGGCACATGGCTGAGGTGGATGGAGATCCATGAAGAGTCCAAGGAGGTGCCCAATCAAAATGCTTAGTTCTTAGGATTAGGGGCCATACTAGATCATATTTAATTTTGCATTTTATTATTATTATTTAAAATGCTTATAAGTTTATTGTATGTTGGTTATCAATGCGCTAGAGTTCACTAATTCATAACAACATAATAAACTTAGGTCCTGCAAATATTAAGGTTAGCTTTTCCAAACATAAAGTACTTATTAACCCTTAATTAATAGTAATAGGTCATGCCTCCGCAGGGTATTATCATTAATTTTGGAAAATAAGGTGAAATTGCGAATTTTACTACTTAGTTTGGTTATCCTTAACAAAATCATCAAAAGCGTTTTGGATTTTGAAGCAAGAGATAGTTAAGCATGCGATGTTTTCCTATCTAAACAAGAATTATAAGATGTTATATTTAGTAAAAGAGTTTACTTACCTTGAGAATGTAACTTTAAGATAAGGCCTCCGTCTGCTTAATGTTGCATGTTGATAGGATCTTGTATTCACTTATTCAAATTCGGACATTAAAATTGAATAGAGTGACCAACCTAAAAACATTTGCATGTTTTAGGTTCTTTCATAAACATAAAATTGAACTTTTCTTTTGTTGTCTGTCTGTAGATACTATGACTAACAACAACAACAACAACAACTCTGTTTTCAACATTCGTCCTTTCCTTGAAAAGGACAGGCTGAATGGTGAAAACTTCATTAATTGGAAAAGAACCCTTCGTTCTGAGGTTTGAGGGTCGAGAGGATGTCTTAGAAACCCCACTTCCAGCAATAATTGATGAATCATCTGACGCAGAAAAACATCGTGCTAAACAGGCTAATGATAGGTATGTATCAATCACTTGTCTGATGTTGGCAGCCATGGAGCCGGACCTCCAAAAGAGGTTCGAAACCAAGGATGCTTACACCATCATGCAAGAGCTGAGGGCCATGTTTTCGAAACAGGCCCGAATTGAGAGGTATGAGACCAATAAGGAGATTCTTGAATGTCAAATGAAGCCGGGTCAAGGTGTTGGCCCCCCTGTTTTCAAAATGCTGGGTCTTTTTGAGAGCATGGAAAGACTTGGGTTCCCTTATAGGGAAGAGTTGGCTACTGACATCATTCTCCTTTCATTGCCTGACAACTTCAATCAGTTCAGGATGACTTTCAACATGAATGAGTCTGAAAAGACATTGCATGAGTTGCATGGGTTGCTAGTCAATGCTGAGAGGAACATTCCACAAGAACCAAAGAAAGAGGTTTTGATGGTTCAAAAGGGAAAGGGTTTCAAGAATAAATGGGCAGGAAAGAAGGACAAAGGCAAGCAAGTTGCCGTTGTTACTGAAAAACCTAAGCCAACTACCAAGCCAAAAGCAGTCGCGGAAAGCAAGTACTTCCATTGTCACAAGATAGGACATTGGAAGAGGAACTGCCCTCAATACTTGGAGGAAAAGAAGTCGGGTGCTTCCACTTCAGGTATATTTGTTATAGAAATCAATTTGACTTCTACTTCTTTATGGGTATTAATTGGATACCGGTTGTGGTTCTCACATAGTTAATGATGTGCAGGGACTAAGAAGAAGTAGGAGGCTAGCAACGGGCGAGGTAGAGCTTCGTGTTGGAAATGGAGCAATGGTTGTTGCGCTTGCCATAGGAAGTTATAGTCTACATTTGCCATCTGGCTTAATTCTAGAACTTAATAATTGTTATTTCATTCCGTCGATTACTAAGAACATTATTTATATTTCCGTTTTGGATGATGAAGGTTTTTGTTTTGAAATAAAGAACAAGTGTTGTTCAATTTCCTACAATAACATGTTCTATGCTAGTGCTAAATTGATAAATGGCTTATATGTGCTTGATAGGTCAGTGCAGGTCTATAACATAGATAGCAAGAAACAAAAATCAAATGCTTCAAACCTAACCTACATTTGGCATTGTCGAATGGGTCATATATATAAACCAAAAGCGCATCCAAAAGTTACAACAGGATGGAATTCTTCTATCATTTGATTTCGAATCGTTTGATGTATGTGAATCATGCTTGATGGGAATAATGACAAAGTCACCATTTACTGGAAAGGGTGAAAAGGCCAGTGACCTCTTGGGCCTCATACATACAGATGTTTGTGGTCCTATGAGCACAAAGGCAAGGGGAGGGTTTAATTACTTCATTACCTTCACTAATGATTTAAGTAGATATGGGTATGTCTACTTAATGAAACATGAGTCGGAATCTTTTGACAAATTCAAAGAGTTCCAAAATGAGGTACATAATAAACTTGGTAAGACAATAAAAGCATTGCGATCCGATCGTGGTGGCGAATATTTGAGCCAAGAATTTGATGATCATCTGAAGGATTGTGGAATACTTTCACAATTGACTCCACCAGGAACTCCACAGTTGAATGGCGTATCTGAAAGGAGGAATCAGACCTTATTGGATATGGTTCGATTAATGATGAGTCTTACTGATCTTCCGATTTCTTTTTGGGGATATGCTCTCGAAACGGCTGCACACACACTAAATTGGAGCTCATCAAAGGCTGTAGAAAAGACTTCATATGAGATGTGGAATGGAAAGATTCCAAACTTGTCTTTTCTTAAGATCTGGGGATGTGAGGTCTTTGTAAAGCGTTTACTATCAGACAAACTTGCACCCAAGTCAGATAAATGTCTCTTTGTGGGATACCCAAAGGAGACAAGGGGTTATTAGTTCTATAACCGTCAAGAGAACAAAGTATTTGTTGCTCGTAATGGCGTCTTTCTAGAAAAGGAATTTGTTTCCAGAAAGACAAGTGGGAGTAAAATAATTCTCGAAGAAATTTGAGATGAGCAACAACTGGACGTGGTTCACACCATGTCAGAGACGGCCCAACGAGACGAAAGTCAAGTTCAGGAGATGACGTATTCAACGCGTGAACCTCCTACCGTCCCACTTGAATCTAATTCAAGCGAAAATCTTCAAGATGTTGAAGAGAACATTTCCATTGATGCTCAGGCCCCGCGTAGGTCAAGTAGACCAAGGAATCCAAACAAGAAGTTGGTTGATTTCCTGTTAACTCAAAACTCTGAAATTATGATTTTGGAGAATTCAGAACCTACTACCTACAGACAAGCTTTGACGAGCCCAGACTCTGAGAAATGGCTTGAGGCCATGAAATCCGAATTAGACTCCATGTTTGAGAATAAAGTTTGGACCCTAGTCGACTTGCCTGATGAGGTCAACCCTATTGGATGCAAGTGGGTGTTCAAATTGAAAACAGACAAAGATGGAAATGTCTATGTCTATAAAGCAAGACTGGTTGCAAAAGGATTAAGGCAAATTCATGGTATAGACTATGATGAGACCTTTTCTCCAGTAGCAATGCTTAAATCGATTCGGATACTTTTAGCGATTCTTTGCATATTACGATTACGAAATATGGCGGATGGATGTCAAAACCGCATTCTTGAATGGTTTCTTGAATGAGGATGTGTATATGACACAACCTGAGGGTTTTGAGGATCCAGAAAATCCTAAAAGGGTTTGTAAGCTTCAAAGATCCATTTATGGATTGAAGCAAGCATCTTGGGCTGGAATCTTCGGTTTGATGAGGCAATCAAACAATTTGGTTTTCTCAAAAGCGAAGAAGAATCTTGTGTCTACAAGAAATTTAGTGGGAGCAGCTTAGTCTTCTTGGTTTTGTATGTAGATGACATACTACTCATGGGAAATGACATACCAATGCTTAAGTCAGTCAAGGAATGGTTGAAAAGTTGTTTCTCCATGAAGGACCTTGGAGAGGCTGAGTACATATTGGGAATCAAAATCCATAGAGACAGGTTTTGAAGGATGATTGGACTAAGTCAAGAAACTTATATTGATAAAGTTCTTGCAAGGTTCAACATGGAAAACTCGAAGAGAGGAATCATTCCCATGTCACATGGCATGTCGCTTAGCAAGAGCCAATGCCCGACTGAGCCTAATGAGTTGAAGCGGATGAGTAGCATACCTTATGCTTCGGCTATAGGATCTATCATGTATGCCATGATAAGTAATCGACCAGATGTTGCATATGCCTTGAGCATGTGTAGCAGGTTCCAAGTAAATCCAAGAGAAGCACACTGGACTGCAGCTAAGAGCATCTTAAGTACCTGAGAAGAACTAAAGGCATGTTCTTAGTATATGGAGGTGAAAGTGAGTTGGTTGTTAAAGGTTATACTGATGCGGGGTTCCAAACCGATAGAGATGATTACCGCTCTCAGTCAGGGTACATCTTTCGTCTAAATGGAGGAGCAGTGAGCTGGAAGAGTTCGAAGCAAAGCACTGTAGCAGACTCTACGAAAGAATCAGAATATTTAGCAGCGGTAGAAGCAGCTAAGGAAGCAGTTTGGATAAAGAAGTTCTTGACAGAGCTAGATGTCATACCTAGTGCTCTGGAGGGGATTGAGTTGTTCTGTGATAACAATGGTGCTATTGCACAAGCAAAAGAACCAAGATCACATAACAAATCCAAGCATGTAATGAGGAAATATCACCTTATTCATGAGATAGTTGACAGGAAGGATGTCAAGATCTGCAAAGTTCACACGGATGAGAATGTGGCTGATCCACTTACTAAACCTCTACCTCAACCCAAGCATGAAAGTCACGCTAGGGCTATAGGGTTGAAGCAAATGTTAGAGTGGCTTTAGATTGTATTATGTTTAGAGAATCTTGTTACAATGTAAAGACATGGTTTTGCTGTTTTATGTTTATTTGAAATGAAATTTTATCTTATTTAATCTTGGTTTAGTATTAAATAAAATTTCTAAATTTATTTTTTGAATTCAATGGTTTTGTCAAATATGTGATTTGATGAATGAAACACCATAAGTGAACCGAATTCATAGAATATTAAAGTTCCTAATCTGAGTCATTAAATTGGACATAAATGACTTATTAAAGGATTAAAATATAAGATTGATTGATAGCGCCGTTTCATGGGCTATGTGAACATGGAGATGTTTAGTCAATCATATGGATATGTATACTTGATACATAATCGAACTGACCTACTCAGAAGTTTCTATAACTTCGTAATTATATTAGTGGATTCCTAAGACATGAGTGGAACACTACTTGGCTTAATGATTGGTATAACTTTGATGTTGTCAAACGTCATGCCGTAAAAGGGGACTATAAAGGCAGCATTCGGGTTGTGCTAAAAGTTGAGTGGGAGTTTTGGTTGCCACAAGATTGAAAAGTCCTCCTATATGAGAAAGGATGGGTGTCTTGGCCCCTTGGACACTGAAAATTGAAAAAATAAATGGCCGTGCTCAAATGGATTATATAAGATGATCATTTGTTTGTCAATTCGAACTCGGATTTCAAGGAATAAGTTTGAAGACTAGTATGGATGACATAGTGATATGGTCATACTATCAAATTAGACACTAAGAGACTTAAGGAATTTGAATATTGCACACTCGTCTCGGACAAGTGGGAGATTGAAGGAATTATGTCCTCGACTCTATTGCAATTACTAAATATAATATGGATCATATTATGGAGATGATAAATTCATTTAATTGAGTCGTCTTTACGTCTTGCTAGAGAATGCTATAGAACTTTTGTTAGTAAATAATAAACCCGAAGCCCACTTAAATGGATCCTACAAGGTCACACTTAAGTCAATTTGGATCAACAAAAGAAAGACCTAGAGCTCACAAGGGACTTTAGGGTGACCGGCCAAAGAGGAGTAAAGGGGAGGGTTTCCTAACATAATTATTCCTATAATTAGTTGAGGAAATCAAAAAATAAAGATACATTATCTCTCAATATTTTCTCTCTCCTCTTTCTCTCTCTTTCAAAAGCCACGTAACATTATACTCCAAGAAAAGAAGCGTTCTTCTTCCTTCCAACTAGCATTGGTGAAGTGTTGATCCGGATTGGTGGACCAAGTAGAGCAATCACAACTGAGGTTCTTTCTCCGGGATCTTGACGAGCTTTGTGGAATTCACGCATCAAAGGTTAATTCTAAACTATTATGTGATCCTTAATTGTATATGCATGAGATCCTATTTTAAGTGTTTATGAATTAGATTCATGAAATTCCGCTTAGAGTATTTATAATCCTACAGTATCACCTAAGTGACATTTACACTCTGCAGTACGATAAGAAGATTATCCTCTTGTGATCAACGTACATATGTCATATCCTCATCATATCTAATTATAAAAACTGTTTCTCTCATACTAGTATATATATGCACAGACCTTCCCGCTTCCAAAACAAAAAGAAAAGGTTACAAGTTTATTATTAGGTCCTGAAGCTAAAGTTGTCTTAATGCCCTGAGTTTGTAGTTTATACTTCTTGTTTAAGAACCAAAAAGGATATTATTATATACGTACTTTGTATCACATGGAAGGCATTGGAACACCCCTTGTTTTCGCATTGCCAATCAATTAAAAGGCGTTACTATATTGCTTAATTTGGCTAAGCCATCTGCCCATCTTTGTATTACATACGTGGGTCCTCATTAATCGGGCCTAAAAAAACCAGGACTTCATATAAATTTTCTTTATCACCAAATTGATTGTTCCCTCCTTTTTGTAGGGTTTTTATTAACATATGCATGCACATGGAATTAGGGATGGTTATCATGCTATTTAATTTCTTGCTAGGAAGTTGTAGTCGTTTGACAATGTGTTGTACATCTTATGTTAGAAAGAGCAAAGGTTGTAAGTATTAAGGTTGTGTATGGGACTTTATTTGACATGTTTCTAATTAACTGCTTTATTGTAGATCGTCTATTTAATTCTTTTAGATCCCAAAACTTATCCAATCTTATATATATAGGATTGTTTTTCACTAATAATCACCTTATAAACTCATTTTTTTTCAAACAACCCTCCTATAAAAACTTTTTTTTCTTACACATCTCTAAACTTTAAATAACATTTTTAAGCTTGAAAAGGTCAAACTTTTCTTTGTTCCTTTCAAAAAAGAAAAATGAGTTTTTTTTCTTCCTAAAGTAGTGATTCTTTCTAGATTAATACACAAATTTGGAGATGAAAACGGTCTTATCAATAGATAATGTGATATTTGGGCCCATCCTCTATTGGATCTTAGGGGTTTGACTAATAATGAAATTGAATGATTGTTAATTCATAAGTAATCACTTAATTGACATAATAATGTGAGCCTCTTCTCTCCCTTCTTTCCCTTTCTCTCCTAAACCCTAGCCTCCATTAGTGAATCTCAAAGGGGCTTCCATCGATTTTATCGGTGGATAGCCCCACTTTAATTTTAATTTTCTTTGTTGTTTAACTTTGTTTATGTTCTTTCTTGTTTGAATAATACTTCCTCCTTTAAGAGAGGATCGTTTCTCCCTTGAAAAAAAGAGTTTTTTCTCTTCTACTTGGGAGAGACTTTAGTTTACTCCTTTGTTTCTAGATGAATTATCGTAATTTTGGTTCGTTGATGAAGAATTATGCGGTGTCGAAGCAGATTTCAGATCTACAATTACAATCAATGGTATCAGATTCAATTCTATTTCAAAACTACAGCATATCGAAAGACCCCCTCGTTGAAGGCTGTATCAAACAGCGATGTGGAAAAGGGTATGCAGAATTGTTAGATCTACTACACAACGATCGTGGTTTTGCAAATTCTGAATTTTATTTGTTCAAAATTGTTATGTATTTGTTTTTTTTTATTTTTATTGTAGATGTCGTATGACTCTTTTATTAATGAATTAATTTTACTTTCAAAAAAAGTAATCACTTAATTGACTTAATCCCCAAGCCTAATCCACCTATATCATTATTTTTTTTCGTTTTCGGAAAGAAAAGAAATCTGCTTATAACTTTCTTAATCCATGTATGAAGATGACTAGAGAAATAACAATCAGATTATGACCTTTAGTAAATGCCTCGCCTAAAATTGTACTACCCACACTAGTCGGGAAAAAACTTTGTCTACCCACCGGGTAGACTACCCACCATTAATAAAGACTTGTTGAGGGGTGTGGTAATGGAATCCAACTCAACATAATTTTTATTTTTTTAATGCTCTATTAGTAGTGGGTTGTCTACCCGGTGGGTAGGTGTAGCAATGTCCCACTAGTCGACGAGCTTGGGTCATAGTCATTAGTCAGTACTGAATTTTATGCATAACTTCATTATTCCTCAGGTTTTTATTATGTCTGGACGACAGTTGAACCTTCCTATAATTATGAATTAACTAGAGTCTCCCCTCAAAAAAAAAAAATGAATTAACTAGAGTCTGTCAATTAGAAAAATCAAACTTTCCGTTTAGGGAAAAAAAATGAAAAATCAAACTTCATAAAAAATTTATGTCATACTCGAAAATGGAGCTCTATACTCCCATTATCAATACTTGCGGTGTGAAAGTGTTTTTTAAATTGAAAAAAATTACATCTTGTCGAAAAAATTAGAGGAACGCAACAGAAATTTAAATTATTGATCTTCACATGAAGTAGACTCAACGGAGCAATCAATGCATTATGCATATATGAATAATTCAAATATCAGTATCATTGATGTTAATAAAAAGGATTGTGTTACATGGTTTTTGCTACAATCTCCTGATATTTCGAACCCTTCTTTGAATTATTTATATAACGTTTTGAAATGTGAGAGCCATAGTTGAAATCCTGAGTAAT
Organism: Beta corolliflora; assembly: GCA_947648045.1. NCBI lineage: Eukaryota > Viridiplantae > Streptophyta > Magnoliopsida > Caryophyllales > Amaranthaceae > Beta > Beta corolliflora. The sequence goes on along the minus strand of CANSZD010002156.1, from coordinate 127,708 downwards.
AGACTACTACTGCCTAACTTTTTAAGAAGTTAAAATATCAAGGAATTTCTTTTATTCCCTCGGAGGCATACAACTGTGCCCCGGCAAAAGTTGACCCAACCCGACAACCCGACCTGAAATTAGCGGGTTTGGGTTGAGTTTTTCAACCCGATTAGTTAAATGGGTCGACCCGAACCCGATCTGAAAGATGAATGGGTCAGGTTCAGGTCGAAATTTCTGACCTGAAAATGACCCGCCTGACCTGATTTTTAAATGGGTCAAAATAAGGTCGGGTCAACCCGTATAACCCAACCCGAATAATTATTGTTTATAAAAAAATAAGTTGTTGGTTTGCCAATGCCCAACCCAAAAGATGAAAAGATTGCCCAGCCCAAAAACAAATTCTTAACCTAAGTCTCCTAACCCTAGAATAATTTCTAATGCAGTCATTTACCTTAAACCCCCCTTTCTCTTCTTCTCTTCTTCTCTTCTTCCAACACTCTACCATTCTCCCTCATCAATGGCGCCCAAGCGATCCAAAACCGCCATTAAAACGAAGAAGCATCAGCATCAGAAGAAGATACACAAATGCAGTCGTTCAGACCTCAAAACCCTAGGTCATCAACTTCTCTCTTCAAGAGCTCACATCAACAACTTATCCATTCTTCTCACCTATTATCTCCACTCTCCCTCCTTCATCTTCTCTCTCCTCCTTCAATGACGCCGCCGCCATTGCTTCAGACCCGAGGTCGTTTACCGCACTTGGCTTCGCTCTAAATTCGACGAACTCGTCAAGTCTTTGATTGTTCTCGCTGTTTCTCCTCAGTGCGAGGAGACTGTTCGCGTAAGTTTCTCGGTTTTCTTTTGTGTATTGATGAAATTGCTGCAATTTATTTTGAATTAGTTGATTTTTTTTTTACTATATTTGGCGATTCTATGAGAATTTGCCTATGTTTTTTCATAGAATTTTTGCAATTCTTTATCATTATTGACTGTAATTTGATAATTAGCTGAAATGCAACTCACAACTGTATGTTTAGGCGATTAATGCATCAGCTGACTTATACCCAAAAAAAAGTTTCAGGTCAAATCAGGTCATTTTCGGGTTGACCCGAACCCGAAATTATCAGGTTCAGGTTGTGTTTTTCAACCTGAAAACTTAAATGGGTCAGGTTCGGGTTGGGGGTGACTGACCCGAAATCAGCTGACCCGAACACGAACCCGACCCGACCTGATCTGTTTGACACCCCTACATACAACATAGTTTGATTAAGAGAAACCGAATTTTCCATTAGAAGTTCCATTTATGGGGGTTGGATTTTTTTTTGAAGAGGTAAGACATAACATTAGGAGACCTTCCGCTCGAGGGGAACTCCTAATGCGTCGCTTATAAGGATAGAAGAAAATATAGAATTATCACAAGGAGTAATAGTAATAAATGATGTAATTAGATGTCTAACGTTTGCAATCCAATCGGCCACTCGATTTGCTTTTCGGAAAATGTGGGGAGCTACCAATTATCAAACTTGTTAAGTAGAAGTTTGATATCCTTCGTGATGTTAGCTATTTATTGCCAAGCTAAGCTGGAGCCCAATGACCTTTGACTGCATTGATGACCAGAAGGTAATCTCCTTCAATGATGATATTTTTGATATTATGCTAAATGGCAAGGAGTAAGCCTTGACGGAGAGCTGAAGCTTCAGCGATGAAAGGTGAAGTGGAACCAAGGTTGAAAGCGCGAGCGTTGATGAGTTCGCTCGAGTGATTGCAGATGATAATACCAGCTGTTGTAGAAGAATCCCTGATGGAACCATCGAAGTTGAGTTTGAAGGAGTTGATGGGAGGCGACTCCCAAGCAACTAGCTAGGATTGTGGATGGTGAGGGGGAAATGGAAGGGAGTTGTGCCCCCCCCCCTTGAAGGGAGAGCCAAAATTCTGATAAAAATCAATTGCAGTCCACGGGCGCCATTCTTGATGGGAAACCCGAGCTCTATGGAGTATTATGTGGGTATTCCAACTCTCATGGTTGAATATAATGGAATTTCATTCTTTCCAAAGACTCCAAATAAGGAATAGTCCCTTCATCCCATAATAGTCTAAACAATTCCCTTTAATTTTTGTCCCAAATTAGTTTGAATACTTCCATTTTTGACACGGTCCTACTTAGGAGTGTTAATGAGCCAAGCCTGCTCGTGAACTATTTGAGCTCGGCTCGGTCAAAGCTCGGCTCGAATGGGCTCGAGTTCGGCTCGATATGCCAACGAGCCAAGCCTGAGCTAGCATTGACTCAGCTCGAGAGCTCGTGAACAGGCTCGAAAATTCTGTAAATAATTATAAGAATTTTTATGCAAAACATTAAATGTCCCACATAGATTTATAGTGTAAACAATAGCTTTTTTTTCTCCATAAAATGTTACTATCCTAGTTATACTTATACTTATGGTTTGATCTTGTCCCACATTGGTTGAGAAACAAAAGATTAAGCCTATGTTCTTCATAAAAGAAACATAATATGTTTCATGAGTTTCCTCGTTGACCGGGAAACAAAATGTAAACCTTTGTTTTATAAGTCCCACATTGGTGGGGAATGAAACATAAAGTTTTTGTTCTCTATAAAATACAACTCCAAATACCTAAATCAAGGTATATGGAGTGGCTCGATCGAGTCGAGCCGAGCTTGTATTCGGAGATCTCGAGCTCAAGTCGAGCCTCGAGCCAAGTCGAGCTCGTATTCAAATTTCTCGAGTTCGAGTCGAGATTTTCGAGCTCGACGAGCTTCGAGCCGGGCTTTGCCCATTTTCGAGCCGAGCCGAGCCTACCCAGGCTCGGTCTCGGTTCTGCTCGTTAACACCCCTAGTCCTACTATTACTATATTATATCTTTTACACTTCTTTGTCCCACACTCAACCACTATCAATGAAAAGTTACCCAACTTTCTCTCTCGCTCCTCCAATAAAAAATATCCAACCAACTCCTATCACATCTTCTTTTTTTAATAAAATAACATTTGATAACTACGTGTCCCAATAAGTGTTCAGATCATTATGGCACGGAGAGAGTATATATTTTGGTGTAGTCTTTTTATTTTTCATGTTCTCCAAAAGCTCTAATAATGGTAGTGTTGATACAGTCTCTTGTAGCCAGGATATAGTATCCGGAAGATCCCAACACAATTTTGTAGTAGGGTAAGCTAGAAAAAAATGGTCTAAATTTTCAGGTTGATTATTGCACAAAACGCAAAGGTTGGTAGGGATGATTTGCCTTTTGTTGAGGGTCTCTCTTACTCCCAAGTTGTTGTGACAGATTTACCACAGGAATATTTGGAGTTTCGGTGGGATATCAAGTTTCCATATCTAGGGAAAGGGCCATGGTGGCGGACTTTACAGAGAATTGACCATTGGGTGTAGGTCCCTAAATGGTGTGTATCTTCCATCTTGCTAGAGGGGAGTGGAATTCCTTTGAATTAACACACGAGGTGAGAGGGGAGAATGTTCATAAGACCGGGAAGATTTGAGGATTAGTCTGGAAGAATAATATTAGAGACTGTAAGGTCGAGGTTGAGCCCAATATGGTTCATTTTTAGTAGATCTATCAAATTTTCATTCGTGACCCAATTATCCAGCCATCATAAAATAGTTTTGTCATTTCCTATCTTACATCGGATCCCTTTTCGGAGGATTTCTCTTTGCGCAAGGATTTTCCTCCCGGATGGGGAGTCTTGATTTTTGGGAGTATAATCACAAAAAAGATTTTAGCGAGAGATATTTTTCCTTGACTAGCTTAGCCCAGAATCCAAAGGATTGTAAAAGTAAGTTCCAACCTAGTTTGTCCAAAAAAGCCTTGTTTAAAGGTAAGGTCTTGCAAAAGACTGATAAGAGGTTTTTAGTGTGTCGTTAAAGCACCAAAAATCGCTTTTCAAACAATATTTATAACTCCTAACAAGCAATTACTAAGAACGTAGTAAAGGCAAGTCAAGGGTCGATCCACAGGGTAATTGGGATTAATCAAAGTCTATTAAGTCTAAATTACCTAATTGAAGGGTTTTTGGGGGTTTTGAATGAATTTTGTAACAATTAAAACTAACTATTATCAAAGAACTAGCAAATAATATGAGATGAAAATATGAATAAGGAAGACACTAGAGTTAAGGTTACTAGCATGGATCAAAGTAGACAACGATTATTAATGCAATTGTGATTCAAAGGCAACGATTACGCAAGGTTTAGTTTTCCTCTAAAATACTCGAGTCCTCTCTCGAATGGTCCTCGAGAATGATCGCTTAATCAATCAACTAAATCCTCTCTCGAATGGTCTTTAGTCAATTGATTAAGAGATCCAATGAATTTGGAAAACCCCTAATATAGGATCCCCTTAATTTCTACCCAATATCTTGGCCTAGAAATTAAGTTGATTCATGGGGATGATAAAAGAGTTCATAATTCAATTAAGAACATTTGAAATCAAAATACCAAAGCACAAATGTGATCAATATCTATCCTAAGGCCTCAAAACACCAAGATCAATGCATAAACGTCTTTAAATCATCACAATCACATTAACAATACATTTAAACCCTAATCCATACTTTCACCCTAACCCTAGATAGGAGACTACTCACTAATCATGGATTCTAAGCATAAAAACATGAAATCTATAACTAATCTAGGGCTAAACATGATTAAGAGATAATTAATCTAATGAAAATAACAAATATGAAACTATAATAAAAGAAAACTAGTACTATGGAAAAGGAGAGATTTATAATCTAAAAGATGAATAAAACTGAAAACTTTGAAATTAAATTAATGAAAGTTACCTTGAAAGTGTAGATAATCAACAACTTTAATCTATGAATCTCAAATCTAAGAATAAGCAAAGTGTTTTTCTCTCTAAAGTAAGCCCTAGTAATATTCTCTAAACTCTAGAATAAAGCATGAGTCAAAAACTAGTCAACTCCAATGTTATTAAGGCAAGCCTCGTTTTTTTTCCTTCGCGGAGTTGAAAGGTTCGGGCGCACCAAAATCAGGTGCGGGTGCATCATTTCTTCTGCTCCAAAACTGACATCAAGCGTTGAACGGTGCGGGCGCACCATAGTTTGGTGCGGGCGCACCATAGTTTGGTGCGGGCGCACCATTCTTTCTGATCTGGTCAAACAGTTCAACTTAAAATGAGCATAACTCTTTCGTTTTAGATCCAAATCAAGCTTATAACTAGTCGTTGGAAAGCTATCGAAAGAAGCTTTCACCCCCAACTGGAATCACCTCCATCCGATTTGTGGTTCGAAAGTTATATCCATTTGAAGTTCACTGTACAAGATTCTATTGTGCAATGTGCTCCTTTGTGCGAGTGGACATGGGGCATAGTGCAAGCGCACCATTTCTCAACGTGTGCTCTATTTTCATTGCTTCCTTTGCCAACTCTATAACTCATAGCCATCTTAGTAGTTCCACCTATATTAAGAACATGGCAAAACAGGGTGAAAGCAAATGTACTAGAAATTCGGTCAAAAATGACTGAAAATCTAGCAACATGTGTAATACCCCTCATGATTGCTTTAAAGGGATTTAGCAGGCTACTCATTCCAACAAGATGCATCTTTCTTTTAGGGAGCTCATTTCCTTAGTTACTCCATAGTTAAGCGTGCTTGGCTGGGAGTAGTCCAGGGATGGGTGATCTCATGGGAGTTTCTCAGGGTGCGCATGAGTGAGGACAAAATACGCCGGAAGAACTTGTGTTGGTTATTGAGGACAGTTGTTGGCCCTGGATGCGCATTGGTGACGATATACTCGGCTCCGGATGGGTCGGGGTGTTACAAATGGTATCAGAGCAACCCTGCGACCGCGTGTTGGGGCGAGCCTAAGGCCGTCAGGCCGAATATTAGGAGTCCTCAGGCGCCTAGTGGGGGAGGATTCTGGGGCTGCATTGTCATAAAGAGCGACCTAGAGGTCGTCAAGCCGAATATCTAGAGTCTCCGGCGATCAGTTTCCAGGCTGGGGCGACCCACAGGTCGTTGTGGCCGAATATGTGGAGTCCTCAGGCGCAACGAGGGCGTTGCTGTTCTCAAGTGGGGGTGTATGTAATACCCCTCATGATTGCTTTAAAGGGATTTAGCAGGCTACTCATTCCAACAAGATGCATCTTTCTTTTAGGGAGCTCATTTCCTTAGTTACTCCATAGTTAAGCGTGCTTGGCTGGGAGTAGTCCAGGGATGGGTGACCTCCTGGGAAGTTTCTCAAGGTGCGCATGAGTGAGGACAAAATGCGCCGGAAGAACTTGTGTTGGTTATTGAGGACAGTTGTTGGCCCTGGATGCGCATTGGTGACGATATACTCGGCTCCGGATGGGTCGGGGTGTTACAACATGTCACTATGATCAAGAATGATCAAGTGAATGAAATAGAAGGGGAATGGGATAAGAAAGAGGGAAGAACGGGGAGAAAGAGAATCAAAATGAGCTAAAAAGGAGTCATTAAGTGCGTTTGAAACGCACTTATCAAAGACTAGGCCACCCTGAGCTTTAGGTAGGCAAATTTTGTTCCACGCAATAAGAGGGAGACTATTTTTATCTTTATTTTGTCTACAAAAAAATTGTCTATGAAGGGTATTAATTGATTTGCAGTTGTTGGCAGGGATGAAACAGACGAACATGTTGGCAAGTTTTGTGAAGGATATGCATGTAATATTGTTTCTGAGGGTAATATGAGCTAAAGAAGGCTCCTAAATAGCGGCCTACACAAATTTTAGGTGTCATATTAAAATGGCTTGCAATTGAAACTTTCTAGAATTCGGAATTTTTTTCAATAAGATAATAACTGATTTGTGAAAATTCATTAGCTGACCTAAGAATGGCATAATACATCCAATATCTTTTTTTAGGTTAGTGCATGCTGAGGTGGTGGCATTACAAAAAACCAGATTGTCATCTGCGAACATTAGGCATGGGATAAGGGATCCTCGTGGACATAACTTAAATCTTAGGCTAGATTTAGGTTTGATACTTTTGATAGTTAGCTTTTGGATTAACACATACGTGCATATGATGATCAAAGAGATAGGGTGAAAGGAGATCGCCCTATCTTAGGCCTCTCGAAGGCTTGAACCAAGAGGTTGTGGTGCCATTGATCTTTAGAGAATACGAATAAGTTTTATTCCTCCATTGATTGTGAATAAAATTTTCCAAAAAGTGGCACTTCTCATATTTTTTTCTAATAAGTAAATTCAGTGTTTTCCATTCTCAAATCTCAAGTATTATACATTATTCTAATATCTACATTTTTAATTGACATCCAAACAGGCACTTTTTTTTAAAAGAAAGAATCCATCAAGCACTTAGATTCGTATAAATTAGAAATATTATAACTAGCTCTACACTGAATTTTGTACTCTCTCTGAATTACTTAAAGATCCCACACATATAGACATATATATAGTTATAAACACTGAAAATTTCTCTATAGGTAAGATTAGGATAAAAAAGTAACCTAGTTCTTATTTGTTTTGACTGATAAGAAGTACAAAAGATTTGAATACCTAAAGGCGAGCATTCAAATTGTTTATTACTTACAATTTTATCGATTATCAAGATCAGTTTGTGTGATTCTGATTGGGCTAGTTGTCCCATTACTCGGAGGTCCCTAAGTGGTTGGTATGTATTATTGAGATATTCTCCTGTTTCCTGGAAGACTAAGAAGCAGCCTATTGTATCCCGTTCTTCTGCAGAGGCAGAATATCATTATATGGCTGCTATAGATTGTGAATTAAAATGGCTCAAGCAACTATTGAGTGATCTTAGGGTTTAGCATCCTGCAGCCTGCAGGGATGCTTATAGCCAAGAATCCAGTGTTCCATGAGCGCACTAAACATGTTGAAGCTAATTGTCACTTTGTTCGTGGGTCTTGTTAGGCCTTCGTATGTTCCTACCAAGTTTCGGTTAGCGGACATTTTTACTAAAAATTTCTTGGTAGGACTCGGTTTGATTTTTGTTGTCCAAATTAAGCGTTCGCAATTTGCGCACGCTCCAACTTGAGTGGGGTGTTAGGACTCTTATATATGATATTGATTAGGAATAGGATTATTACTTATTGTTCCTAGTTTTATTGGAGTAGGACTCTTGTCCTTTAGATGTATAAATATATCTTGATGATGAATGAGAAGGGGACACAACTTTGATCAAACTTAACAGTTTGATTTGTATGAATTATAAAACTATATATTACGCAAAAATATAAAAAAGTTTCAGAATAAGTGTAATTATAAGAAGTATTAAATAGAAAAGTAGCATTAGAAAAACCTTATTGAATAAAAAAAAGCTTGAAGTATATCAATTTTTCTATAGCACGATCGACTTCTACTTTCTAGTAATATGTTCCCAATAATGAATCATTAATTTACAAGAAATCAAGAAGCACGAAAGAAAGAGAGCTTATCTGATGAGATAAGCAGTTCCGCAATGCATTCATTATTAAACAAAAATGACATATTTGCTTATTCTTTTTCAAAAATAAGTATATAGGGGATTTCATGACTTTCTCATCTTCTCAAAGATCAACATACGATTCCACAAAAAGCACCTTCCCCAGTACATGAAAAAAAAACAACAGTACAATATTCTTCTCATAATCTCACTTTATTAAAAGTAATCATATCATTATTGGTTAGTTATATGAATATTATAAACTACTCAAACAATAAAAATTTTGACCATAGTTGAATGCATGCAATCTTTAGGACCAAAGCCTAAATGTAAGCAATAAGTTGTCACTTGTCACTTGTCACTTGTCACTTGTCACATTCATCCCATTTTTTTATTTTTATTTTTATTTCTTTTTGGTATTTTAATATTTTAGGGGAAAGTGCATCCACTTTGTATTTGTATTTGGATTGCAGATTTGCAGGATAGGATACTGCTGGTTGATTGTACGACTAATAAGACTTGAATAAGGGCCCTCATAGTCTTCGGCAAGCTAGTAGTTATAGGTTTATGAAAATTCGGAGGGGTGATTGCAGAAGGAAAAGCATATGTGCATGAATCTGCCTTAAACTATGACGTTTGCAAGTTGTAACAAAATATTTAGGGGCCCAATATGAATATGACTTCTGATTTCTTGCTGGAAACCATTGGTTTAGTTTCATTTTCTGTTTTTGGCTCAATAATTTCATATTGCATTGCAAAAAGAGGGATGCATCAAGGTTTTTAAGATCTTATCCTAGGAACAGTTTTCGTAACTTACATCTTTTCACTTATATCAAATCTAAACTATTGAGAAAAGCAAGATCATGTAAGGTTTAAGAATATTACTAGCTAATAGGCATACATGTATAAATGTACTATATAGGACTTATTCGTTTTAGATCATCCAAATCCTTTAAATTCACAACTTTTAGGATTATATGACTGAGATGGAATGGTTTATTTCCTTTAGGAAGAAGTCAATGTTCATTGAAAAAACTTCACACTTATTCTTAATCATTGAATCCCCCATCTTACATACTCCACCTCTTAAAAGCTCGGATGAGCAGTCCAAGACTAACTTTGGTCGTTGGGCTCAGGTGGGCACTATGGCGCTTGTTGGTTTCGGTGTTTTAGCCTTCTTTTATTATTCTTTGGCGGCTATTGCCTCTTTTCTTGCAAAATGATTTTAGGGTTTCTTGGAGATATGCATGGTTTTCATGCATCCCATAGATAAACAATATTTCGTAATAGGAAATTCAAATCCTTATTACTCCTCATATAGTCGTATTTGCTTATTAATGTGATTCCCCAATGAAGTTAATTGATAAAATCTCTCAATCCCCCACCATCTAATTAAAATTTAGGTCATCTTAATCAAACCACGCACATTAAATCAAACACTAACCACACCCTCTATACACTTGTCGAGGCTTGATCCCGACATGTATGCCTCCTGGCCTTAAAGTACGTAGGCGCATTCTTTTTGGACTTATTTTCAGCAAAAATAAGTAAATATAAGTTCAGTTCAAGAAAAAATAAGTTCAGTTCAGCAAAAATAAATAAAAATAGGGATATTATCTCAGATAACCCTGACATATAGGCCTTTTTCCCAAATAACCCCGACATTTTCACCCCTATCTCGGATAACCCTAAACTTGTATTTTGTCATTAAACTTGACGGATTGGTTAACAACGTTAACTATTTAGCGTTTGTAATTAAAAACCTATTTTTTAAAAGAAAAAAAAATGTGTTCTTCATCTCTCTCTCCTGTTCTTCACTCCATGTTTTCATCTCCTCTCCTTCACCTCCTCCAGCTCCTCCACCACCATGATTTTCTCTCTCCTCCTCCATCCACCTCTTTCACCACTCTCTCTCCTCCACCTCCTCAACTACCCCTGATTTTCTTTGAATCAAACAAGAGAAAGATGAGGACTTGAAACCTACCTCCAAAAATTAGAAGCAGTTGGAAATTTTGTTGGAAAATCTCAAATGGGCGCCGAAAATTTCGTTGGAAATCCCTGTAGGAGAACACGCACAACAACCAAAAAATCGACGAAAATGGAACAAGAGAAACCACCAACAAAAATCATGCCGAAATGTCATTATTAACACCGAACAATAGAAATTCATAGTTGGCTGGTAATTGGTATTCTCCGTTTCTTGGTGTTGTACCTTTGTTCATCTATTGTTGTCGGTCTTGCACAGGTATGCGAGAATATATCAGTCTAAGGATATCTGAATCCATATGTGAGTTGTGAGAGAAGAAATACTTCAACATTCTCTCTCCTACTCTAAATTACAATTGTCCCAAGTTTGTGGGGTTTGAAGATTTATGAGTTTTTCTCAATTGGTTGTTTTATGACATGCGTTTTGTTGGGAATTCTGTTTACCACATGGGATTTCATTTTTGGCGGTAATGAAGCAAAGTTAGTGTTGATGATTTTGTTTATTAGTTTAATTTTTGCGGTGTATCTATGTTGTTTGTCTACTTTTGATTAACAAAACAAGTCGCGTTCGAGTGGTCTGGTGCGTTCATCCTTATCCGGTTTCTTTTTCTCTGTTGTTATTACTTATTACTTGCTGTCCTCTGCTTTGGGCCCTAAATTTAACACTCAAACCCTAAATTTAATTCATGGAGATTTTGGAATATGCTCACTGGATGTTTGAACTAAAACTTCAAAGAGTTAACTAAAAGGTATACAAGATCTGTGGAGGAGGCGAAGTGGGAGAGGAAGACGAGAGATAAAATCAGGGGGTGGTGGAGAAAAGAGAGTGGTGAAGCAGGGGAATGGAGGAGGAGAGAGAAAATCAGGTGGTGGTGGTGGAGGAGGTGGAGGAGAGTGAGAGGATGAAGACATGATATGAAGAACAAGAGTGAAGGGGATGATGAACACAAATGTTTTTTTTTCTTTTAAAAGATTAGGTTATTAATTATAAATGTCAAATAGTTAACGCCGTTAGCTATTCCGTCAAGTTTAATGACAAAATACAAGTTTAGGGTTATCCGAGATAGGGGTGAAAATGTCGGGGTTATTTGGGAAAAAGGCCTATATGTCAGGGTTATCTGAGATAATATCCCATAAAAATAAGTTCAGTTCAGCAAAAATAAGTTCAGTATTACTATTAATGTTGTAATTATTATTTTTGTTTTCAATATTACTATTAATATTGTTATTATTATTAATATTATAATTATAATAACGATGAATTTATAATTTTTTTTATTATTTTTTTATTATTTTTTATTATTTTATTTTATTTTATTTTATTTTATTTTATTTTATTTTATTTTATTTTACTATTTTTATTATTTATTTATTTATTATTATTATTATTATTATTATTATTATTATTTATTATTTATTATTTATTATTTATTATTTATTATTCAATATTTATTATTTATTATTCAATATTTATTATTTATTATTTATTATTTATTATTTATTATTTATTATAATAATAATTATTATTATTTATTATTGATTATTTATTATATATTATATATTATATATTATTTTTTTATTATTTTAATTATTATTATTTATTATTTAATATTTATTATTTATTATTATTATTATTTATTATAATTATAATTATTATTATTTATTATTGATTATTGATTATTTATTATTATTTATTATTTATTATTTATTATTTATTTTAATTATTATTTATTATTTAATATTTATTATTTATTATTATTATTATTATTATTATTATTTATTATTATTATTAATATTATTATTATTTATTATTTATTATTACTATATATTATTTATTATTTATTATTTATTATTTATTATTATATTATTATTATTATTTATTATTATTTATTATTTATTATTTATTATTTATTATTATTTATTATTATTTATTTATTATTATTTATTTATTATAATTATTATTATTATTATTTATTATTATTATTATTTATTATTATAATTTTTTATTTTTTATTATTAATTTTTATTAATTTTTATTATTTATTATTATTATTATTATTTATTAATATTTATTATTTATTATTATTATTATTTTTTATTATTATTTTTTATTTTTTATTATTAATTATTATTATTATTTATTATTTAGTATTTATTATTTATTATTTATTATTTATTATATATTATTTATTATTTATTATTTATTATTTATAATTATTATTATTTATTATTATTATTATTATTTATTATTATTATTTTTTATTTTTAATTATTTATTATTTATCATTATTATTATTTATTATTTATTATTATTATTTATTAATATTTATTATTATTTACTATTTATTATTAATTATTTATTATTTATTATTTATTATTTATTATTTATTATTTATTATTTATTATTTATTATTTATTATTTATTATTTATTATTTATTATTTATTATTTATTATTTATTATTTATTATTTATTATTTATTATTAATTATTAATTATTAATTATTAATTATTAATTATTTATTATTTATTATTTATTATTTATTATTATTACTATTATTTATTTATTATTTATTATTATTATTTAGCAAAAATAAGTTCGGTTCAAAAAAATAAGTTACGTTCGGCAAAGAAAATAAGTAAAAATAAATTCGGTTCGAAAAAAATAAGTTCGGTTCGGTTCCAATAAAATAAGTTCGAAAAGAACGGGCGTGCTACGTAGTTTAGCTTACCGCTTGAGTTACCGCTTCACCTTAATTAATATTATCTCTTTTTATTTAGAGGGGGGAACTTTAATTTGCAGTATATATATAAAATCTTTAATTGATAACGTTGAACTTAAGTACCACTGCATAGTCCATATATAAGATCCATATCAATGTTCCTTGGTGAGTTCATTGAGATTTGACAATTAAAATATGGTAACCTACCTGTCTCATGGAGTTAATCAAAGATATGTTAGGTTAAGTTACACCTTTTTTGTGCGTCATTAAATTTGAATGATGTACCTAGTCTATTTCTACTGGTGCATTAAATACTCGTGCACTGTAAGTCACTTGTAAAGTTGTAATGTGGTCAGTGGTGGAGTGCTTAATTTGCTAGCTAACCAATTTCTTTCTCAATGGTAAAATTCACAAACACAAGTACTTCCTCCGTTCTGTTTTAAATGAAACGTTTGTTTTTTCACCCAACCCAACGCGTTTATTTAATCATTAATATCTTTAGTTGTGCACGCGTAAAAAATATAAAAAATTATAATTTGATAAGATGCGTCGAGACGAATCTAACAAGATCTCATTTGACTATGTTTTTCTTTACATAATGGCGATAAATTAGAGTCAAAATTGATCAATGAATAGTGTCATTTCACCCAATGTTTCATTTAAAACAGAACGGATGAAGTATATTATTTGAAAACAAAAAAAATCTAACTATCATATAATTCACCTAATAAAAATTTATATTAGTTAGATAATTCACTTATTAGAGTTTAGAGATAGACATTAATGTATAGTGAAATTGAATTTAGCAACTGAAATTATATACCGTATATATATTTTTAAATTGTCTCCTCTAGAGTAAATTAAATTATGTAAACGTACAATCGTAATGTTTTGCTTTCTTGACCAAGAAAAGTTTGGTTGTCTAAAAACCAATAAATTTTTGGTTTCAAGAGCTTTGGGTGGATTCAGCTTTAGATAGATTTGTACTAATTAAAAACTTTGAAATCGTAATAACCAATAAATTTTGTATTTGCCTAAACGTTCTTGCTTTTTAAGTCAACTAGTGTGATAAGCCGATATATGAATTGAGTTTGAAAGATTTTTGAGCTAAGCTCAATATATTGAAAGTTCGAGCTCAAAGGCATGTTTTAACTATTTGAGTTTGGACATGAATAGAATATTACTCCGCCTTAATTATTTACACTCCTAAGTCCTAGACGCACAATTGCTATAAAGACTCTTTACATGTAATCATAATATCTTAAATATAAAAAAAGATGGATCAGGAAATAAGCCAACAATTGCTGAATGGAAATCCTATATCTATATCCTGTAAGAGAAATAATATCTAAGATTGTCATCCACGCTGGCAATGCTTCCCCTGTTGCAACTAACACGCAATGAGACAGTACACAAAGAAATAATTAGAACGATCTCTAGGAACGTAAACTGGTAACTAAAACAAACTTATCTGATAACCGTGGCGTGAGAAGATCACTGCCCTAAAGTTGAATTTGCCCCGCAACAACACACGGACTCTCAGCAATCAACCTCCACGGATACACGGTTTCTGCGTTTCCGTGTTGACAGAAAAAAACAGATTGAGAACGATCTTGAATATTGCCCAGAATAATGGAGGAGAGAAAGAAAGAGAGACGAAGATGAAATGTTATGTGTTTTTTCTGTGTTCCCAGAGAATCCCAGAACACTAGTATGGGAATTTGGCCCAGGGAGTAGAAAACCAAACGAGATCAGAATCTGGCTGAAATCGTGGGAAAAACGGTCACTTAATGGGGATTTTAATGGCAGTAAATCAGGACAGAGATTAGGGGAAAAACGACATTAAGAGAGAGATTAGGGGAAAACCGGTAACTTAAGACTCATAAAAACGGTCATTAAGTTTAGTTTACTCTCCAACCCCCCACCCCCGGTCCGGGCGGGCGGACGGCGGCGCGCGTGTGGCAACCACACATCACCACATACCCACTAAAAGCCTCATTGCTACTCAACTCAAAGGGTAGAGAAAGAGTAATGGTTATAAACCTTACTCTTCCCTTATATTCTTTCAATGTGGGACAAAAGGTAAAAGAGACTCTTCATATTCTTTTGAAGCAAACTTAGAGTTTCTACTATAAACTCCAACACGATCTTACTTGAATATGAGAAACGAGAAGATGAGAATGTTGTGACGTGTAGAGATCCACTGTCCTTAAAGGTGATTTCGCCGTAGCACGGGTGCAAACTTCCTCCCGACGACGACCCTCCAGGATTAACACAGCGCCGCCCGATTGTGTGCACTCACAAGCAGACGGATGGAGTGACAGAACTTAGCCTGAAATTTAGGAGAACATTTTTGTGTAGAGAGGAAGACAGAATTATAATGTGTATATTCTTAACCAGAGAAAGAGGGTTTATATAGAATAGAGAAGCAAAGAAAACTGACAATGAAATATTCTGGGAGAAGATTAAGGAGTAATAGCTGCGACAAAAACGGCAAGAATTGATTTGCCGTTACAATATGATTGCGTGAATCTCGCAAAAGAAATATCGGAACAAACCAGTCCCAAAAATAAAGCTGATCATAAAACGGACCGCAGACCCACAGCCCGCTCGCCACGAGCCCAAGCCCGGCCGGTGCGCGTGTGTGTGGTTTGCCATTCTTCTAGCCTATTGCTCAACAAAGCTTAAAGGAACATAATAGTATATAAGCAAGGTAGGACCTTTATATTCTTTCCATGTAGGACTTGGGTATTTCATGAACAAAAGCAAACAAAGAAATACTCCATAACTATGACTAACTTTGAGGCTTTAATTCCAATATCCCCTGTTATGGAAGTAAGCAAAAAATAGTGGAAGTAGAAAGAATGATGAAATCATATATGTTTTCATATTTTTTGCATTAATGTTGTAAATGATGTTGCTTTCATGTATTGAAGTGATGATATAGTAAAGCCTTCCTCACAAGAAGTTAGCAAACCCTTCATTTTTAAGTGACGTTTAACAAGCAATGCAAAACTGCACGATGGCTTATAAAGAATGTAATTAATTATTGGATCACTAACATAATACGACGAACATCTTTATAGCAAGAAAATTTGATATTAATATCTCTAACTTTTATTTATCTATAAGTATACCTTACATATAGTTATATAAATTTTACTGTTATCTAAAACTATACCTGATATTTTTACTGTTAAATTTCTTTTAGGGGATATAATAACTTTAATCATTAATATCTTTCATTCTCATGGGACCTTTTTCAACCCCAGGATGTGATGAGTCGACATCGATAGATAAAAATTATAAAAATTTGATATTTTGAAACTAGATATTGAGGTGAATTTAACAAAATATCAGTATATCATATGATTATATTTAACCTTATGTAGATCAATATCACAAAATACAGTCAAAATGAAGTCTCTGAATAATGTAAAAGTCAAAATGTTTCAAATAATATAAAACTGAGGTAACTTATAAGTAGTAAAAGTAAACTTTTAAGACCACCATATGGTGCATTATAGTGTTATACCATAAGTCTTTTAAATGTTGCTTCACGTTTTGCCATTTAGGTGTGTGCTCGATTTAGTTCTTACATTTAAAATATTTCCATATATACATGGGTCCCACACTTTATTTGAGTTTGCATCACTTTTGCTCCATCCTATTTACTAATGATACATAAAATAATAAAATATTCCTAACAAAACCCCTAACCCCTTATTACTCCTCTCTCTCTCTCCGCCCCATTTTCTTCTCTCTCCTACTTTCATTTGTTCTGCAACTTTTTTTCTCTCTCTTTTAACTTCCAAAAATTCAGATCTTGTTAATTCTAGTTCAAATTTCGACAAAAAAACACCAAAACAATTTTCATCCTATTAACCTATTTATACTATTAGTAAGATCTGAATTTTTGGAAGTTAAAAGAGAGAGAAAAAAAGTTGCAGAACAAATGAAAGTAGGAGAGAGAAGAAAATGGGGCGGAGAGAGAGAGAGGAGTAATAAGGGGTTAGGGGTTTTGTTAGGAATATTTTATTATTTTATGTATCATTAGTAAATAGGATGGAGACAAAAGTGATACAAGAAACTCTAAATAAAGTGTGGACCCATGTACTATATATAAATATTTGTAAAACGTAAAACTAAATCGGCATTCACCTAAATGCAAAAAACGTAGAACATTTAAAAGACGGAGGGAGTAATCCAATTATAATGCGAAAGTCCAACACCATTTGATTAAGTTTCCGTAAAAGATGGGCTTTTGTCTATTTTTATGTCTTTGTCTCGCAGTCTCGGACTCTCGGTATCACCTGTCCATTCCTTTTTTAGTTTTGTGAATTACTCCATCTCCAACCACCCCATCAATTTTCATCCTATTAACCTATTTATACTATATTTTAAAAAAAATATTCCCAATCTATAAAGCAAGGATTAATCAAACCTACAATTAGCATTATCCTTTAGATTCCCGCACTCATCTTAAGTGGGATTAGATTACTTATTATAAATTTAACCTCTATTATACTCCTAGTTAATAGTACCTCACTATGTCACAGCAACATCAATATAATGTCTTAGATATAATATCATACTTAATCCCCTTTGAATTAGGGAAGATAAGGTAAGTTCGATTTTGCCTTCAACTGATTTAGATTAGTAGTTAAGTTAGTTAACAATCAAATCGAATATCAAATAATCTATTTGGAGTTTTAGTCATTGCCCCCCTTTTCAATCGCATAACAACTTGCCCTTGATTGCATCGTCATTGAGAAATTGATGTTCCATTTGATGTTGCAATTTTGTTCTCACATCAAGTGAATAATTGCTAGTAGATTATCATTTATCAAAAAATTCAATTTGTAATAATTGTTTGGGTTGTTAAATCTCCTATTGTTATTCTAGTTTAACTTCATTAGTAGAATCCTTAAGACTTTTTAACTCTACTAGATGATTAGGAAATTACAACTCATATCTAGTCCTTTATGCATGTAAATTTCGTGTTTTCAATAACCTACTCTTTAAAGCATGCAAATATCCTATTGTCATTCTAGTTTAATTTGCTGCAAAAAACAACTAATTAACTTGTTAAAACTTCAAAGTAATATCCATATATGAAGATAAATTTATTTAATCTCATCTTGGCTCCCTCTGAGTTTAGGAGAAAGCAAAAATCTCATTTGTTAAATAAAACGAATATAGTGCAATTGGTCTAATTGGAGCTCAAACCAATCAATCCAAAACATTAGATCCATTTGCTTTGCTATACTATTAGTTATTGAATAATGAAATACATACGCGCTTGTAATCTCATTCTAATTCTTTATTGACACTTTTTTGGTCTAACATTTAGGCTAAACATTAAATTGTTTGTTACAGTCATGTAGGTTTTAATCTTTTTTTATATAATTAACAATTTAGTATTTTTTCACATACTCTTTCTCTATCCTCGCAATCCACACAGAAAGGACACACACCAAACCTGGCCAATGAATGATAATATCTATTTTCTACAATGTTCCTATTATTTTGGCGATACAATTGACAGTAAGGGGGACCCTCATAGCTGTGAAATATAACGGTCAACACAAGTGAAAGAGAATACAAATCACGAGTTATCAAATAATTACTACAGTAACTTTTGTCCCAATAATGACAGAAATGAGAAACTCATCAAAGTCATTAAACATGTTTCAAACTACGAATAGAGGAGCTATGATAAACATCTAATTGTTAGATGTTAGTAAACATCTAGTAGGGATAAAATTGTCAATTTACATAGAACAAGAAAGATAAAGTTGTCAGTCAAACAAAAAGGTGACCACGGAAAATGTGATGTTAACAAATAAGTGTTCATGCAACTACAAATAGTGTTCATGTATTGTAAGTAGTGTTTATGCAAGTAACAAATAGTGTTCATGAAATATAAATAGTATTTACAAATAGCGTCAGTCTAACAAAAAGGTTGACCTCGAAAAATGCGATGTTAAAAAATAGTAGTGTTCATGCAACTACAAATAGTGTTCATGTATTGTAAGTAGTGTTTATGCAACTAACATAGTGTTCATGAAATATAAATAATGTTCATGAAACCAACTGATGTTTTTATATATTAAAAGGTAAATAAAAATCTGCAAATAGAAAAATTATTTTTTCTTTTTTATATTGTCTTTTATTACTTTTTTATTTCTTGCTAACATCTAGCAATTAGATGTTTATCATAGCTCACGAATAGAGAGGTTTACAGGTAGCACATCTCTATTATATAAGTGAAGGGGGGAGCAATGGCGTCCCCTTACGAATTTACATATTCAGCCTCCACATCAACAATATTACATTCCAACTAAACTCTCCATCAGTCAACCAAAATACGGTAGAATCAAAAACTTGCCAAAAAAATTCAATCAAATTAAGCTCAACTCAATCAACTCATATAACAGTCATACTCATAAACTTGCCAAAAAAGATCAATCAAAATTCACATCCCAATTAACTAAAAAAATTCATAATAATAAACTTACCAAAAATTAATACCAGAGACAATAATAAAAAGATACACCATACTAATATGGACACAACTCATATTCAAACTCAAACAAATTTTCCAGAATACAAAATCAATTATAAACACAAACTATAAAAAAATTCAATTTTCTTCATTACTTGGAGCTTTACGTCATTCTCAAATTTGATCTACCAACTTCCAATAGAAGTGCGACTAAGTCTACTTTATCTCTAAGCAATTATTAAACTCTTAAAATATCATTAATACACTTAGTTTTACAGTAGTCAAATTAAAGATTTAGTCACGTAAGGTTAAAATTGCCAAATTTACAGCTACCAACCAAAAAATTGGCTCTTTTAAAGTTTTAACTTCCGTTGTACAAGTCATTTTTTAATTTATAAAAGTGGCAAGGATCCTGTTTTATTCAACTTATTTTTGCTTATCTGGACTTATAAACTTAATTGAACTTATCTGAACTTACTAGACCTCATTAATCCCTATTAGACCTTATCTTAATTTATTAGACCTTATTGGACCTTATCTAAACTTATTATACCTTAACAGCTAGACCTTATTTTACGAGAGTATCATATGTTATTTTTTGTTGAATTAAACTACTCTGAATTTATTAGTCCTTATTAGACTCTATTGGAATTAGTCTGAACTCATCTTTTTTTATAAGGACGGAAAATAAGGTGAGCATAGGCTCAATTGCTCAATGAATTGCAACTTATTTTGGTGATCGTTAGATTGCTAATAATTTTTTTTCTTAGCAAATTAGTGACCGGCAATGAATAACTTCAATTTAGCTAATTGGCCTTGTTTATACAATTATAGTGTTATAAAGTACTCCGGAGTAACTTGTAAGATTATAGGGTAATAATAAAGAGCTATACTTCGGGCTAATCCCGTAATCCGGATGGTAACACCAAAAAAATAAAATAAAGAGCTATATTAATTAATTGGCAAATGCTAAATACAACCCTTAGGGCTGTATTTAAGCATTAATAACTCATTATATATCCTTATATTTTCAATACAAAGTAGAATATCAGCATTAAAAAGAAAATTACATTAAATAATTTTTGGAATTCTAAGCCTTTAAGCATTTAATGCTATCTAATTGCACTATGTTGAATTAATTTTTTAATAATGTACTTGAAAGATTTTAGTAGTTGATTCTACTCATTAAATAAAGATTGCTCAAGTTAGGCTTTCCTGGATTCTTTTGAAAGACTAAACAAACATTAAATATAGGAATTTACTATTTTTTAAGCACAACCCTTAGGGCTGTAGTTATCGGAACCCTAATTAATTTGCGGGGCATTCCGGCATGTGGGTTGTCTGTTTTTGACCGTTTATGATCGTTGGACTTTTAGGTAGTAGACAGATACTTGCCACTCGTGCAATTTCCTTGATCACATCAAAATCCCTTCTGGAAATGGGATAGGGGCTTACTTCTCAATGATTGGGATAATGAGGATGAAAATAATAAATTTCATGACCTACATTGTCATTTACATACATTTATTAACATTTGATTATACTCGTGACTCGTGAGAGCTTCGCAAATCTTATCTTTGAGATACCATATCAATAACCTTGCGAACTTAGATTATCTTTACTAAACATCAGCTGGTCATAGTCTTTTGATTGCGAGTTATATCAATATTTAATTTGGAATGGACTTAACAATGGTAATCAGGAGTAGCGTAATATTAGGATAGTCATAGTATCAAATACGAAAAAAATAATACATGACTACTACAATCAAAACATATATAAAATCCGGCCAGATTAACTTTATAGTACTTTATTTAATAAAGCAAAATAACAATTATTAATGTCAAGTTCTCATATTTTTGTACCAATTTTGAGATGGAGTCATACGGCTTGATGGAGAAGAATTACGTTGGCTTGGTGGGTTGAGTAGAAGGAAATTAAATTTATATACTTCATTTCTAATAGTTGAAAGGTCGAATGTGCACAAGAGTTTAGGAGAAGAGAGAAATAGATAGAGATAATAAAAAGGAACTTTGTACAAATCTATAATACCACGATTCGTATATTGTTCACTAATTCACATATTAGAACTCAATAACAATTTACAAGTTTTAACTAACTGAACAATTCATAATATGTAAAACTTTAGTTCTTATTTGAACTTATCTGAAAATATTAGAGTTTATTAGTTCTTATTTGAACTTATCTATACTTATCTGTACTTATTAGACCTAAAATTAGTCTCTATTTCTTTTGAGCCCCCACCAGGGAACCCCTTGGTAAGAAGAATGACCCTACTGAACCAACACCTCTCGCAGGTTAGTCAGCCCGGCTACACAAGTCAACGCTTGAGAGTAGGGGGAATACAAAGGTGAATTCTCCACCACCTCCACCAAGCAATCTTGGTTAAAAGTAGTCTTTATTAGACCTTATTAGAGATAATCTTTTATGTTATTATACTTAGTTTAGGATATGTTTTTCTAGTCCTACCTAAATTAGGTTTAATAATAATAATCATCTAAACTTTTGACTTCAATCTATTTTGTCATCTATAGTAAGTACATACATCGTCAATGGAGTTTTCTACTACTTGTGATGAGACATTTGTTCGATCTACGATTTATGTACATTTCAATTTTGTTTTTGTTAGATATTTCTATTAGAGATTAATCTAGAAAAATCTAGATGTGTGTAATGAAAAATATAGTTTATGTAGTCTAGAAAAATCTTGCATTAAGTGGAAAGTCAAGTAATGATCATGTATCTAGAAATATCTTGTAAGAATCAAAGATATGTAATATTAGACAAGTGTAGAAAATTCTAGAAACTAGGATACAACACTATAAATATGTTGTATCATGTATGTGCATGAGTGGAAGGAGAGCCAAACAAGTGAGCTCCACACAAGATATTAGGAAAGGTAGAAACAAAGGGTTCTACCAAGGTGAATGAGAGACATGAGCTCTCACAAACACATTTGTACAATTAATTATCAATGAAAATGCAATTTTATGATACTATTCGGGTCCATCAAAACTTCCGTGCGCCCCAAAATTTCTATCAATTTCGTGAGAGTAATCTTTGCATAAAAGGGACAACTAAATGGGTATTAAGAATTCCGCAGTGCTCGAATTCATTTTTAAAAAAATCAGGGTAACATCTGCTACTCCTTGTTATCAAATAAATACGCCAATGATCGTGTTTGATGTTAGGCTAGTGTCCTAGAATTTGTGGTTCCCCTTTTTTTATTGGATATAATATA
Source organism: Beta corolliflora (assembly GCA_947648045.1). Taxonomy (NCBI): domain Eukaryota; kingdom Viridiplantae; phylum Streptophyta; class Magnoliopsida; order Caryophyllales; family Amaranthaceae; genus Beta; species Beta corolliflora. Next base: position 104,840 of record CANSZD010002156.1, on the reverse strand, counting down.
AGTTATAGAAACTTGCTCACTAAATTTTAAAACTACGCACTTTGTACATGAATAACAAAATAAGTATATATAGCTACTTTTTACATTATAACTTGCTAAACTCTCAAATTGAAAAAGAAGAAGAGCGTAAAAAAGAATTGAATAACAATAGAATTAGAATCAAGACCTTTACAATATTAACTTTTTCTCGGAATACTAAAATCATATTTAATTATAGAATATGATTATAATAAGCTAATACATCGATATTCCCTTTTATGATTTTAACTCTTGATTCATTATTATATTCTTTATCATATTTTCGCTCGTGCATTGCACCATTTTGAAAGCTAGTCTTTGATACATGAGATCGTATAATCTTTTCATTTATAGGTAAGATTGCGAGTTAGGATAATGATTATAATCTTTTTATTATTGATGCAAACATTAATTATATCAAACCAAATGTGATTGTCAACCGTACTAGACATTTCAAAGATACATCAATTCTTTAGAATGGTAGTACAAAATTGTCCAAACAAGACAAATTGAAGAAGTTCAGAATTCGTTTTCAATCCATAGTTTCAAAGTCTTTTATTTGTATGAATGGTCAAGAATTGGTGTAATGTTGAGGCTAGAAGCCTAAAGCGATGTGTTTATCAAAAAATGCAGATCGGAAATTAGTAAATAAAAAAATTAATAACTCTTTCTATATTGGGGTGTTTGGTTTAAAGAGTTTTGGGGTAAAAAGAGAGGTTGAGATTTAATACGGGAAGTTTGACTAGACAAAACCTCTAATAAGAGTGTTTAGTTGATAGGGGATTGAAAGAGAAGTTTGAGTCCAAAAAGCTAATTTTGAAAAAGCTACTAGTAGGAACTTTTTGAAAGATAGGTTTATGAATTTAGTAGTGTAATGACTAATGTCCTACAGTTGGTCAATTTTTTTTTTTGACGAGGTGCTGGTCAAATTTACTACCCTTTAACAAAAAATGAAACCACCAATAAATTAATACTCCAATATTCTTAATTTCTTATTGGTGATTTCACCTAATAAAACACCAATCAACTAAACTATCAAACACTTTCACACAAGCAACTAATACAAACAGCTTATTCAAACTAGTAATACATTCACTAACTGCTAACATCTAACCTTTAATTGTCAAACGGGACCATTATATTGATAGCAATTGGTTTAATACATGTATTTAACTTCACGGTATGTAAGTTCTAAAAAATTGCTATACTTCCACATATACTCCCCCCATCCCCCAAAATCAAACGACACAAATTAAACAAAAAAAATATTTATGTTAAGAGTTAACAACCTCTAATTTGAAATACAAATGCGCGAACCAACTAATCTCAAGATCATGTTGGTCATTGCGGGAAAAAAAATTATATAAAGACAAGATAATATATCTACTAAACAAAGCACATAATAATAATATATTAACACCTTAAATCCTCGATAGATACAAGTGCATTCACTATTTTACTTTGGGGAACAAGGAAGGGATCGTTTATTTGGTTATTAGAAACATTAGCTTTTGGCTTCGCCGAAATGCTTGGACTAAAAATCCAAATATTCCTTCCTCTATTCTTGTTGAAAATTCTTGCTGGACCGCCATTGAATGGTTCTTTTCTCATAACCAACCTAAGGCGGTAAAGCTCCCAGTATACCCTTTTTTCTCCTTCTTGGCCCCCCACCTTATCAATGCCTTAAAATTAATATTGATGGTTCCTTTCTTTAATGAAACCAATGATGCTTCCTTAGTCGCGGTTTGCAGGGATAACATGGGTACTTGGGTAGAAGGCATTTATATGTCTACCTATTCTATAGATGCCATGGAAGCTGAGTTGTGAGCTTTACTAATGTGTTTGCAATGGGTTCAAAGGAAAAATTGGAACCAATGTATCATTGCTTCTTATTGTAGCACGGCTGTCACAGCTCTCCACAAACGAAGTTATTGTTAGGTTTTGGTATGGAGACCGGAAGATGAAGAAGAAGGCATTACGTGTGTGTGCATATATGTGAAGCTTGGTGTATGTGTGTGTGTGTGTTGCAAGACACGGAGCAATGGAGCTATAAGCTACTCACAAGTAGCAATGGAAGCTCGACCTTCTCGCTCCCGCAGGACAACGCCCAAAGAAGGGGTTGATAGATTGCCCGCCCGTGGGATACAGCCTTGCGCCGCAGTGGCCTATCGAGGAAGTCGCAGCCCGAGCTAACGCACCCACCGGGATTCAAAGGCCGATTGTCAAGGCTTCACGTTTATTCTTTGTTTTGTTTCATTAATTTGGTTTCCTTGGTTATTTAGGACTCCTATTTGATACCCTAGTATAAATATGTTATAGCCGTTATTGTTAGCCACGCTAAGCATAAGAGAGAGATTATTCTTCAATCTAGAGAGACTATAGAACCTAGAGAAAGGTTAGAGAGTCTAGAGAGATTAGAGAATTTTCCTTGTATTATCATCTCATATTCAAAGTCCTAGTGGAGTGTTCGTGGTTTTCTCCCTATTGAAGGGTTTCCACGTTAAATCTTCGTGTGTTCTTTATTGCTTTATTTTTAATTACTCCTTATATTATACATCGATTGCTTGATTTATTAGCGCCTACGATACGTATTCCTACAAGTGGCATCAAGAGTCAGGTTGAATCGTTGTACGGCTAGATCGTGTTGAATAGGTATAGTGGATGACGGAAAGGTGAGGATCGATAAATTCGATGGTAAGGATTTTGGTTTCTGGAAGATGCATATTGAGGATTATCCGGACTCAATGAAAATTACCTTTAATGATGAGGTAAAAGCTTTGATTTTGTTGTCATCTTTACCAAAAGAGTGCGAGACTGTTGTTGCTGCTATTAGTAATTCCGCAGGGAAGGAAGCACTAAAGCTGGATGATGTTAGGGATTTAGTGTTGACTGAGAGTACTCGGCGTAAGGATTCCAGGGAATCATCCGGTGGAGCATACAACGCTGAGGGCAGAGGGAGGATACAACATGGGAGATCTAAGCGGGGATGGAAAGTCTAGGGGAAAGAGCAGTGGATCGGAAGAGTTGGTAGGGCAGAAGCGGAGTGTTGGGGATGAGGCGAGAAAGGTCAATATAGGAGACAATGCTAGGATGCCAAAGACACTGTTAAGGGAAAGAAAAGGAGGATCAAGATAGCGATGAAGAGAGTGATGCTTCAACGAACTCTGTAACGGTGTATGCTTCTGATGCTTTGGTGGTAAGCAGTGCAGAGAGCTCAACTAGTTCATGGATCTTGGATTCAAGTTCTTCGTTTCATTCTTCGCCCAGTATGGAGTTATTTCAAAATCTGAAATTTGAGAAACACGGAAAAGTGTACATTGCCAATGATAGACCATTAGAGGTTGAAGGTAAGGGAGATGTGAGCATGAAATTTGCAAGTTGTGACATGTTTGAGTTCAAGGATGTCAAGTTTGTCCCTGATTCGAAGAAAACTTGATATCAATTAGTCAACTTGACAAGTCTGGCTACAAGGTAGTGTTCGATGGTGGTTCCTGGAAAGTTGCTAAGGGTGCTATGGTAGTAGCTCGAGGTGCAAGCAGCGGAACAATGTGCGCCATGGGGAACACGGCAAAGGTAGCTAAGGAGGGTGCTGCTTTTTTTTGCATTTTTTTAATTAATCGATATAAAATCAATAGTATATATCAATACTCATTTTATTACGCTTAATTGAGCATAAATAATTAGATACATAGAAAAATTAACTATAATTCCAACATCATAATCAACAATTATAATTTCACTTGATGACAGTAGATGGTGCTGCAAATGACCATATACATAAGAAATCTTGTCCCTAAATTTTTTGCAATCATTTATAGCAAGGATCAGGATGAACCTGAACTTCCCATCTTTGGACAAACAACTCAATACCATGCCTCTGCACCTTCGCAGCAACAGCCCGACCGTAATACTTCAACCGAGCTTTGTACACTGGCCCAAACTCGGGCAAATCAATTGGATACGAAGATATGGATGAGTAAATGGCTCCAAGTGGGAACCCCAACTCTTTTTCAATGCATGTGAAAGCCTCCGCATTTGGAAATGTAGGCAAAGCATCCTAATCAATCACACACAATCATAAGAATTTCATTCATTTAAACAGACTGAGATGAAAACAAAAGGTCTAGCAACATGAAATTGAATATCCAGAGAATTCCAAAGTCAAATATGATATCATCTTTCGTGTAAAAGGGCAAGATACCCGAAGCCGTGAGAGTTCCTCAAGGTACTCGGTGGGCACAAATCAGCCTCGTAGATAAGCCCCGGCCAATTTTTAACGAAAGTAGGTCCCAATCCCGTGTTGCTAGGGGATGGTGAAGGAGGCGCAGGAGCGCAGGTAGATGGTTCTTTAGCGAGGTGAGCTCCTCTACCATATTATAATCTTGACCGGAAGATGTACTTGAAATAGGAGAGAGTGGCTCTTCATCCTGCAGCTTGTGTAGTAGTTTGCAATCTTGCAGACGGTTGGTGAGCGAAAGCAGGGGTAGGCTAGCAAAGAACAACAAGAAGTAATGCGGGCACGGCAGCGGCCAGCCTGGCGAAGGTTGGCGGGTTCTTGGAGCTGGTTGTTGTGGCTGCAATTCAAGCGGAATGCATGTTCGAAAGAGGTCCAATTTTATGTGGTTGAAAGCAAAGTATAAAAATAAAGCAAGTAAACAAAGAAGAGCCAACATCGATTGCCGACAAGGATTACACTATAAGATGCGCTTTTTCTTCAACTCAAAAAAAAATTAAGCAGATATTGTTAGTTAAAAATGCACATAAACAAATATCTCCATATATGCCCTACATATTAAAAATCATCACAAACGAGACTAGCAACTTCTTGATATCGAGACCAAAGCATTGCCATTACAAATGTGGTCACATAACCGTAAAATTGCCCATTTAATATACCATCGCAATATTGTGCAAGAGAAACACAATTCACTTTTATGTCACCTTACGAATCGAGAAATCTATATATCATTAACCACATTGAGAGTTCAATAGAACTGACAACTAATCACCCTAGATCATGATATTCGAGTGCTGTCAAGAGTCCATAAGACTCCATATTGAGTAGTTTGATGATCAATCGACAGCAGTACCAATTTGATCGACACTCATCATTTAGATAGGGCAGGTAGAAATCATATGATGGTGAGATGACCAATCACAATATACTGCATAAGTAGCTACTGGCATCCCTGAACGTTCAACACAATTGTTACCTATTCATCTAGCAAATCTTAACTCCTAGTAACCCAAACACACACCAAGGACATCAAGCCAAAATGAATTCATAGCACTCAAAATAAGGCTAATTTTCAAAAATTGTGTACCTCGGTAGCAGTAGAACGAGGCCTTGGGGGTTGATTGTGCAGCAACATACTGCAAAATCTCAAAGACTCTTATCTGACCATAGCTTGCAGCCTTTTGGCAGTACATGAAAGCCATATCCCCAGCTAGGGGTGTTCATAATTATCCGATCTGGTCGATCCGATTTTTCGGATATCCGATCCGCTTTTTTAGTTTTCGGATATTTCGGATCGGATATCCGAAAATTTTCAGACCAGATACGGATCGGAATTTTTCATTTTCGGGTATCCGAACATATCCGAAACATGGAAATTTGTTGGATTTTTCCGAATTTTTCCGGATATCCGAAATATCCGATGATCCGATCCGATCCGATCCGAAACTTATTTTATGAACTTTTCCTTTGAAAATTTTAAATTTTTTTAGTTTTCGGATATCCGATGATCCGATCCGAAAGTTCGGATATTCGATCCGATCCGAAATTTTTCGTATCGGATTCAGATCGCATTTTTTCCGATCCGAAATTTTCGGATACACCCCTATCCCCAGCTCTAACTCTTAACTCCACCAAATTGCGATCAATCTATGTCTCGTGCTTTGAAACATATGGTTTGAAAAAGGAATCATGAAAGCCAATTTAGCCTCACTGTACATGGGAAGCCTAAAAGGCGGAAAGGTGACCAAAATATCAATAATCAGATGAGGCATAACACTGAACACAAGAGAAAAATTCAATTATAATTCCAGCACACTTATCATGATACAAACGTATCACTAACCCTCTCAAACACCGTCATTACAGCAACTAAAATCCTGAAATCATGCCCACATACAATATGAAAATCGGATTATAAGTTATGTTGTTAAAATTACAGCAATTACGAAATTACAAAATTAATTACAATTATTAACAACATAACTTACAGATGTTAAAATTACGAAATTAACAATAGGAATTGCATAATTTGACAAACAGATCCAAGAAAAAAAACTATTAATCTGAGCTTTTCTGGTTGTTATAGACCAAATTAAGAACAAGTAATAAAGTTATCTTTTACTAAACTAATTGTGTTTGTTAATTATCTTTACTAACGTTATATTTACTAAACTTATATTTGCAAAACTAAAATTATATTTGTACAAACTTATTTGAATAAGTTGAGAGCATAACCTTACAAGAATCAAAGGATGAAAGTCATATTGTATAGGAAAAGCATCATGGCATAAGTCTTTACCAAATTATCAAGTACCAATAGTTACAACTTTGAGGCCTCAAATACTAATATAGTGACAGAAAGTCTTCCCTATATTTAGTGTTAGAGTCCAAAGCGGGAATCCAACTACGAGTTTTTTAGCAGTCCTCAGTATCCCTTTTTCTTTTTAGTGGCAATTGAAGCGACTGATCACTCGATGATATAGTATTTTATTCGGAAAAGAAGATATGCATTGTCGTAGTTGCGACATAAGAGCTCCCAGCTTCGATTTTTCGGAATCCATGGAGAAAGAAAGCAAAGCAGTTGGTGAGGCATCGCAATTCAGGTGCTTGGACAAGGGCGCCCTCTTCAGCTTTGAACAATGTTTTACATTGAGTTCTTCTAGAGAAGTGCACAGGAGTAACTCTCTATACAAGCTGCTTAACTTTGGTAGCCTACCAATCCTAGAGTCTTTAAATAGGGAGAGCAAAGACAGGTTCAGTACCTCTAAATATAGGCTCTATCTCTAGACAAGTCATATACGCAAAGTTGTTCCGAGAAGTACAGAGGTGCAGTCCCAAAAAATGCTTCCTAACATTGTTAAATTTTCGTAAGAGTTTAACCTTACATTAGGGAGAGCAATGCTAGTTTCGGGTACAATCAAATACACAGAGCTCTTCCAATGAAGTACATATATGTAGGTCCCTACAATCTTTTCTTAATTTTGGTAGATTTAGTGGGCTATAGTTTTCTTAACACCCTTAATTAAGGGAGGGCAAGGATGGTGTTGGGGATGGGGTCAAGGTTTGGGATTGGCAGCATTTGGAAGAAATGTTAATGTCACCTTATCACTCTGTAAAAAAGTCGAAATATTGAAAATAATATATCTATAGTAGATATATGCGGAGATCACACATTGAGGCCGAGACCGAGTAAAAGTTATCAACCAAAAGGAAAGTACACGAGCTCTCATGATTCGTTAATGTAAATATATTGATACCTATATACATAATTAAAACTCAAAGATAGTATAAAACCATCCAAAACACATCATTAAGAATACAAATTGCAACAAAGCAAGAAAAAAAGACCCTTAATTTTAAAAATCGAGTGAATATTAGTAAAACTACATCAATCTTCATACAACCCAACAAAAATGGAATTAATATGCTCAAATTCAACAACCCAACATACCCAAACTCTCAATTATCAATCTTTTTAACTCACAATTAACAGAATTTGAACTTAATTCCAAAAATTCCAAAGAACCCTACTTTTCCATTCTACAATTTAGCAATTGCAATTACAAATGAAGAAAAAAACACAAAAATCAAGAAAGAAAGAGAGACTAACAGAGAAACGACCATCTGGGGGGAAGTGAAATTGGTTTTGATGGTGAGCGACGTTTGTCCTTTCTAGACGAACAACGACGACGAACAGAGAGAAGGCTAGGCGAAGAGATTGCGTGGCTGCGGTGGCTTGAGAGGGTGGAGGTTTTCGTGGTTTGCGAAGTCAGGAGGTTTTCGTGGTTTGTTGTGGCGATTGTGCTCGTAGCTGATAGAGGGATTACGAGTGAGAGTGGTTGGTGTCGTGGGTTTGAGAGGGTGGTTGGTGTCGTGGGTTTGAGAGGGAGGAGGGAGGAGCAGATTTGAAGAGGAGAGAGAGGAGTGAAAAGTAAACGCGGGTTCACAAAAGGGATTTTGGGGGCTGATTAACCGCTGCGGTTAAGGGAACTGGAGTGGTTAATAGAAAACCGGATCGGTTTTTTGTTAACCGATCCGGTTCTCTAAGAACCGTTGTGATTAATGTTGCCCAATTTCCCTCCCAAAATTTCGAGGATTTACCGCTTCGGTTCTCTTAGGAACCGCAGCGGTTGTGTTGTGACATATAGCGTTTTTTCCACTAGTGGATGTATGGAGAGTGATGATGACAAGTTGAGATTGTGGCTACATATTTATTGAGGGAGTGTTCTTCACTTTTACCAATCTCCAGGTGGAGATCGTTGGATATTGGTGTGGAGACAGGAAAATGAAGAAGAAGGCATTGCATGTGTGTGCGGATATGTGAAGCTTGGTGTATGTGTGTGTGTGTTGCAAGACACAGAGCAACGGAGCTATGAGCTACTCACAAGCAGCAATGGAAGCTCAACCTTCCCGCGCCCGCAGGATAACGCCAAGCAAGGGGTTGATAGACTGCCTGCTAGCGGGGTCCAACCCGCGGCTGCAGGGCCTGTCAAGGAAGTCGCAGCTGAGCTGTCGCACCCGCGGGATTCAGCACTGATTGTCAAGGCTTCACGTTTATTCTTTGTTTTGTTTCATTAATTTGGTTTCCTTGGTTATTTAGGACTCCTATTTGATACCCTAGAATAAATATGTTGTAGCCGTTATTGTTAGCCATGCCAAGCATAAGAGAGATTATTCTTCAATCTAGAGAGACTAGATGTAATATCCCGAAAATTAAACTTGCTAAAATTAAATAATAATTATTAGTGGTTAAATTTTTATAAGGTATGACAAAAGTTTGTGGCTCCATATTTAATTAACAATACAAGATAATTAGTTTTGATGAATTGCAAATTGAAAAAGAATAAAATAATGCAAAGAAATAAAATAGTTAGTGAGTATTATACAAATTAATACTTCTAAGTAGTAGCAAAATGATAGACTGAAATACTCCTATAAGAGAAGTAGGAAACGAAAACAAAAAGAAAAGGAAAAGAAAAGGAGAAAAAGAAAAAGGAAAACTCAATACAAAAACTACTGTTTTCATTTTAGTTCTCCATCCCCAAATTTCCCTCAAAAAAAAAACTCAACAAGGAATTTTTAATCCAAGATGAATTTTAATATACACAAAACTCAAATCCAATTAAAAACTCCAATTCAAACCAAACCCTCCCAAAAATCCAATTTTTTGTCAATTCAACCAACCCAATTTACAAAAATTAGACCCCCAACAATGGCAATAAATAGCCATAGTTGCTCCACCATTCATCACTCACTCACCATTCACCACCTCACTACAACACCTCGCCGGAAATTGCCCCATTCCCCGTCGGAAAACGCCACCTAAAACAACCCCCTATTTTTGCAACACACACAACTTCCTCTCTCTGTTTCGGGTCGGCCACCACACCCCCACCGCAGCCGCCACCGCATTCCGCCACACCAAACCACCAGGCGCGCTCCCCGTGCGCCACCAACGCACCGCCAACCACCCGCATACTTCTATTCTCCCTCCTTCTCTCGCTCGTCTTCTCTCTCTTGCCCCAACTCTCTTTCTCTCTCGTGCTCCTTTCTCCCTCCTCGTCGCGCCGACGAGCCACCTCCCAGAACCGCCTGATTCCGCGCCTCCCTCCGCGACGTCTCACCACCGCTGCCGCCGGAGCTCCACCACGACTCCGGCCAGTTGTCCTTCCTCCCCTGTTTTTGTGCCTTGCCGATCGAGCAGGAGGTATGTAAAATACCTCTTTATGTTTTAAGTTATTATATGGGTAGATATTAGTCTAGGCCCAAATACCTCAAACAATATATAGAACTCTAAATTGGGCTCAAAACTGAATTTTCTTATTATGTACATGAACCATGTTAGTTCATACCTTTAATTTATTAACTAAGTTTTAAGAAAGGAAACTCAATTAATCATGTATTGTAATAGTAATTGTCAAGTTACTCTTGTATTCTGAAAATCGTAAATGAATATTATTAATTTTATGATTAGTTGGGCTACGATAACTGAAATTGTTTTATCACTTGTTGAAGATATTAAATTGAATAATGTACATAGTAGTATAAATATATGACAAGTAAAATTATAATCATATTAATCAAAGTAACGTAAGTAAAGTTATTTATAAAAGCATAAATAATGAATATATGTAACGTCAACAACGATATTCAATAATAAACGTAATCTTAATAACTAAAGGTCAAAATGTTAAAATAAAATGAATATTTATATTTTCGCTGCCCGATTTCATGGTTAGATTAAAAGGAAAGGATATTACAGCCTCCCCGGCTTTATGATTATTAAGCAGGAATCGAGGTAACATCTATTGTTAACACCCACGATCCCCTTCGAAATGTGTTTGTGAAATCATTTTTATAATTATAAAGGTTTGTGTGACGTGATTCTTATTATGGATTGTGGGACACTTAAATTGTTTATGAATGAGTTTTCATATATTTTTACATATATTATGAATTTATGAGTTATTGATGCTCAAGTATGATTCATGAAAGATATAAGGCTTATGCCGATGAATGTTAAATAAACGAAACATGATAAATGAAAGTGAAAGAGGTTATGGCAGTATAATTTTACTCTTATTATCTATTTTATGGTCGTGCACGTACCTTCGCACCCGCCGTACACCCAACAAGGGAGCCGGGCTCCTTGAGGGGTACCGCATGTTATGTTACTACTCTATTTTTGGTGCGAGCGGTGTATCCAACAAGGGAGCTGGGCTCCTTGAGGATCATCGCATGGTGGGAGACGTCCCGCATGTCTATACTCGCCAGTTACCAAGCTAAAAGATGAAAAGATAATGGGAACTTATGAAGTTTCATGACGCTACTTATAATTGGTTACCTTGCTATTATTTCATTACTGATTTCTAATGTGTTTTACTATATTCTCTTCTCCCTGTTTGCAAATAAAATGAATTGAAATGAATTTACGTTGTTAGGGTAATATGTTACTGAGCTTCGGCTCACGATGTTGTTTTTGTTTCTGGGTACTGATGATGGTGACAGGATGGCGTAGAAGTGAGGATGGTCAACCACTTTACATTTATGAAAACTATATTGGTTGTGTAATCTAAACTTATGATCACTAGAACATGAACTCAGTTTAACTATAGCTACGTAGTTATCTATGCTTAGCTACTTATATCTAAATAATTAAGATGTTTATGAGTTTCAATGATTATAATAGGTTTAGTTCATGAAGGAATCTTTGCCTTGTATTTTCTCGAACAGAAAATACGGCAGTAGCGCACCGACCATCTAAGTTCCGCTGCTAATGATAGATTAATTAACTTAAAAATGATGTTTAGAGGTCGGAGCGTTACAGAGTGGTATCAGAGCCGAAGGTTTCGAAACCATAAGTGAAACCGTAAAGGTTTTACTTAAATTAATTTAAAGGATAAAATGGTTTAGGTGAAGTGGTATAATAAATAATAACGGTAATAATATTATTAATAATGAGATAGCAATAGTTACGTTGTGTAAGATAATTAAGGAAAATTAAATAAAGACATAAATCTAATAAATTGGTAAACAAATAGAAATGCTAGATTAACCATGAGTGTGAGTGTTAGGATCGGGAATGGGATAAGTTTTATGTACTTTTGTTGCATTATGCCTTATTCGCATTAAATGTGATATGAATGTGAAATGTTCAATGTGATAGAAAATGGCAACAAGTGAGAGTGATCACGTTGAAGGAGGAAACGAAAATCAAGTGTCGGATGTGTCATTGGAAGAAATGAGGGCAAAGCTCGATGCTTTGCGAAGTGACCCTGTTTTCGGAGAAGCCACCGGAGACGTTGCTAACGTTAATAGAACGGACTTATTAAGACTTTTATTGATGGAACTCTTGCAAGGAAATCGACAAAAGCCTAAATCAGAGCAAGAAGAATGCTCTAACATGTTTAAGCGATTTTCTGATCATAAACCACCAACCTATGATGGCAAGCCGGATCCTACCGAGTTCGAAGAATGGATTAATCATATGGAGAAACTATTTGACGCCACTCAGTGTCCCGAGAAATGGAAGGTGAATTTTGCAGTATTCTATCTGAAAGGGCAAGCAGACCTTTAGTGGAAGGCTGCAAAGGGAATGCAATGCCAACCCGGCTTTGGATGGGAAAATCTTAAGGGAGCAATGAGAAATCAGTTTTACCCTCTGAGCCTGCAGCTCAAAATGGAATCTGAGTTCATCCATTTCAAGCAAAGGAATATGTCTATGTTAGAGTATGCTGTGAAATTCAATGAGCTTGCTCGATTTGCTCCTGACTTAGTGTCGACGAATCGACAAATGATGAACCGCTTTGAAGAAGGCCTTAATCTTGATCTTCAGGAGAAACTTGCAGCACACATGATTACATCATTCCAAGAGTTGTATGATAGGGCTATCAATGTTGAAAGAAAAAGTAAGCTTCGGAAAGAGATCTTTGAGAACGGGAAAAGAAAGAAGAATTTTCAAAACCAACCCAACAATGGATCATTCAAGAGGCAAGAAACTGGTAACCGAGGTGGAAATTTCGGAAACCAGAATCAAGCTCGATAATGCTCTAAGTGTGGAAAGTGGAACCATATTGACAAGGAATGTCGAGCTGGTACAAGGGAATGCTACAAGTGTGGTAGTAAAGATCACATGGTCCGAGATTGCCCTCAATGGCGTCATGGACAAGCCAACGGGAGAAATGAACCAGCTGGTCAAAACCATGGAAATGGTTGTGCTACAAACCGTAACCCTCCCCGTGGACCTCCCCAAGCTGCACGAGTATTCATGATGCAACGAGAAAAAGCAGAAGCTGATGATACCGTCATTACTGGTACTTTTCTTGTCAATTATATACCTGCTTGTGTTCTTTTTGACTCTAGAGCTTCACATTCATTTGTCTCTACATCATTTGCTAAAAGTTTGAAAGTGAAACCATGCTCTCAATTCTCTGCTATGTCTGTTGCTCTTCCAAACAGTGAATCAATCTCATGCAATGTCCTATATAAGGAGTGTCATATCCTTATAGGAGGATGTAAATTTCTTGTCGACCTAGTTCAATTTGAATTAACCGACTTCGATGTGATATTGGGTATGAATTGGTTATCCAAACACAAAGCCGACATAAATTGTCTTAACCATGAAGTAACCCTTAGGAAATCAGACGGAAGTAAGGTATCTTATCGAAGAAGAAAAACCAAACCCAAAATCATCTCAACCTCAAAAGCCTTCAAACTTCTCATGACTGGTTGTCTGGGATACCTTTGCAACATGGTAGACCTAACGACACCTGAGCCTTCTCTGTCTGACATTCCCATAGCTTATGAATATCCTGACGTATTTCCAGAAGAGATACCTGGCATGCCTCCATAATGAGAAATAGACTTTAGCATTGACCTGATTCCAGGATACGCTCCCATATCCAAGGTACCTTACAGAATGGCACCAGCTGAGTTGCAAGAATTAAAGAAGCAACTAGATGAATTACTTGAGAAAGGGTATATTCGACCTAGCGTATCACCTTGGGGTGCACCAGTGTTATTTGTGAAAAAGAAAGATGGAAGCTTGAGATTATGCATTGATTATCGGGAGTTAAACAAGATCACTATCAAGAATAAATATCCACTACCCCGCATTGATGACCTTAGCCAGCACCTTCTCGAAGATTTATTTGAGATCCGGATACCATCAACTCCGAATCAAACCAGAAGATATCCCAAAAACCGCTTTCAGAACCCGATATGGTCATTATGAGTTTACGGTAATGCCATTTGGACTGACCAGTGCTCCTGCTGTTTTGATGGACTTGATGAACCGAGTTTTCAAACCTTACCTCGACAAGTTCGTAGTGGTGTTCATTGACGACATATTGGTATTCTCAAGAAATTCGCGTGAACATGAAGAACACTTGAGAAGAGTATTGGAGGTATTAAGGGAGAACAAGTTATATGTGAAGTTGAAGAAATGTGAATTACTGGTTGAAAGAAGTCGCCTTCTTAGGGCACATTATTTCGGAGAATGGAATCTCTATTGACCTACAAAAGATAAAGGCTATAATGGAGTGGCCTAGACCCACCAATGTCACAGAAATCCGAAGTTTTATGGGCTTAGCTGGTTACTATCGAAGATTTGTCCAGGACTTCTCCAAAATTGCTCTACCCATAACCCGATTGGTGAAGAAGTCTGTCAAATTTGAATGGAGCGATGAAAGTGAAGCAGCTTTTCAGGAGTTAAAGAAGCGCCTTACCTCTCGCCCCTGTTCTCACCCTCCCCTCGATAAAGACGGCTTTGTGGTGTATAGTGATGCCTCCAAGCATGGATTAGGGTGTGTCTTAATGCAAAACGATAAGGTTATAGCCTATGCTTCCCAACAACTAAAACCACATGAACAAAACTACCCAACCCATGATCTTGAACTAGCAGCTGTTGTGTTTGCTCTCAAAATATGGCGACACTATCTCTATGGTGTTCCGTGCAAGATCTTCACCGACCACAAAAGTCTCAAATATATTTTCACACAAAAAGAGCTAAACTTGAGACAACGTAGGTGGCTAGAACTTCTCAAATATTACGATCTCGACATTCAATATCACCCTGGCAAGGCTAATGTTGTAGCCGATGCCTTAAGCCGAAAATCCCACTTAAACACCATCCTAACCCTACCCAAAGCTATCCAAAAGGATCTATGGAAGATGGAAGTGGAGATCATTCAAAGGAAAGGAGATGCATGCTTGAATGCATTGGAGTTAGAGAAAATAAAGGATGATGTGAAGAAAGGAAAGTCACCGGGATTTGTGATTCAAGAAGATGGTACTTTGAGATTCCAAGGAAGGCTATGTGTTCCTGATAATGAGGCGTTAAAAAGGAAAATTCTAGAAGAGGCTCATAACAGTCCTTTCTCGGTACACCCTGGAGGAAACAAGTTATATAAGGATTTGAAGCAAACATTCTGGTGGAGTAATATGAAACAGGAAGTTGCAGAATTTGTTTCAAGATGTTTGACATGTCAAAGGATAAAGATCGAGCACCAGAGACCTGCAGGATTGTTACAACCATTGGATGTTCCCACTTGGAAATGGGATTCGATTTCAATGGATTTTATTATGGGACTACCACCATCGTCCAGAGGCATGAATTCTATTTGGGTGATTGTGGATAGATTGACAAAATCCACACATTTCTTGGCTATAAGGAATAATTGGAGATTGGATAAGCTAGCGGAGTTATATATGAACACAATTGTCAGACTACATGGAGTTCCAAGTTCAATTGTATCTGATCGAGACTCACGATTCCAGGCGAAGTTTTGGAAAGAATTGCAAAAAGCTCTTGGCACCAGACTTGATTTCAGTACCGCTTTTCACCCGGCAACCGATGGTCAGACAGAACGAACAATTCAGACTCTCGAGGATATGTTGAGGGCGTGTATATTAGATTTCCAAGGAAGCTGGGAGAAATATTTGCCACTGGTAGAATTTTCTTATAACAACAGCTATCAAGCTAGCATTGGGATGGCACCCTATGAAGCACTCTATGAAAGACGGTGTAGAACACCCCTGCGTTGGAGTGATATAGACGAAGCTCGAATGATTGGGCCCGACTTAATACAAGAAACAACAGAAAAAGTATGATTGATACAGGCCAGGATAAAGGCTGCTCAAAGCCGACAAAAGAGTTATGCGGATCGACAAAGAAGACCACTAGATTTCATTCTTTTTGAAAGTCTCACCTACTAAAGGTGTCATGAGATTTGGGCGGTCCGGCAAACTAAGTCCGAGATATATTGGCCCATATGAGATTCTGGAGCGAGTCAACGAAGTTGCTTATCTTTTAGCACTACCGACGATTTGGATAAGGCTCACAATGTCTTTCATGTGTCAATACTGCGAAAGTATATACCAGATCCTAACCATGTAATTAGACACGAGCCGCTAGAGCTGAGAAATGATCTAACGTATGAAGAAAAACCAATCGAAATTCTCGATCGACGAGAAAAGCAACTTAGGAATAAAGTAATCCCTATGGTAAAGGTCCTATGGGCTAACCATTCATCGTCAGAAGCCACTTGGGAAGTAGAAGATCAGATGAAAACGAAATATCCTCACTTATTTGCTTAGATGATAAGATTTAGTGAGGTTACATACAATATGCATGTGAATGATTGACCTTGAAATTATGTGCATGTATATATGAGAGTTAATGAAAGCATGCTCATTAACTATCATTATTAAGTTTCGAGGACGAAACTTTTTCTAAGGGAGAGAGGATGTAATATCCCGAAAATTAAACTTGCTTAAATTAAATAATAATAATTTGTGGTTAAATTTTTATAAGGTATGACAAAAGTTTGTGGCTCCATATTTAATTAACAATACAAGATAATTAGTTTTGATGAATTACAAATTGACAAAGAATAAAATAATGCAAAGAAATAAAATAGTTAGTGAGTATTAGACAAATTAATACTTCTAAATAGTAGCAAAATGATAGATTAAAATACTCCTATAAGAGAAGTAGGAAACGAAAACAAAAAAAAAAAAAAAAGAAGGAAAAGAAAAGGAGAAAAAGAAAAAGTAAAACTCAATACAAAAACTATTGTTTTCATTTTAGTTCTCCATCCCCAAGTTTCCCTCACAAAAAAAACTCAACAGGGAATTTTTAATCCAAGATGAATTTTTATACACACAAAAACTTTAATCCAATTAAAAACTCCAATTCAAACCAAACCCTCCCAAAAATCCAATTTTTTTTGTCAATTCAACCAACCGAATTCACAAAAATTAGACCCCCAACAACGGCTACAAATAGCCATAGTTGCTCCACCATTTATCACTCACTCACCATTCACCACCTCACTACAACACCTCGCCGAAACTGCCCCATTCCTGTCGGAAAACGCCACCTAAAACAACCCCCTATTTTCGCAACACACACAATTTCCTCTCTCCTCTGTTTTCGGGTCAGCCACAACACCCCCACCGCAACGCCGCCACATTTCTGCCAAACCAGACCACCAACGCGCCTCCTGTGCGCCACCACCGCACCGCCAACCACCCGCATACTTCTATTCTCCCTCCTTCTCTCGCTCGTCTTCTCTCTCTCGCCCCAACTCTCTTTCTCTCTCGTGCTCCTTTCTCCCTCCTCGTCGCGCCGATGAGCCACCTCCCAGAACCGCCTGATTCCGCGCCTCCCTCCGCGACGTCTCGCCACTGCTGCCGGAGCTCCACCTCGACGCCAGCCAAATGTCCTTCCTCCCCTGTTTTCGTGCCTGCTCGACTGAGCAGGAGGTATGTAAAATACCTCTTTATGTTTTAAGTTATTATATGGGTAGATATTAGTCTAGGCCCAAATACCTCAAACAATATATAGAACTCTAAATTGGGCTCAAAACTGAATTTTCTTATTATGTACATGAACCATGTTAGTTCATACCTTTAATTTATTAACTAAGTTTTAAGAAAGGAAACTCAATTAATCATGTATTGTAATAGTAATTGTCAAGTTACTCTTGTATTCTGAAAATCGTAAATAAATATTATCAAGGAAAAATGGATCAGAATACCCCCAACTTTGGCCCGTCCGCTTTTAATACCCTCAACTTTGAGTTATTTTTAAATACCCCCAACTATTGGGGAAGTCCGCCAAAAATGCACCCCTGACCTAAAAGAACCGGTTTGGCAGGTTAAAATGTCACGTGTCATGCTCTTATTGGTTTTACTTAATTTTTTTGTTTTTCTTTTTTATCATCCCACCCTTACCATTTTCTACTCCCACCCCTCCCTTTCCTCCCCCTCCTCAACCACCAGTCCCCCTCCCCTTCCTCTTTCTCCCTCCTCCCCCACCCCTTCCCACCGAGAAACTCCCTTCCCCACCCCCTCCCCTTCACACCACCCACCGAAACCCAGCAGCAAAATTAATGCTATATTTAGTTGATGTCACAGCGTCCACTGCTAAAGTCTCCCATCAAATAAATGAATATCAAACCAAATAAGTCCATGTTTTTCCTCCTGTCATATATATTTGAAATTTCCAAAAAAAAGGTGATGAAGTTACCTAACAGCAGCTGCTCAATAATACATGAAAGCATACAAAGATTTCATTGATGTTCCAAGATTTTTCTTACATATAATCAGTAGGAAATACAAAAATTTTCACTATGTTCATAGTCCATAAACAAACCTTGATTGTGCTAATACGAACACCCCGACTCTAAGAAGAGCAGATTTTTATTTTAATTATACAGCAATATCATTACTAAAGCATAAAGTTTATCATCTGCAAACTCAAATGTATTGCTAGTACAACATTTTCTCCCCGAATAACGAAACAAATTACGCATAATTAGTTTCAGAAACTAAAGAAAGTGAATATTAAACACAAATCGCAACACAAAGCGCAACATGAATTATTTTGTGAATTTTCTTGAGGATGACTTCATCAACACTAAAAAGGAACGAAGTAAGGAATATGCAATTTTACGCAAAGAAGAAACAAAACTAAACCCGGATTTATTAGAAGAGGGGAGAGAAATTAATGGTTTTAATGAAGAAATTCAAGAGAAATGACGACTACAGTTTATAATTGAGATTTGTAAGTTGAAAGTGAGCGATTTTGGGTATTTAAAGAAGATGAATAATTAGGGCTTTTCTGGGTGGTTCTTTTGAGTTAAAGGTGCATCAAGAATCTCCTTTTGTTATCCTATCCCTTCCCTGTTGTTGTTGTAATGGAGGTTGAAGTTGAGGTGGTGGTGGAGGAGAGAGAAGATCATTTTTGGAGAATTTGGAAGAAGAAGTCATGGATGGATGGAAGTTCAAGTTCAAAAGGAGGAGAGAGAAAATGGCAGGTGAGGATTAGAACTGCGAAAAGAGAGGAGGGAGCGTCCAAGAGAGAGAGGGAAGGAGGGCGCCGGAGTGCTGCCGGAGAAGATGAGGGGGGGTTCGACGGGGTTAGGTGAGGGGGTTTCGACGGGGGTTAGGGGGGAGGGGGCAGGGGTGGGAAGGTGGCAATGGGTAGTTGGGGGGTGGGGGGTAGGGATGGTGGGATGAGCGAGAGGGAGGGGGTGAGGGGGTTGGGATGAGCAGAGGAGGGGGGTTGGGGGGGTGGGAATTTTAGTTTACAAAAGCTAATAGAGAAAATAAAAGAGAAATTAAAAATAATAAAAAATACCTTACTAACAGGTTACAGGTCATCTGGGTGTATTTTTGGCAGACCTCTCCAATAGTTGGGGGTATTTAAAAATAACTCAAAGTTTGGGGTATTAAAAGCGGATGGGCCAAAGTTGGGGGTATTCTGATCCATTTTTCCTATTATTAATTTTATGATTAGTTGGGCTACGATAACTGAAATTGTTTTATCACTTGTTGAAGATATTAAATTGAATAATGTACATAGTAGTATAAATATATGACAAGTAAAATTATAATCCTATTAATCAAAGTAACGTAAGTAAAGTTATTTATAAAAGCTTAAATAATGAGTATATGTAGCGTCAACAACGATATTCAATAATAAACGTAATCTTAATAACTAAAGGTCAAAATGTTAAAATAAAATGAATACTTATATTTTCGCTGCCCGATTTCATGGTTAGATTAAAAGGAAAAGATATTACAGCCTCCCCCAGCTTCAAGATTATTAAGAAGGAATCGAGGTAACATCCATTGCTAACACCCATGATCCCCTTCGAAATGTGTTTGTGAAATCATTTTTATAATTATAAAGGTTTGTGTGACGTGATTCTTATTATGGATTGTGGGACACTTAAATTGTTTATGAATGAGTTTTCATATATGTTTACATATATTATGAATTTATGAGTTATAGATGCTCAAGTATGATTCATGAAAGATATAAGGCTTATGCCGATGAATGTTAAATAAACGAAATATGATAAATGAAAGTGAAAGAGGTTATGGCAGTATAATGTTACTCTTATTATCTACATTATGGTCGTGCACGTACCTTCGCACCCGCCGTACACCCAACAAGGGAGCCGGGCTCCTTGAGGGGTACCGCATGTTATGTTACTACTCTATTTTGGTGCGAGCGGTGTATCCAACAAGGGAGCTGGGCTCCTTGAGGATCATCGCATGGTGGGAGACGTCCCACATATCTATACTCGCCAGTTACCAAGCTAAAAGATGAAAAGATAATGGGAACTTATGAAGTTTCAAGACGCTACTTATAATTGGTTACCTTGCTATTATTTCATTACTGATTTCTAATGTGTTTTACTATATTCTCTTCGCCATGTTTGCAAATAAAATGAATTGAAATGAATTTACGTTGTTAGGGTAGTATGTTACTGAGCTTCGGCTCACGATGTTGCTTTTGGTTCTGGGTACTGATGATGGTGACAGGATGGCGTAGAAGTGAAGATGGTCAACCACTTTACATTTATGAAAACTATATTGGTTGTGCAATCTAAACTTATGATCACTAGAACATGAACTCAGTTTAACTATAGCTACGTAGTTATCTATGCTTAGCTACTTATATCTAAATAATTAAGATGTTTATGAGTTTCAATGATTATAATAGGTTTAGTTCATGAAGGAATGTTTGCCTTGTATTTTCTCGAACAGAAAATACGACAGTAGCGCGCCGACCATCTAAGTTCCGCTGCTAATGATAGATTAATTAACTTAAAAATGATGTTTAGAGGTCGGGGCGTTACACTAGAGAACCTAGAGAAAGGTTAGAGAGTCTAGAGAGATTAGAGAATTCTCCTTGTATCATCATCTCATATTCAAAGTCCTAGTGGAGTGTTCGTGGTTTTCTCCCTATTGAAGGGTTTCTACGCTAAATCTTCGTGTGTTATTTATTGCTTTACTTCTTAATTCCTCCGTACATTATACTTCGATTGCTTGATTTATTAGCGCCACGATACGTATTCCTAGCAATTATACTAAAAATCATGTGACCACTTTAATTGATAAGTGCAAGAAGTTCATGCTCGCAATGCCAAGGGT
Source organism: Beta corolliflora (assembly GCA_947648045.1). Lineage (NCBI taxonomy): Eukaryota > Viridiplantae > Streptophyta > Magnoliopsida > Caryophyllales > Amaranthaceae > Beta > Beta corolliflora. Next base: position 83,635 of record CANSZD010002156.1, on the reverse strand, counting down.
AAGAGTAAAGCATGAAGGAAGGTCGACTAACAGTCTTGTGGATGGTCTAGCTAAGTATGCTAGAGGGAGATCAGATGGCCCCAATGATAACTGTATTTTGCATTCCCCTCTCCCGACATGTAATGTTATTTATTTTCAAGAAAAACTTGCGTGTAATATGTACCAGCTTTCTATTAACTCTGTAGGAGAGCGTGATGAACTTGTACAGACTCTTTTTATGAAGTAATTTAAGTGCTATCTTTTTATCCAAAAAAAAAGTGCATTCAACTTTCAATGAGCAACTTTTTTTTTTTTATAAACTTTCAATGAGCAACTTTGTTGTTCTTTTATAAACAAAACATATGATTACAAACCCATATTTCTATATATATTATTAAAACGTGCGTGAAAGCAAAAGGTCGCCATGTGTAATCTGAATGTATACGCTGATATGGCGACATGTAATTCAACTAATTTTACAAAAAAAATGAACGAATTATATGCAATGACCGAGGCATCGTCCGGACCAACACTAGTTATGAATTCAAAAGGTAAACTACCCAAAACTACTTGCCAGTTAGCAAACTCTTACATGTTTACTCAGATTACATATAAGGTTAGGTATAAAAAGTCCATAATGCTGACCAAGCTAACATTACTTACATAATAAACACATATAAATCTTGCTTATCCACACAACCGACTTAAAAATACAACAAACGATGTACTTACAACTGCACACGCACGTTTAAAAATCAACAGCCACATTATATAACAAGCAGAACCATGCACAAATATGTATCCTCAATGCTTTGGACCCAGCAGTGCAAGAAGAAATTTCCTGTAGTTTCCTGATGTTTCCGAGTGAACTGCATCAACCAATGACTTTTTATACTTCTTTTGGTACTCAGCTTTTATGTACTGCATATCAATCTCCACCCTTGTCACAATAACCCTGATGAGTGTTGTGTCATCGGTTCCTAACCCCTTCATTGCTTTCCGTAGTACCTGTAAAGCAACAATGAGGTCATAAGTTGGAAACGTAGTTATTCAAATTCTTGAACTGTAATATAAGTAATAGACTACGTGAATGGTGCGTGATTATGGAACAGAGAAACGAATTACAACAATATCACTACTCTCAACTCATGCTTCAAATAGAACACTACTTGACTACAATATCCAATAACTAGGATGGACTTCATCACTTGAGTTTGAAAGATGAAGACAAAACAGTAAATTAGAGGAAAATCCAATCCAGATAACTCACTAGTCACTACAAACATTGAATGAGTAGGTGATGTGTATCGCCTCCTCGTTTCTATCTTTTAATACTTTCTACGGTTGTTGCATGATTTTACTTCACTCTTAAAGCACAGGTTTTGCATGTAAAAAAAGTGTTATTATTTTCACTTTACCTAGGCATCAAGTAATGAAATTGGAAGTTAGGCAAACTCACTTGACCCTCAAGCAAAGACAAATGTTGAAACAAAGCTTACTTGGACCACAAGTAAACGCATACTCATTTTTGGCATGCATATGTGGAGAACTTGGGCAGCAAGTTTACTTAATTTTCTGATTTTTGTTAAGTTAGGAAAGTTTCTTAGTGTTAGAATAAAAGCTTCACACTTTTTGGAAAGTTCTAGTGTGAGGGTTCGTTTGGTTTGATGAAAAATGGTTTTCATGAAAAATATTTTCCAGTGAAAAACACAAATGAATATTAGATCTCCTTTATTTGGTTTGACAGAAAACTATTAATTTTGGGAATGAGAAAGTGGAGAATGTTGTTCCTTCAAATTTTCGAAGAAAATGGTGTTCCCTTTAAATTTTGGAAGAAAATGTTTATAAAGGGATGAAAAACTCTTTTCCACCTTAGGTTTTCTTTTTAAATCCCTTGTTCAACCAAACAACGGAAAATGGGGAAAATTGTTTTACTGGAAAATGTTTTCCTCCAAAACAAACGGAGCCTAAATGCAATTTGTTTATTTTCCTAATTTTAGGCATGTGAGTTGTTTAGATTATTTCCTTATTTATTTAGCTTATTTATGTCTTTCTTTTGTAATGCCTATATAAAAGCCCCCTTACTTCATTAATAACAGAGAGATTATCGTGAGTTATAACTTTGAGTTATTTAGATGAACTTTGGCTATCTTTCATTAAAGAGTTTTAAACAATTACATAACCGAGACTTATGTGTTTATCCTGAAAACCGTGACTTTTGAGATACTAATCCTTTTTACTTTTCTACGATTTTGATCACTTAATCATAATTCATAGCTTTGGTTAATTACTCTTAAGATCCGAATTTAGGCAACTAGATTCACATCAGTAGGCACTACAATTATGAAATTTATACTGCACATTATCAACTTGATATGTCTTTCAACAATGTAAATTCAACTATCCCAAACACAACTTGTCAATATAATTCCGCCAGTTATTTTAAAAACCAAAATCCTCGTTCCATTCATTGAAGCAATACTCCTATAAAGATGCTTAGAAGTTTATTTCATTTCACTTCTTGTGTTTGTTGATTATACTGCCAAATAATGAAAGCAGTGAAGGTCCCCTTATAATGACTAGAAGAAAAGTAAAGAATTGTAAAAAAGAAAAAGGCACCTTCGCAAAGTATTTTGCTGGGTTTTCCGCACATCTTACAATAGTCAAAAGAGCATATGCAAACAATCCTGATGTTTCCTTCTTTATAGCCTGCAACCAAAACAATGAGTTGAGTATCTCAAATATTTGTGCAAAAAGATGCCAAAAACAAAATTCAGTACCTTTTCTAGAGAGTGTCCATACATGCTATTGTAGGTTGAATCTACAACGGCTAAGTGTGCCCTGCTTCTCTCACTAAAAATTTTAATGAAGATGTCCTCATCAGTACCCAGTCTCTTCTCCCCGGCTCGATAGAGTGTCTTTGCATCATTCTCAGCAATCATTCTGTCAACTTCAAAACCTTCATAACGCTGTATGCTTACATATGCTAGCAAAAGCTGCAGCCAAGTAATAATTTCCCTTGTCAGCATCGAACAGCTATATAAGTAAGGTTAATATCATATATTATTAAAAATTACCTTCTTGTGGTCTCCAGAGGCATGTTTTTCTAGATCATGCTCTAGGTAGGATCCAAACCTGGAAAGGTAGATCTGCTTGAAGGTCAGTATCTGTGAAGGTGTGCGAGAACATATAACTTCAGTGGCACCTCTCAGATCATTTGCGACCAGTGCCTGCCTCAGAGCAACAGCATCGCGCGTTGCTGGGTCTTTCATCCAGAGCAAAACTGCATTCTGAGCACACCAGCATGCAGGAAACAATTATTTGTCGTTCTCATTCACTACTGGTGAAGCTCGCAACAGAAAAGGATTGAAGCCCCGGAAGGGGGATCCCATATACTATTGCTTGGTCACTTAATTCAATAATCATTTATATCAAAGCATAGATTGTGGTAAGAACAATACAGGCCACTAAAACACAGGCAAGTAAGATGAAAGGAAACTCAAGTAAATAAATATAGAGGGTGTTGTTAGCAGTGTAGAAGGAATGGGGTTGAAAGTATAAAAAAGTTATAAACTAGAGTGTGAACAAATCAAGCCTCACATACCTCTAGTTTACCGGTCAGCTCCTTCGTCAAACGGTGAAGAATATCTTCAGAGTACAAAGCTCTATATTCATGTTGGATAACCGTGCGCTGTGAAGCATCACGATGAGCAAGTATATTGATCACCGCAGAAGTGTCACAACCAAACCCTAGGAGGACGAGCAATTAAGAGAAGAAACGATCAGATTTCTTTCCAAAATCTAATAGGTCCTCGAAAATCCAGCTATGACAAAAACTCATAGTAAATGATGCACATCATTCGTAGCTTAGCCTTCTCTAATAAAGAAAACTGACTAGTGCCCAAAGTTAGTGTGTTGAGAAGCCTAAAATTGCTAACATCGGATTTAAGACAGGATATTGACTCAGACGATAATGACAATATCTAGAACAGAATTTCAGATAAAATTTGAATGTGATCAAAAGTCCACTATGTCAATTTAAACAATACATAAGGCAAAAATTAAACTTGTTTCCATCTCAGGGCTATGATTTAGCGACAGAAATTTCCACTGAACAAAACAATTCAGGAACCTTTACTTCGAAAACCAGAAATGTCGTCAACCTTTCACCATCATGCCTCATACTACAACATTTCTTTAGCTTTCCAATAATCACTAACTCTCCTATGTTTTGTCACATATAACCAATAACGTCTCGCCACGAAAACTGCATACTAGATGGTAACCGACACTCGAAGATTCTTTCTTTTATAAAAATGATCAAACAGGGGATGCAGTAAGCCAGTAGGCAGGAAGCCATCAAACCATCTGTTGAAATATGCTTTGAATTATCTGGCGCTAGGATTAACCAAGCACGGGGGTTTGTAGTTTAGTATACAGTTTCTGTTTTGGGTTCAGTTTAGGCCCATTCTGTTTAGGTTAATTAAAAGGGCACTATATATACCTTATAATTAACTTCTGCCTCTATATTTTGTAATCTATAATCTAGATAATAAAAAGGTTCTCCACTGCCTATAGATGTAGCTAACACATTGTTAACGAACCACGTTAATTCTCGTGTCGATGGTTCTTTAGTTCTTCAATGCTTTATTGGGTTCCTTATAACACCATCACTTTGATCACACACTATGTTCCATTATTGCAAAAAAATTACAGAACAAATGCAATTTGAAATTTTCTTTAATATACTCCACTCATAAATCAAAAAAAGGCTGAATAATCTTTTGAGAACTGAGACCATAATATTATTCAGCTAATAATTTATTTTAAAAAGGAAAGAAATGAAGGGAATTTAAAATTCCACTGACGTTGGAGGAAATTTACTAGATTAAAATACATTAATGTTGTTTACTAGTAGTTAGGGTTTTTAATTCAACAAAATGATCCCAATTTTATATAAAAAACTTCGTCAAATTAGTCCAAAGTGATATATTCAATTCCTCACTACATATAAACAAACAAATATAAATATAAATAACACTTCAAATAATCAGATCAAAATTAAAAAACATCAAATTGCAGAAAAAAAAAGAGAGAGAGATGAAAAATAATAACCTTTGAAGGCCTTATGAAGGTGTAAAACATCATCGCGAGGAGAAACTAGCGTTGGAGGTACGCTGAGAGTCGACATTTTTCGTTTCGTCTTCCTCAAAATACTCTCTCGTCTTATAACAGACAACAGTGCTGAGATAAATGATTGGTAATTTTGATTCAATATCTAATTGTGCCTGAATCTTTCATTGATAGTATAATAATACGTGATTAGGCTTGAGTGTTGGATAATCATTTTCTTAATACCAAAAGGCGAGTTGGCATTACTTGGTACGTCCACGTATTGGTGTATTGGTGTATTGGTTTAAGGAGAGACCAAAACGTTTTCGGCATTTGGCTTTGGGACTTTTAGCCTTTTAGGTGAGAGAAGGTGAGGAGGTTGACTTTTTTATTATTTTTGCTAAATCATCAATTAAAGCAATTAGGGTATTGTTGTGAGAAATATGGAGAGAGAAGCTATAGAAATATATCGAGAAGTATTGTAATTCGTATTGATGTAAAACCGATTTCTTACACCGTATTTATAAAGAAAAACTTCTACTGTTTATAATTACGCATTCAACATTGGCGGAAGAAATTTGCGGTGGGAAGAAAACTTACCCGACATACGCATTAAATGCATGCAGGAAAAGTGACTTCACGAGTGAACAAATGGAATCTAGGATTCCACCTTTTCTCAACAGTATGTTATTTTTACATTATTTTCGCTTTTTATAAGAAACATAGGTTATAATAAGGATTACTAAGTTCGTATAAGTTCAATTCAAAGAAAAATAAAGATATGACAAACTCATAAATAAGATCTAATGCGTAGTAAGGTCAATTAGTTCGGATAAGTTCAAATAAGGTCAATTTACAATATGAGAATTTTAATACCACCATTCGATTATATGGGTATTTTTAAAAATATAGCAACACGTTGATAGATAAAAAAAAAATTTGGCAATATTTTAGAAGTATTTAATATTTTAATCTAAGTTGAAGTAAAAAAGGCCTTAATTTTCGGTTCAATTCGGTTCGCCTGCAATCGGTTTAGTTCGGCCAATCGGTTCGCTTCCTAAATTAATATCATTACTATTAGTTATAATTTAATTCAATCTCGGCCCAATTCGCCCATTCGCAACGGTTCAATTCGTTCGGTTGTTTTATCGAGCAAAATGCGCCCTACCCACCACCTTGTACAAATCAGTTTTGTTTTGAAAATTAAGTTACAACAAACTGGAGCTAGTTTGCAAAAATTCCCTATTTTGTATTATTAAATAAAAATCTCAATTACCAATTGTCCTAATTTATAACTGCGATGTGCAACATCATTATATGTTATGTAATCTTGGCAAAGATTATCAGTATTTAGGGATTTCACGGAAAATATGAGTGATTTGATAATTTGACAATTCCATTGTGATATACACTGTTTTGCAAATAAATTCACAATACTTACACAAGTATCAAGCTAGCAATGCTTACAAGTTGCATATGCTCAATCACACAATCGACTTAAAAATCTAATACAACAGATAATGAAGTAACTGCACACATACGTTAAATAAGTAATGCCAACAATAACAGTACTACATACATATCCACAAATAAAGAACAAACAAGCAGAACCATGCACACACATGTATCCTCAATGCTTTGGACCTAGCAGGGCAAGAAGAAAGTCCCTGTAATTTCCCGATGTTTCCGAGTGAACTGCATCAACCAATGACTTCTTATACTTCTTCTGGTACTCAGCTTTTATGTACTGCATATCAATCTCCACCCTTGTCACAATAACCCGGATAAGTGTTGTGTCATCGGTTCCCATGCCCTTCATTGCTTTTCGCAGTACCTGTGAAGCAACAAGGAGGTCATAAGGGCGGTGGGAACCTTAGTTTATTTTATATCTTGAGCTGTATTGAAATAGTAGTGTATTGTGGTTATGGAACACAGAAAAACAATATAACAATATCACTACCCTCAAACCATGCTTCCAGAACACCACTTGAGTAGAGTACTAGAGTATCCAAATTCCAACAACTATAATGCACTTCAGCACTTGAGTTTGAGAGATGAAGAGCAAAAGTAATTTATATTCTAGAAAGTCCAATCCCTTTAACATTGTATACAAATATAATTCAGTTGGCACTACCATTGTGAAATATATACTGCGAACATCCATTTATATGTGTTTCAAAATGTAAATTCAGCTATTTCAAACACTCATTAGCATAATTTTGCTGCCAGTTTTTTAGGAACTAGAATCCTCCTGCTCATTCATTGAAGCATTACTCCTATAAAGATGCTTCATTTAGGGCATGCTTGGGATGAGGGTAATGTATTAAGGGGGTAATAAAAGTCAAACATAGAAAAATTAAGGCATTTAGAGGTGATGATAAAGGGGATAGAGTGGTGGTGGAGAGGATAAGGTGGTGTTGGTAGGAAGGAAATGGAAGAAAGAGGGGAACTATTACCCTCATTATGGGGGTAATAATTACCCACCACCACCCCTAAGTAACTATTACCCTCATTCGAAGGGTAATAATTCCCCTCTTTCTTCCAACCAACACCACCTTGTCCTCTCTACCACCACTCTATCCCCTTTATCATCACCTTTAAATGCCTTAGTTTTCTTATGTTTGACTTTTATTACCCCCTTAATACATTACGCATGCCCTTAATTATTATTTTCACTTCTCGTGTTTGCCAATAATACTGCCGAAAAATGAAAGTGAAACGGACCTTCACCACGACAAGAAAAAAAGGGAAAGAATTGTAAGAAAGAAGAAAGGTCACCTTCGCAAAGTATTTTCCTGGGTTTTCCACACATCTTACAATTGTCAAAAGAGCATATGCAAACGACCCTGACGTTTCCTTCTTTATAGCCTGCACCAGAAAACAATGAGTAGAGTATCTCAAATATTTGTGCAGAAAGATGCCAAATCAAGATTAAATACCTTTTCAAGAGAGTGTCCAAACATGCTATTGTAGGTTGAATCTACAACGGCTAAGTGTGCCCTGCTTCTCTCACTAAAAATTTTAATGAAGGTGTCCTCATCAGTACCCAGTTTCTTCTCCCCAGCTCTGTAGAGTGTCTTTGCATCATTCTCAGCAATCATTCTATCAACTTCAAAACCTTCATAACGTTGTATGCTTACATATGCTAGCAAAAGCTGCAGCAAAGTAATTCTTTCCCTTGTCAACATCAAATAGTTTAATGACTAAGGTTCAAAGCATGAAGTACAAAACAGGAGTAGGCTAAACAGCAAGCTGTTTGTTTAGAGGAAAATGGGTTGGCCCCTATGCTAGTGGAATTACCTTAATATCCTCTCTAATTATTTGCTAACAAATAGTTTGCTACATAGTCTTTTACATTAGACATGACCAGTTTGACAAATATTAAGAGACAGTACCTTCTTGTGGTCTCCAGAGGCATAATTTTCCAGATCATGCTCTAGGTAGGACCCAAACCTTGAATGGTAGATCTGCTTGAAGGTCTGTATCTGGGAAGGTGTACGAGAACATATAACTTCAGTGGCACCTCTGAGATCATTTCCAAGCAGTGCCTGCCGCAGCGCAACAGCATCTCGTGTTGCTGGATCTTTCATCCAGAGCAAAACTGCATCCTGAACACACACAGCATGCAGAGAATAGTTATATTTCGACGGGGAAGGGGGGGGATCCCATATACTTTCACGAGACCACTTAAATCCAGAATCATTCATATCAGAACATATAGATAATGGTAAGAGAGCAATTTAGGACACCAAAATACAGGCAAGTTTAAATGAAAGCAAACTCCAGTAAACAGATATAAAGGATGCTATTAGCAGTGTAGTCGTGTAGAAGTAATTGGGGTTTAAATTTAAAGTATGAATAAGTTGAAACAAGAGGGGAAATGAAAACAGGCCTGACATCATACCTCTAATTTACCAGTCAACTCCTTTTTCAAACGGTCGAGAATATCTTCAGAGTACAAAGCTTTATATTCATGTTGGATAAATGTGCGCTGTGAAGCATCGCGATGAGCAAGAATTTTGATTACCGCAGAGGTGTCACAACCAAACCCTACGAGGAAGGCATTTAAGATAAGAGACAATCAGATTCTTCCAGTAAAAATGTCGGTCCTTTAAGATCCAGCTACAATAAAAACTTATAGTATGTGATGCACGCCTTTCATAGCTTAGTCTTCTATCATGAAGACTGACTGGAGATGAATTTCTCATGCCCAAAGTTAAGGTGCTGATAATCTTAAGATCTGCTGACATCGAATACTTAGGCTCCCCTTGGCTGATGTAAAACATTTTCAATGTAAAATGATTTTTCATGTAAAACATTTTACAATTGAAAATTCAATTGCAAAGCTAATTTTCCTTTGTTTGGTTGAATGTAAAAAAGCTATGGAAAAAAGAAAAATGGCAGGGGAAGGGATAAGAGGAGAGTAAAAGGTTGCTAAGGAGGAGGGAGGAAAAGTGTTTTCCTTCTTTTGGAAAGGAAAATGATATTTACCTATACAAGAGCTTTTTCCCCTTGATGGAAAACTTGTTTTACACCCCTTACCAAACCAAACAACGGAAAATGAGAGGAAAATGAAAACTCATTTTCATGAAAAACATTTTACACCCTATCAAACGGAGAGAGATGATATATGAAGATAATGGAATTTTCCACTTAACAAAAGAATACAAGAACCTTTACTTGGGAAATCAGAAATGTAGCCAACCATCCGCCATCATGCCTTATACCATGACATTTCTTTACTTTTCCCGTTGATTACTAATTCTCCTAAATTTTTTTACGTATAAGCAAAATGCCTTGCAACAAGTACTGTACTAAACGAACAAGGAAGGGATGCAGTGACAAGGAAGCTTGCTATGTTTAACCCCTAAATTTGAACCCTTCAACGGTTAGAAATCACTTTGAATCTTTGATCTCAATACAATGTTCCATGATTGCATAATTCTAATATAGTAGTAGTCAAGAAGTTTACATAACCAAAGATAACTAAATTTGAGAAGCTCGACAATCACATTCACGGTGTGGCAAATTACCCGTCGAAAAAAGATCAAAATCAAGACATAAATAGCGAGTAAATCCTTCAGATTAGGGGAAAGATAGAGTAAAAAAAATACTGAATAATGCATTTTGAGATTCCCTTTAATCCCCTGATAACTTAAGCCTTGAAGATTGTTTATTAAGGAATCGAAATATTATCATCTTCATTCTTCCAATAACGTAGGATGGTAGGAGGAAAGCCATTCCACAAACAATTCTTGATCATACATAAATTGAATATTACCAAATTCAAAATTCCACAAACGTTGGAGGAAAGTGATTTATATACTCTGCCGCATCCATCGTGAGGAGAGAGAACACTTCACAAGACTCACGAGGTTCCACCTAAAAACCATATGACAATAAGGGGAGTAGCCCCTTTGCATTATATAGTAAACTCATCTCTCTTCTTTTATCGTGTGTTGTGCGCCATATATCATAGCTTCAACATTTCTTTTTCTTTTTTTTTCTTTTTTCATTTTTTGTCATACAAACTGTAACATTACTAAATTGAAACTGATAAAAATAAAGCAGAGAACGATTGCTTTGCTACTAGTTAGGGTTTAAAGTTCACCGAAATTATCCCAAATTTATCAGAAAAACTCATCAAAATAGTTCAAACTTCAAAGAGCTAATTTCATTTTTCACCACATATCTATGAATAAATATAAATTCAAACAAGAAACACGGAATTGTTCTTAATTCCAAAATAATTGGAACTATATAAGATATGTGAAACTACTGACGTCAAATTTTAACAACAATTATAGTCGAAATAGTAAATAACGACTGGTTAAGTGAAAGTCAATCAAGAAAAATAAGACAGAAAGAGAGAGAAAAAAGAGAGATGATTACCTTTGAAGGCCTTGTAAAGGTGAACAACGTCATCGCGAGGAGAAACTGGCATCGGAGGAAGACTGAGAGTCGACATTTTCGTCCACCTGAAATTTCTCTTTTTCTCTCTCCTCTATAAGTGCAGAGATAAATTTTGAATGATGATTTGATATATGACAGCAAGTTCGCTATTTAATTGTGTGCTTGAATAGTTGAATCTTTAATGATATTTATAGCCTTAGCCCTTATAGAGTTATAGGCTTAATACGAATACGTATTAAGCCTGGAGCGCTGGTTAAAAATTCTTGTAAATACCCAAAGCGGAGTTGGCTGTTGGAAGGTGGCAAGTTGGCAACTTGGCAACGTCAACGTCTTGACATGTGTGCCTAAGGGAAATGGGTCAACTAAAAAAAAGAGGAAGTAGATTTCTAGTCTTTCCATTCACGATGGTAAGTCACAATCACTTGTAACTTGCTATGCCACATTAGATTTTTCAAACTACAACAATTTTAAGCTACAAGCCTACAACATCTCCAATAGAAAGTCACAACAACTTGTAGCTTTTGTAGGTCCTACTAGCCAAAATGTGCCCAAATAATAGTATAAAAAAAACATGTCTAGATTATTATGAAACCATGTAACTTTGCCCAACTACAATGGCAAGCTACAAGCACTTGTAGCTTTGTGTGCCACATCAGATTTCAAAACTACAACATTTCCAAGCTACATCCTCTTCCAATGGAAAACTACAACCACTTGTAGTTTTTGTAGGTCCCACATGTCATCACCATATCAACAATTTTTATTATACAATTCATACAATCATAATTTGTAATTAACTTGTAAAAATAATAAATTGTAAAAATAAATGATAGTCGCTCCTGAAATTGGAGAGTCTTGGTGCATGGTAGAAGCTCCAATACTCTCTCTTCTTGAACTTTCATGAACCACATATGATTCATGAGGGAAAGGAGGACGAGAGTAGTACATAGGCGTAGTCGAACGATTAGTCGGCCTAGGCTGGTAATAATAAGATGGATGGTAATACATTTGAGCGTCGGGGTGAATCGCTTGATTTGGATCATAGTAGGATCGGGAAATTGGGCGAATCGGTAAATTTTGGGCGTCTTGATTATTTTGGGTTGGATTTTGGGATGTTTGACTTTCTAAATTTTGATAATTTTCTAAATAAGGATAATATTGACTATATGGATCTTGAGAATAATCATCCATTTGTGGGTATATTTTTTTTGAAGGAAATAATATATGAGAGAAAGAGATTATAGAAATTTTGTGGGTATATTTTTTTACAACATTGTTACTCCTATTTATAGACTAAAAAAAAAAAAATTAAAAAAAACCTGCATTACTGTAGCACAATATTACCGTTGCAAATAAATATGCAACTCCACAAATTATATATCAACATTACCGTTGGAAAGTGAAATGAGAGTGGAAAGTTGAGAGTGGAAAGTTGAGTGGAGCCCACAAAGCCTTGAGCAAAGCAAGTAGCTTTGTGAAGCCTACTTTGTTTGCAAAGCAACAAGTGGAATTTTCCTCCAACAATAGAAATGTAGTAGCTCCAAGTATTGAATAATTGCAAGCTAGGACTCCAAAGCAACCGTTGGAGTTGCTCTAACTTTGCCCAACTACAAGGTCATTTTAAGCCATAAGTACTTGTAGAGTTGTAGTTGTAGCTCCATAATAGTAAAGCTAGTAGATTCATCTTTTTATATATTTGCAAGTTAGTCCTTCCCTTCAATCATTGTGGGTGCTCTAAATATGCTTAATTAGTTAGAATTCAGATGTTAATAGTCTTATATGCACGCATAAAATAGAATTGTCATGTAATTTGGTGTTTTTTTTAGGAAAAAAATTGCTTACAATGAGTTTGATTGTTTTTAATTTGAGGGTTAGTTGTCATTTAGGATGGACTCAGCCCCCCTCCTCTTCCCTTATATTACATCCGTTTCACAATACATGCACCATTTCTCATTTGGGCACTATTTATCCATCAAACTTTAACAATCTTTATCTGACTATTATGTAAGAAAAAACATAGTCAAGTGGGATCTTGTTAAATTAGTCTCAATATAAGGATTCCATATATCAACTTTTTTTTAAAAATTTACTTGTTCACAATTAGAGATATTAATGTCCAAACAAGCATATTGGAGTTTGTGAAAAAACATATGGTGCATGTATTGTGAAAAAGAGAAATTTTTTTTCGACGCATAAAAAGATGCTCTATTTGTTTCAATGGTAGTCGCAAAGTTTTTCGTTTTTGCATTATTTAGATGCTCTACTTATAAACAAATGTTCGTATACAAAATGTTTTATAATTTATCTTAATGTATACTGTTAACATATCAACTTTCACATCCAAGAAAGATATATATCATCTTTTTTCACGTCAAAAATATATGTATATTAAATTTTCAAATTATTTTATTCTTTTGATAAGAACTTTTCACTAGTAAATTATTAGTGATATTGATAGTTAAAGTTGTTGATTTACAAAAGTTTACTACCCGTTTGTTCCTTTTCTATGTTCCTAGTTTGAGTTGTATATTTGCCACTGCACATCTTTCACTATTAATATATGTAATTGTATATTACTAAAAAGAAAATATAAAAAATTAATATTAATATAGTACACATTAAGATGAAACAAAAAAAACCTACATGATTATGTTTTTACTTATATATTGGGAAAATATTAAAAGATTCCATGTATTTTAAATAGTGCTAAGACCTAAGATTTCAAGTAGGAATTAGTACTTCCTCCGTTTTTTTACATGTTACACTTTGACATTTTACACTATTCACATATTTCACTTTGACCATCGGTTGTGATTTAGACGTGAATAAAAATATAATACAATGGGGATCTTGTTAGATTTGTCTTAATATGTATTTTTTAATATGTACTTTTGTAATTTTTACAAATACAAAATTAGAGATATATGTCCCCAAAGTTTTTGCGTGCACGCGTGAAAAGTGAGAGTATAACATGTAAAAAAAAACGAAGGAAGTAGTAAAATTGTTGCTAATAATAGGGAAAACAGAGAATAGATATTGTGTTATCTCTTCTTCCTAAATCCTAAGGAGACGGAACAAAACATTTTTGGGCACTTGGCTTTAGCCTTTAGCACTTTTAAGACAGGATGAGGCCGTGAGTGCTACGGAATTTCTATGAAAGGAGAGGGGGAGTTGTGCTAATTTATTTTCAGTGACCACATAAATTCGAAAAGTAGACTTTGGGTCTGTTCTCCCAAACTTATTTTCAGTTCAGTTTAATTCAGTTCAGTTCAGTTCAGTTCAATTCCTAAATTTATTCATTACTATTAGTTATAATTTAATTCGGCCGATTCAGTCATTCGGTTCGGTTCGGTTGTTTTATCTTTAAAGAAAAAATGTCCCCAAATTCAATATAATTTTCAACAGTTGAAACTTGAAAGTCAGCACATAACATTCAACAATGTGTTTTTAGAATTTAGCTAAATTTTCTTTAAAACCTAAATATATCTTTTGTGACATTCGAAACATATTTTTTTCTGAACTTTTCAAATGAAAATCTTCATACTATAAACATTTGAGGCAATCCGCGATTTGGTTTGGTTTCAATTTTTATAAAAAAACCAAGGTAAACTACAACATGTGGTTTGATTAAAATATCAAATCGAACAGCAATATTCAAACTGCAAACCAAACTAAATTGAAAAATGGTACGAGATTTAGTGGTATTGCCTATTCGTTTGTTTACTCAAATGTTCATTTGGACAAAGGCAAATGATCTAAATAAAAAAACAATAATTCGAATTATGAAGAAAGAGGAAATATTAACTAATGGGGGACTATCGTTTTGCTACATGTGGAAAATATAACTTCTTAAATACTGCAGTTCAATTTTTTTTTTAAAAGGTCAAAATATGTTTGCTCCAATGAGAACTTGAACTTTCCATGAGAAGTTTCATACCCCTAAGGGAAACTATTGTGTTGCTATATGTGGTGTTGGTAATACAAGTTAGATTAATGTATTCATGAAGAACAAATATATAAACAATATTGATATACAATATAGCAAAGAAACTTATCTGCAGATAATAATCAACTGAACTTGATTTAATTCCACAAGAACAACGTTGCGCCGTGGTATGGAGGCCACTGCCTTAGAAACGAATTTCGCCATCTCCGGTGCGGATTCCTGATGACGTTCGTCCCCCAAGGTTCACACAACGATCCCCGACTCCGTGCACCCGGATCAAGGATTGGAGATTCTCAAGAACTGCTCAATTCTTTGAAGGAAGAGGTTGGCCATGTGTTTAGGTTAATAGAAAAACCATTGAAAGAGGAGAAACGTCCAAGAAGGTATTTATATAAGGGTTATAAAACCACTCCGAAATAAATCCGGAAACAAGAAGAAAATAAAAGATTTCGACTTCCTCGGAAACCGCGAATCGCGGAATACACCGCGAGTCGCGGTAAGCTTGCGGCAAACTACCGTGAACAAAACACAAACCACGACCCCGGCCACCGCGAGTCGCGGCATCAGGCGCGAGTCGCGGTAGGTCCTCGCCCAAAGAGTTCGCGTTGAAATAAGGATTATATCCTACAATCCCCCACAAACGCGAAGTTACAGGAAAAAAGAATTGAGAAATGAGCAGTAAAAGGAAGGTTTGATACTTACAAACTAGTGTCCGATGATTGAACTAGCATGTTAGTGAGATGGGGTGTCCCCTCACCTACAAGTGTCCACTGGATTGAACTTGCAGGAGAGAGAAGGGACCCGATAACACATATCTTACCCTCAGAGCTTGAGAAACTCCGCGTTATCCATGAATTGCCTCTTGAACAACATACAACACTGTTGATCATACAATTCATATTCCTTTTAAGACAAGTCACATGTCTTTCAAATGATTGTGAACATACACACAGTTCAACAATCCTGGCCATCACCCTGGGATTCCAGTGAGCGCTCTAGAATGCCTACAAGTACGACATTCGACAGAAGGAGGCCATCCCTTCACACTCAAATCTGATGTTCTATTACGTTCAAATAAATTTGAATCAGCCACGAAGGCCATAGAAACATCAAGTCCATTACGTTCAATTAAATGAATCAGCCATAAAGGCCATGGACTCCAACACAACCCCTGCCGGTTGCCGTCGAGTACCATCAGTTCCACTTGTCAAACCACCATAAAGGCTATAGACTCTCACGATCCATTAGGTTTGAACAAAGTAGATCATCCATTTTTCAGGACTATGATACCGACCATGTGAGATCATGCACAAGGCATCACAACGGTGTAACCATCAAGTCCATTCCAAGGACTACCCAAGCCTGCTGGGATATGGAAACATTAAGAGCGGTCAAGCTCAACCTCACATACAGTATCTCATTGTATGCCACATACAACATCACATTGTATGCCAGGTGTGTCTATAAGTCATGTCTTAGAACTATAGACACATTAAGGACAATCACTGTCCAACTTGATATCTATGAATCTACCAAGTTCAATTGCCAGTTGAACCAACCAAAGGTTATAGATTCATCAATCCATTAAGCTCAAACAAAGTAAGCTACACAAAGGTAATGGATTGTACTGTCACTATACCATCAAGCTCACTATTCAAACCACCAAGTCTGGTAATGGATCCTCACACATCCTTTAAGTTTGAACTAGCTGAGCCACCAACTGGTTATGGTTATGTGACCCCAAGTAAGCATGGTAAGTCCCAACACGGGACCTCAAAAGCATTCATCAGGCCCTCTCAGTGAACACAACACCAATCTGAGCATGCTCTTGTCCATATGTGCCACAATTGCCTTTACATGACAATGTACACAAGCACTTGAAATATCACAATGAAATACGTGAGTATTTCATTACCCCCACAATGGGCAACTTGCCAATGATTTCCTTATCAATCGGCTTCTTGACCCAATTAGTTCAACTCAATGAACTTAACTCAATGAACTTAATCTTATGGTTGACGCTGCAACGCATCTTACTTTGCATCTCCTCAACAATGCAACTAATCAAGAACAACATGCCAACACATACACTTATAAACATATAAGCATAATCATTTAGAAAATCACTTTCTAGAGACAGTTCATAAACATGCATACAGAACATAATAGTTCATGCTAACTTTTCAACCTTCTAGTTGAACATGTTACAAACCATGCTTTCTTAACAAGATTGAGATAAAAGGTGCCTTTATCAATACATTGGCATTACATCCATGAACCACATGAATTACCTCATCCCAACTTCCATCTTGGCTCAAGAATCGAAACCTTCAGTTTCATAAAGACGTCAAGAGTGTGAACATCAGAGACATAAGATCAATCATAGACACATGATCACCAAACAATGTCAATTTGATCAATATCACTCAAACAAATACCATCTTGAAAAACCAAGATACAAAACATAGTTCATCAAAAGGAACTAATTATACAAGTGGTATAAACCATAAACCACCTACAGACCATTCAAGTCTTCTCACCAAGGAAACCTTACAGGTCAACTCCAAATCCCGGAAGATCTGATGACCCTTCCTTCTCTAAGATGCCATTCAAGTATGCACTTTCCGAATCAAATTGATATGCAATCAAATAACACGATCCCAATGCAAACACAGCCACTAGCCTAGGCAAACTTAGCAGCAGGTGAAATAACTACATAGGTCAATATCAAACATTAATGAACCTCAGAATCATGTACCTTGCCCATAGCTTTTCAGGCTCACAACTTTAAATTCTATTGAAGAACAACACACACCCAAAGTACCAACTATGGTCCGGCAAAGACATACACGGCGAGTATGACAGGTCACTAGTGAGTCATGTTCAAACTTGTTTTTCTCTAAGCACTAATCCCAATCAGAAGTCATAAACCCCTTGTGAACTGATCATCACCACCAGATAATAACCCATAGACTTCACATAGTTGATCAACAATGTCAACTTTCTAACCACGGAGGTTACAAGCAAGGCTAGACTTTGCTAACTTAGAGAATTAACCTTTTGCTACTCCTTTGCTGAATTACACATCAACAATACTAGGAGAGACACCAAATAGAATCAGGCAACAAACACATAATCATGACTTCTGAACAATCATATCAATGACTAACAAATCATTAATGATATCATGAGGTTCATCCAACAGAGCTTATTCAAGAAGAAATAAACACATCATCAAATTCTGCATAAGAACATCCACATAGAACTAAATCCTCACACCAACTGTGTGAAGGAAGGATAGAAATCCAACCACAGCTAGAAACCCCCACAAAAAGAACATGGAGAATAACTAACAGCTCATCAGCTTATCTTACATAGGCCATAACTTGCTGAAAATGACGATAACCCCCACATGAGAAAAGATACCCAAAGATGGTCTGAAGAATACTCATAACCCTCTTAAAAAATCCTCATGTTCCTTCATTCTTGAATGATTTCACTCACTTGGAACACAGCCACCATTAACCTCAAAATTCTGCCTATTTATAAGGAGTCCCAAATGGTCTCATCTAGACCCTTAACAAAAGGATAGGAATGTTAGCCTCTGATCAATCAACACATGAAACATGATAACATTCACCAATCATTACTCCAAGTTTACCAAAGAAGCTAAGTCCTCAAGAATTAACTCAAATAATTCAATAACCCTAATAGACACAACTATAGAGTTACTCCAAGACACGACTTAGCACTAGAGTTGCAGCTAGTAAACCCAAAAGGTCATTCAACCAATCCAAAAGTCCATATGACTAAACATGGTCAACAAATTTAAACTCTACAAGAGTATTAAAAGCAACTCTAAACAGTCAAATGTACAACATGTATACATCACATACAATGTAACGAGTAGAAGTATATAATTCATAGCTCAAGGAAACAAATAAGAGTTCCCAACTGTATTAAATCCCATGGAAGTTCCCTTCCTCCCCCTCACTTACCACAGCGAGGCTAACTGACTAGCTAGCCAGTCCCAAACATTAATTTATTCCTCAAAAGGCACAACAATTGCCAAAACGCAGGTATAAATTAGATATCAAACAATCTGCCACATAAAATAAATTAGGCATATAAGCTGAACTTGGGACATTAGCCATAAAAAGGTTTGGAACTTCCCTTTAGCCAAGCTGGCCTGCTGAAGGTATTATGAACTCCACATATTTGCCACTCCTCCAACTCCCCTTTGCTTGCTTGCATGTCTTCTCCTCTAACTCGACCCCCACAAAGACTAACTTGACACCAAGAATAAATATTATATATAGCACAGGGGCACGCAAAATGATTTACATGATGTTAGAAGTCGGACAATAAATAAATTAGAGAGGAAACTTCCCTGAAAGTGACTTAATTACTTTAGCAACCTACTTGTGCTCCATCACTTCCCTTTCGATCCTTTCTCATTGAGAAATTTCATCGAACAGTTGGCATGCATCAGCAGAAACTAATTTCCTTCCTTGGAAATAAAACTAGCAGCCAGTTTCCATATAACAAGAATAATATGCAGTCGAATCTATGCTCCTCCAAAAGCCTTAACTTCCTCGATTATGAACGTTGACAGTTTCAAAACAGTGGACTTACAGTCACACCACCACTTAAAGCACATGAGGACCAAGAACTTCACGAAGAAAGTTGGAAGAACAAAGCAACCGAATTTCTCTTGACTCCAACAAAGTCAATTGGAAAAACCATTATAATTATAGATAAAATATACTTCAAATTTTCCACCTCAAGTCTATTCACAAGACTTGATTTTTCTAACCATACCTAAATAAATAATCAATACTCAAGGAATCCTTTCCAAGGTAGATAATTGAAATTAGGTTAGAATAAATTGTACATCAACATGAATACAACAATCTGAATAAATTCGTTTCTAAATTGTTGGTAATACAAGTTAGATTAATGTATTCATGAAGAACAAATATATAAACAATATTGATATACAATATAGCAAAGAAACTTATCTGCAGATAATAATCAACTGAACTTGATTTAATTCCACAAGAACAACGTTGCGTCGTGGTATGGAGGCCACTGCCTTAGAAACGAATTTCGCCATCTCCGGTGCGGATTCCTGATGACGTTCGTCCCCCAAGGTTCACACAACGATCCCCGACTCCGTGCACCCGGATCAAGGATTGGAGATTCTCAAGAACTGCTCAATTCTTTGAAGGAAGAGGTTGGCCATGTGTTTAGGTTAATAGAAAAACCATTGAAAGAGGAGAAACGTCCAAGAAGGTATTTATATAAGGGTTATAAAACCACTCCGAAATAAATCCGGAAACAAGAAGAAAATAAAAGATTTCGACTTCCTCGGAAACCGCGAATCGCGGAATACACCGCGAGTCGCGGTTAGCTTGCGGCAAACTACCGCGAACAAAACACAAACCACGACCCCGGCCACCGCGAGTCGCGGCATCAGGCGCGAGTCGCGGCCTCCACCGCGAGTCGCGGTAGGTCCTCGCCCAAAGAGTTCGCGTTGAAATAAGGATTATATCCTACATGTGGAAATAACATTCTAATAATTGCCAATTCAAAATATTATAAGAAAAATCTGATTGCTCGAACGGGCGCATCAGTGTGCTCGGTCAGGCAGCCTTGCTTGAGCAAAGCGGGCGGTAATTGACAAATATATGTGCTCGGACTAACACAAGGGACGTTCGGATAGATAAAGGTGCTCAAACAGACACTAACCACGCTCGGATGAGCCATGTCCCAGACGAGCAGCCACTTGCTCCAGCGAGCAAGTGACCAGTCAGGTAGACCTTCATGTTGGGACGACCAGGTTGTTGTTGGTCTCCCATTTTGCTTCTTTGCTCCTTCCTTTACTCCCTTGCTACATTGTTACAATGTTTAAACTACTATTCTGGCCCGGGCGATGCCGCGGGTCAGTTACAATTATCAAATATATTAGTATTCATAAATATCATACTTGATTTATCAGCTTTTCTTATTATTCAGTCTAGTGCAAAATTGAAAAATGGACGTTATGGCATGATAAATTGTTTTAAAAAAAACTTCTAAGAAATTGGAGGATAAATATAACAATTTCAATAGAATTAGGGTAAGAGAATGTTATTACTTAATAAAAGTGTTAGAGATCAAAAGGCTTGTCTATGTCTTTATGATTACATATAATTATTAGACTTTGTTATGTTTTACTTTGAAACATTAAGCATTAAAATTGTAGTGGATTAGTAGTTAAACACTCACATTTTATTTCAAATGTCATGTGTTCGAATCCTATTAACTACATATTATTAATATTTTTTTAACTAGGAATCGGACCCGTGCATAATGCACTGGAACTTTTTAGTATAATAAGAATGTTTATATATCAGCTACATTGAAAATGTATAAACGATTCTTGAAGTCTAAATAATCAAAAACTTTGTGTTTAAGTGAAACGCACCTTTATATTAATTACAAAGTTGTTTAGCACATACATGATACTCATATGTTTTGGAAGACTTTGTTTAGTGCAAAACATAATTTATTAAGAAGTTACTTTCTCCGTTATTTTTCTACTACAACAATGAGATTTTTACACTATATATTCATTCACCACCTTTTCTCTATCTATTGTAATTTTTATGTAAGGAAAAATATAGTCATGTGGGGTCTTGTTAGATTCGTCTCGGTATATACTTCCAAGTGTTTCAAAATTTGTGTAATTTTTACTAAAAAGTAATTAAATATATTAATAGTTAAAATTGTGCATTGCAAGCGTGAAAACTCAATGGTTGCAATTGAAAAAGAACGAAGGAAGTATAACATAGTCAGAAGCAATTACATCATCATAAGCAAAGCCAACAACACCTTAGGAGGAACATTGGGATTCCAGATTTTCTTCCACACTTCCGATACAATAGAACCGCCAACAACACATGTATGGGAATTCTTAAAAAAATTAATAAAGTGATGGTCTGATTTAATAGAATACTTACCAATTTGGTGTAGCCCCACGTAAATCCATCATCTAAGGTTGAGATGGCTTAGGTAAATTAAGGATCTCAACCGCCTCAAAAGGGAATTTGCACAAACTTTGTCTTCATCCCAGTAACCAGTGGGGGGTCAATTGTCTCATAAACCCTCTCCACATTACAGTCTTCATTTTTTCCTCAAAATGGCCTTAAAGTATTAGACTTCCCATGTTCTTTCTCATAAATTAGTACTATTAGGCAATTTTTACTCGTGACTGAGAAATGGCTACAAAAAATTGGCCATGACTGAGAATTGGTCTCAAGAGATACAAACCCACTATGCGATAAGGATTGTCCTTGACTTCTAACACACGGCCAATGGAAACTGTCATTTTCGAAACCTCGTAGGAAATTTTGTTCCATCTGAAGGAATTAGTACTATACGGGGTATAAATACCTTATTCTCCGTTGCAACCTGATTGACCACAATTTTGATGATATATTGTATCATACCTTATTCCTCATTCCATTTGACGGAATAAGTATCATACGGGGTCTCCCACTTTACTTTTCGCCTAAATACCTTATTCCCCGTTGCTACCTGAAATGACAATTTCGATGGTATATTGTATCATACCTTATTCAACGTTCCATCTGACGAAATGAGTATTATACGGGGGTGTCCCACCGTACTTTTCGCCTCCCAAAGACTACCCCAAGTGACTCCAATGGCCCACCATTAACCCTTACTCATTAATTTCTTCCTACAAATAATTTTAGAATATATTAAGCCAACAAAAGTTTTAATATTCATTAAGCCTAATTTAGAAAATGATAATGTTGTATAGTAAACAAATATATATACGTAGTACTTGTATAATGTATGTGTGTTTATAAGTTCTCTATATGATTTACATTTCAATGTTATCTTTTACATCAATGAAAAAAGAAGCTCTCAAAACAAAGTGCATAGGCAAATTAACAACTTTTCCAATTCAATAACTTTATCTGATCTTTTCACAACATTTTCACTCTCTTATAAACCAACTAAAATTGAATACTTATAAATCCCTCTTTTGACATATAAGCTTGACAATTAACCCGCTTTGTTGATTTACCTTTCTCAATTAGTGTCGCGATGCTCATTAGATATCTGTCTTTCAAGTCTAATATCCATACGATGTATCATCCAAATTTGGATCATGTCCCCGGCCGTTTATGTACTAATACATCCAAATTAAACATACTCACCATTTCACCCATATAAATAACCATCTTACAGCTGGTATCATCACTCGAAACTAACCCGATCATGGACCTAAACAAAACTAATGACATGTTTGCCACATCTACTTCCCTCAAATTCAAAATAATCGTTTCATAGATAAACCTTTTAAGTGAAGAAATAGAGAAAAATAGGTTCACAGGCAAGTGCAAATCCCAACTTTATAATAACTATGTTACCATTTTATTGTATGTGGCATGAACCCATCATATAGCTATTTTATCTTTTAATCACCATACCAAATTGATTATTCTAGAAATTATAAGAACCAAATTGTAGAGAAAATGTAAAAAACGATGAGCTTGGAAATGGTAAATAGAGGAAAATAGGTTCATAGGCAAGTGCAAATCCCAACTTTATAATAACTATGTTACCCTTTTATTGGAAATAGAGGAATATATATATGTTCCTAGGCAAGTGTAAATCCCAACTTTATAATAACTATGTTACCCTTTTATTGTATGTGGCATTAACCCAACATATAGCTATTTTATCGTTTAATCACCCATACCAAATTGGTTATTCTAGAAATTATAAGAACCAAATTGTGGAGAAAATGTAAAAAACAATATGAGCTTGCAAATGGTAAATGTTCCATTAAAGGTTGAACTTTGAAGTCCTCCCAACACTCCTTTACTTTGGTTTTTTTTTGGTTGAGAATTTGAGATAAACTTTTCCCCTGATTCTTGTATTCTCGTAACCCAAAATCCACCATCATATATCATATATCATCAAATATAAGCTTGGGCAAAATCAATGATGAAAGAGCGGCAAAGCATTAATTTCACTTTCTCTCTCCTCTTGTTATAGTTGTTGCTCCAAGGTCCAAGAAGTGCATTGGCAAAAGCGCAAAAAAAGTGGGTAAAGTATTAGCTACAGAGGGAGTATGTATTTGACAATTTATGAAGAAGAATATTGTCATAATTATGTAAGTGATGATGAAAAATTTCGTCCTAATTATGTAAGTTGATATATGGATGGTGGCTAAAACCTATAATTGACACCCCAAGACTAAAGTAATGGGTCATCCACCTGGACATAAGAAACACAATTTGCTTATCTAATATATAATAAGTGTAATATAAATAAAGAGTAAGATTTTATTCCCTAAAAAAAATAAGACTAAGATTTATGCATTACGCATCAACAACTAAGAGAAAGCATAAATATCATATTATACACCTAAATTAAACTTTGAGAATGCAATATTTATTTATGCTAATATCAATCCTTAAAGGAAAGAACAATGTTTGAAGTGGAGGAATTGCATTATGATGGCCCCATCATCATTTACTTTTGTCTATAGTAGTCATACTTTAACCAATTCATGACTATATCGGACTTTTACGATTATCACTCTAGACATTTTGTGATAAGTAATAACTACAATTTCCTAACAAAAAGTGATTAGCATAATTTACTAATAAAAAGTATAATCTACAAAATATACCTTCGACATTCTATATTATTACTCTACTCTCTCTCATCAAACCCCCCCTTCTCTCTATTGTTCTTGCATCTTCATTCATGGCAGTCATCTCTAATAAAAAAATCCAACCTTATATATTTCCTAAAAATTTACAGACTACAATTTTCCATATTCTCTTTCACTATTGCCTCTGTTTTCCTTGGTCCGGGTTGCCCATGAGCCACCGATGTTGTCATCACCAACATGGTGTTGCGCCCCTTAAGTTGGTTGAGATTTGTGTGATCCCAAATAGCATCCAGAGCTTCATCTTTTGGTTGAGATTTTGAATTTTCGATTTGGAATTCTGTTTTTTTAGCACTATTATTCGAATTAGGATTTTTTTTCTGCCACAAAATTTGGTAATATACTTGAGGCCACCGCCACCACCGCATCGCCGCGCACCTTCATGCTTCTGCTTATATCTTTCTCTCTCATCTGATGCTACGCTATTGTTAAATTTTTCTTATTTGTCACACCATTTTCCTCTCTTGATGGTATATTGTCTTATATACTCTCCTCATTCATCTTTTGCTCTACTTTCAGCTACTGGTAGCACTAATTGTTTGGGGGATTAATTTTGGAAGTGAATTATTATGATTAACTTACATAATCGGTATATAATACCAAGGTTTATATTTAATTTGCTAAAATTAAGGAACCATTTTTGGATATAATTGATTTATAAATCACAATTGTGTGAGATATTTCATTGATTGCCAATATTCCCTTTGCTCTAATCACGGATTATGTTTGATTATAATTGATTTCTTTCCTTCTACGTGAATTTGTGTGTAAAAAACGATCGGCAATCACGCCTAAATCAACAGGGTTTGCAAGATATAATTTCAGTCAATGACATGTGGCAAGTGAATGTGAGGGGTTGAAAATCCAAGGAGCAATGAGAGGTTTTGAACAATATGGGGCTGTCACATAGGATGAAGTTTTCTTGCTTTAATATTATACTCCCTCCGTCCCATAATATAGTGCTCACTTCTCATTTTTCACGGGGATTAAGGAAAATGGAAGGATTTGTAGGATTTTCCAAAACATATATTTAAGTAAGTGTTTTTTTTGGTACTTTTGTCTTGGAACTAGTTTTTATTTTCTTTTTCCTTTAAAATAAAATTAAAAAGCAATAAATGTTCTTTGGAATGATGTAAAACAATAAATAGGGGCACATATTTTGAAAGAAATGTAGGGGTATTTTGGAAAGTTTTTGTAGAAATGAAGGATAATATAGTCTAAACAAATTGATAAAAATGAAAATAGGCACAATATTTTGAGACACCCAAAAAGGAATGTGAGCACTATATTATGGGACGGAGGGAGTATATGATATGATGAGATTATAAACACGTGTATTAGAAGTTTGAGCAGAGTGCCACGTGACACCATTCCTTTGATAGGAACGCCTTTTAATATAGATGTATAGATGTTTGACCCAATCATCATGAATAGCATGGAATCAACAAGCACAAGAGCAAAGCAAAAACAACAAGAAAAAGGGAGAGATCTAAAGAGAAATAACACATAACACACAACATGCACATGATTATCATCCTGACCAAATAAATGAAGGAAAATAAACTAAAAGCAGAGGAAAAGTAGAGCAAAAATTCATAAAATTGGGGTAAATACTTCCCTATGGGCATTGAGTGAGATAATTTTCAGTCGCCAAGATTCCAACAAAAATCTTGCACATTCACACAATCGACTTGAAATCTAATACAACAGAGTAGACTATGAAGTTTCAACTGCACACTCACGTTTAAAAAATCAATGTCAACCGACAACCTACATGTGTGTCTCCTCAATGCTTTGGACCCAACAGAGCTAGAAGAAATTTCCTGTAATTCCCTACTGTTCGCAAGCGAACTGCAGTAACCAATGAATTCTTATACTTCTTCTGGTACTCAGCTTTTATGTACTGCATATCAATCTCCACCCTTGTCACAATAACCCTGCTGAGTGTTTTGTCACCAGTTCTTAGTCCCTTCATTGCTTTCCGTAGTACCTGTAAGTGTAAAGCAACAATGAGGTCATAAGTTGGGACGCGTTGTTTATTTAAAATCTTTAACTTTAGTATAAGTAATAGACTACGCGAAATGGTGCGTGAATATGGAGCAGAAAAATAACTACAACAATGTTACTACCCTCAGATCATGCTTCTAGCAGAACACCACTTTGATTACAATGCAATAACTAGAATGCACTTTTGAGTTTAGATGAAGAGCAAAACAGTAAATTAGAAGCACATTGTAGAAGGCAGAAGCTCAAATCCATATAACATCATAGTAGAATTTGATACAAAATTTAAATGAGTTTTGAAAGTAGGCACTAGAACCATAAAATTTAGGCAAAATTGGCCTCAACACTCTGAACTAAAGCGCAGGTGCACCCAGCACCACCAACTATGACTTAATAGAACACCGCAAGTACGGACCTGGGTGTAGTCCGTACCATAAATGAGGCCGGAGACTAGAATTCTCACCTCAAAATAACTCATATAATAAAATACAAATGAGGCTGGAGACCAAGGGGAAATGGAAAATAATAATAAGATACTTTAAGATTCTCCCGTCACCGATGAGAATTCTGGGCTCCGGCCTCATTTATGGTACGGACTGCACCCAGGTCCGTACTTAGTGGTGTTGTGGTTATAAGTCGTAGTTGGTGGTGTTTGGTGCACTTGCGCTATAGTTCAGTCCTTCAGAGTGTTGAGGCCAATTTTGCCTAAAATTTATACTGCAGATAATTACCTTAATATGTGTTTCATCAATGTAAATTCTATAGACTATTAAAAGCTAATTTTATTTCACTTCTTGTGTTTGTCCATTGTAAATTTGTACTGCCGAAAACTGAAAGTGAACCTGACCTTCACCATGAGTAGAAGCTTAGCCAAACGGATCCTGAGAATTTCTCATTAGCACTTTAAGAGATTGCGTGGCCAAAAACACTGAGAATTTCTGTAGAAACAGCTTCTGCAAAACTGCTTCTAAGTTCTAAGAAATAGAAGCTACTGGTTAGAAGCTTAGCCAAACGGATCCTTAATTAATACCTTTTCAAGAGAGTCTCCATACATCCTACTGTAGACTGAATTCACACTGTCTAAGTGAGCCCTGCTTCTCTCACTAAAAATTCTAATGATCTCATCAGTACCCAGTCTTTTCTCCACAGCTAGATAGAGCGTCTTTGCATCATTCTCAGCAGCCATTATGTCAACTTCAGAACCTTCACCACGCTGTATGCTTATGTATGCTACCAAAAGCTGCAGCAAAGTAATATTTTCCGCTGTCAGCATCAAACAACTACTTCCTCCGTTTTTTATTACTTCTACCAGTTTGACAAAGATTTGAGATACAATACCTTCTTGTGATCTCCAGAGGCATGTTTTTCTAGATCATGCTCTAGTAACCCGAACATTGAATTGTAGATCTGCTTGAAGGTCTGTATCTGGGTAGGTGTACGAGAACATATAACTTCAGTTGCACCTATCAGATCATCTTTAAGCAGTGCCTGGCTCAGCGCAACAGCATCACGCGTTGCTGGGTCTAAAATCCAGAGCAAAACTGCAATCTGAACACACAGCATGCAGGAAACAATTATTTGTCTTAACCATTTACAATTGGTTAAGCTCGCGACAGAAAAAGGATTACCATATACTGTCACTTGATCACTTAATTGGATAATATCATTCATAACAAAACAGAGATAATGGTAAGAGATCAGTAATTCAGGCCACCAGAACACAGGCATTTATATGAAAGGAAATGCAAGCAGTTAAATATAGAGGATGTTATTACTTATCAGCAGTGTAGAAGTATTGGAGTTGAGCGTTGAGAGTAGGGGTGAAAGTTCGGTGTACGGTCTGTATTTAGGCCTAATCCAATCCGATCAGAACAAAATTTGGATTTTAATTTTCCAATCCAAATCCAAACCAATTAGAGTTTGAGTCCAAACCAATCCAATCCGAATTTTCAGACACTAGATTGGATCCGATCCGAATTATCCAAATTTGTTAATTTTTTTTTCGATGACATAAATTTGGTGTGAGCATCAAAATAAAATGTTTGATAATATAAGTAATTCATACAATCCCATAAAAATTCATTAATAAATTAATAACAACTAATAATTCATTACAAACTCATAATTTAGTACAACAGAAAGTTTCGACAGCATAACAAACATGTTCAACTACATAGCATATTCAACTTTGCAACAGTATATTAGGGTTTTAACTTTTAGGGGAAGAGAAAGGTTGGCGGACCACTTGGGTTTTTTTTTTAATTTATTATAAGAATCATTTAAGCCCAATCATAAATAAAAAATATTGGACCTATCTACTATTCGGTTATTTTGGATTTTTGGATCCAATCACCCTCAATCCAATCCGATTCGAATTTTTCAAAAAAAATTCAATTTGAATCCATTCCGATCATAGTTCGAATCCAATCCAAAATACTAATTCGGTTTGGATTGGATTGGATTTTGGTTTTTATCCGAATAACTTTCACCCCTACTTGATAGTATGAATAAGTTCAAAATAAAGCGAAAAAAAAATAATAACGCCTTACATACCTTTAGATTGCCAGTAAGCTTCTCCGTCAAATGGGTACGAATATCTCCTGAGTACCAATGTGTATATTCCTGTTGGATACGCATACGCTGTGAACCGTCACGATGAGCAAGTATATTGATCACCACAGAATGGTCACACCCTAATCCTAGGAGGAACAGTATTTAAGAGAAGAAACGATCAGATTTCTTTCAATACATTTGATAGGTCCTCTTAAGTATACTATCCAGCTACAATAAGAGCTATAGTAAGGCCCTAACTTTTCCCCATTTTCGGTGATTTGGTTGAACAAGGGGATTTAAAAAAGAAAGCTAAGATAGAAAATAGTTTTTCATCCCTTTGTAAACATTTTTCTCTAAATTTTGAAGGAAAATCATTTTCCTCCACTCTCATTTCGAACATCTCCATTTTCCCTTTCTTAACTTAATAGTTTTCCATCAAACCAAACAACGAAAAACTAATACTATTCATTTGCATAATAAAGCCAAACGAACCCTAAATGATGCCCTGCATTCGTAGCTTAGCCTTTTCTAATGAACATTAACTGCAGAAGAATTTCGAAAGTCCAAAGTTAAGGGTCGGTTCGTTATCGTATTCTTTTTCTAGTTTTCAGTTTTTCTGAAAACTAAAAAGAGAAATTCTCAATGGTAACCTAAATTTTGGGTTTTCCACTTTCGTAACTAAACTTAATTTTAATTTTCAATGGTCACGCTGTGGTTTTTTTTGTTATACTTGAGAATGTGGTATTAATAACCATTTTTCATTATAAACAATTAGTAAAATGGTTGTTCATAAACTAATTAAGGTTTTTTTAAAATAGAATGTTGTGAGTTCTCTTAAAATAACTGTTTTTCCTTTGTCTCTCATCGAAAACCTTTTTCATTCCCGTTTTTAGTAAAAGATGAATGAAAATAAGTTTTTATAAAGAAATTTATGATTATCATCATATTAAAACCCTTACTTAGTATGAAAACAACCTTTTTAGCAATCGTATATACAACAACAAAAAATTGGTTAATAATACCACTTTCTCATGTCTAACCATAAATACGCGAGGTTACCTTTGAGAATTAATATTAAATTTGGCTAACAAAGAGAAAAAGCCAAATTCAAGGGTACTATTGAAAATTTTCCAAACTAAAACAAAAATATGGAAATCATACATTGTTTTCCAGTTTGTAGTTATCAGCATTTAAAATTTACATGTTTAGTATAAGTATGACAAATTTTAAATTCATTATACCTCCTCATATATCGACTTTTACGTTCATATTTGGAAACTAATCGTGATGTTTTTTTTTAGGGGAAAAGCTGAGCGAAGTGAATTAGGTATAAGTGTGCCATACTATGAGCAGCTAAATTTGCTTCTCTAAACACGTGAGAAAATAAAACATCACCAAAACTAACAAGAGCCCAAATCTCCCTAATGATAATTCCTACATGAGAGCCATCAAACTAATCCTGATGTTGAAGGGCCCTTTAGGTGTTGATAAGCTTACACAACCCAAAACAAATAGCATACTTTTTTTTGAGAGAAAAACAAATTGCATAATTATGTAGTATAGTATAGTAAGAAGTTCACACAACTTTTTTGTTTTTGAAAGCTGACTAACAATTAGCAAAGGAAGAAAGACAGTCACAGTACAGTAATTGATACTACCTCTGAAGGCCTTGTGAAGATGTGCAACGTCATCTATAGGAGAAAATTGCGTCGGAGGTACGCTTAGAGTTGACATCTTCGTCCACCTTAAATTTCTTTCTGTCTCCTACTGAAAGTGCAGATATAAGTTTAGTTGATAATCTGATTTATAACAGCAAGTTCAATAATTAATTGTGCCTGAATCTTTAATGATACCTATACCATGTAATCTGATTTACATGGTATCAATTGTTCTGGCAGAAACTTCTTCAACATTGCAAATGGAACTTGACTGGGCAATTTCCACGTCTTCGTCAACGCTTAGAAAGTTAGAATGTAGCTC
The DNA here is from genome assembly GCA_947648045.1 of Beta corolliflora. NCBI lineage: Eukaryota > Viridiplantae > Streptophyta > Magnoliopsida > Caryophyllales > Amaranthaceae > Beta > Beta corolliflora. The sequence continues at coordinate 52,391 of CANSZD010002156.1, read as the reverse complement.
TGCATATTTAATGGTTGCTCAATGATCTGTGAATATATATTATTTTATTACTTCATCTCTTCTCTACCTCATTCAAATTCAACCCATCTCAATCTCTTATATTTTCAAATCTTTCCTAGTGCTCCTACAAGCCGTACAAGGCCCAGTTTTTTTTTATATATAAGTGAAAGGTAGGCCATCCGATACAATCAAGTCTTGTACAAGGCCCAGTTTTAAGTGCTCTTTTTGTACCTTTTTTATTTGTGTATTTGAGCAAAATATGTGACAAATGTGTAAAATTTCTGTTTAGGAGTGTGTCTAGAAATTTGTAAATATACTTTTCGTCTGTTTCAAAATACTTAAAATTGTTTTCACTTTTACACTACCCACTCCCATTTGACCGTGTTTTGTGAATCTAATATTTCCTCTGTTTTTTTTAGTTGCAACATTTACTTTTTCACATTTACCGAGACACTTATTTGAACGTTAATATCTCATATTGGGTGTAAGTAAAAATTATAAAAATTTGATATTTGGAATCATCACATTGAGACGAATCTAACTAGACCCCACTTAACTATGTTTTTTTTTTATATAATGGTGCGAGATTACTAAACAAAGTTGGTTGATGAATAGTCAAAAAGAAATATCGTAACTAAAAAAAGGAGGTAGTATAAGGAAAAAATATAATTATGTGTAAGATGTTCGTGGGTTGGGTTGGTGCGCAAATATATGGTTTGACATTTTTCCAACCCAAACCATACTGCACTTTTCCCAAACCACACCATGCGAAACAGTTTGGTGTGATGCGGTTTGCGGTTTAAGCATTTTTTTATCCGTGATATAAGTTTTGTAATCTAAGAATTAAGATTTTTTTTCATTCGCGATAGGAGCAGGATATATGTGAAAGACCTAAAAGAAGTGAATAAACCCTACCTTGATCTAATCTTATGCCTTTTGTCTAGTGTATTTTTTTTAAAAAAAAGTCAAAATAGATATACTTTATTTTAAAAAAAATTATCTAAATAGTTTTGCGGTTTGGTTTTACAAATATTCAAACCCAACCCAAACTACAAACCGCTGTATGCTTAAAATCACATACCAACCCACAATGTTGAAAACCGCAAACCAACCGAAACCGCGAAAAAAGGGGTTGGGTTGCAGTTTGGTGCGGTCCAGACCACACTCTGAACAGCCCTATTCATGTAGGATATATAGATTCATCTAGACATATACATATTGTTTCAAAATATCAACTTTTTAAAATTTTTACATATAAGGAATTATAGATATAAATGATTAAAATTATATTTTGGCAAGCGTGCTTGGACTAATGTGTCAAGTAATATGAAACCAAGGATGTCCAATAGTTGCTCTACAGTTTGTGGTTATCACATTTCTGATTTGTCTTTGCTACTTTTTACCATACCCCCATCATATATTCTCTTTAGTCCAATATCATACTCTCACCATATTATCAATTATGGATTATCTAAGTTTAGATTACTGAGTATTAGGCGTGATTAAATTATAATTTTTAATTAATTAATATTAGTGAAAATTTAAATTTGACTTAATTAATTCATACGATTAGCTAACACTAATCGTATCTTAATAAAAAAAATAGGAAAAATCAACAAGGACGGCCCCAACTATGTCCCCCTGATAAAAACAGTACAAATTCAATTTAATATTGATCAAAGTCCCAACTTTTGGGGGTGTTTTACAAAAGCGGTCCAGATTAACCAGTAACCGATCAAAGAGGTTAACAAATGTTTTTTTTACTATCTTAATTTTCTTATCTGTTCCTCCTCTTTCTATTTCCTCCCTCCTTCCTCCTTTCCCCCATCCTCTGCCATCCTCCTCAACCTATTTCCTCTTCCCTGCCACCCATCCCCCTCACCTGCCACTTCCCTTCCCCCGCCACTTCCCTTCCACTGCCATACATCCCCTTCCCTCCTTTCCCCTGCCATACATCCCCTCCTCTACCACCCCATAATCCCTATCCCATCCCACCCTGAAACACCACTCTCCCTCCCTCGTGCGTGTTGTTTTGGGTCATTTTTTATATTACCAAAATTTTCATAGAACCTCCTATTCGCAGATAGTTCAATCTCTCGTTGCTCAAATGCGGAGGTTGAATCCTAGGGCTTCTATGCGTTCGAGCTCCGGTTTAGGTCCCGCTATGCATTTCTATGATTGCGGTGTGGATTTATTGAGGGTTTGGGAGAGGGTCATGCGGGGAAGAAGGTGGGGGAGGGGGGACAAAGGGGATCGATGGGGTTTTGGGGGCGAGGAAGGTGGGTTCGATGGAGGGGGAGGGAGTTGCGGGCAAGGGAGAGGTTGGTGGAGGGAGTGGCGAGTAGGGGAAGGGGTTTTGGGGGGTGAGGGAGGTGGTTTCTAGGGTGGAGGAGGTGTTTTCTGGGGCCGGGGAGGTGGTTGCAAGGTAGGGGGAGTTTCGATGGCGGAGGAAGTGGTGGAAAAGTTGTTTTCTTGTGACTCTACTGATTAGCTTCTTTCATTGCTGGGATTTGTATGCGACAATATTGGTGAATTGTGGTGTTTGTGGGAGTGTTCGATGCTCGGTGATTTGCTGATTGTTGGGTTGGTTTTGTGTTCCTTCTCTAATCTTGTTTATTGCAGTGAGAGCACTGCAATTTTTAGCTTGGGGGAGGGATATTCTATCATTTATTGCTTTCTAGTGTAGATTTTATTGTTTTCATTAGGAGTGGGAGTTTACGTATAATTTAGTGATGCTAGTGTTGTAATGTTGTTATTATTAATGCTCATATTATTATTAGTTTTAGTATTATTATTCTTAACAATCATATCTAGGTCACGTCTTAAAGTTGTTTGGGTTATTTTCTGAAAGATTGTCCTAATAGGTAGACAAATATTAACATAATTTTTTTTGGTACATTATAAAAAGTTAGTACACCCTTCTCTCAAGGGAGTAACCTAACAAATCAAGAAGAATAAAATGATCAAAGGTAGGATCGGGTCAAGTGGCGACGTCAACCACGACAACAGAAATAAATTGACCTTTTTTAGAGAGATAATTCTAGTGTCTTATACCTCCTTCCACATGTATAACATACTTATCAAGATTTTTTCAAAATTACATTGTTTCTAGATTTTTCGATTATAATTTTTAACACTCCCCTTAATCCAAAAAATCTTGTACTCCAAAATTCTTCAAAGGAAAATCTTGTTGATGCACTTGTCACCAACTACCAGAGGATATGTACTTTTGAGTTCCCATGTTGCAACCAAACTACCAACCTCCATCTTGTCGATATGACTTCTCAATTTTTCTGATCTTGTTGGTACTCATGCTACCAACTATCTTACTGATGCTCGTGTCACCAGCCATTACCCAAAATATTTTTTCTCCAAATTTTCTCTTGTAGTTGGTGCTCATGTCACCAACCCACTCTGCTAATACTCATGTCATTAACAAACATCAAAATAATCCTCTTCAAAATAAAGTTTCTTCTTGATTTTCTTCACCAAAATTGGCAATCTCATTATTTTTCTTGGTTCTGCAATTCTTTCCTACATGACCAAACCTCTTGCACTGCCAACACTGTGGCTTCCTTTTATGCCAACATTCTCAAAGATATCATGGTTAGTCTTTTTGCAAATATTGCGGGAAAGTTCTTGATTCATACCTTTGGATGACTTCTCTTCGTCTTCATTCTCATCATTATTCTTCTTGGCCATCTTCTTAAATTTTCTTTGCAAGTGCGGTTTCAACTACCTCTTCATTGAAATGTCGATTTTCCTTTGTTCATGGGACTCCAAAGATCCCATAAGTTGCTCCACCGTAATTTTTTATATATCTTTTATTTCTTCAATAATAGCAACAATATTATCATATTTATCTGTTAAACTTAATAATATCTTAGCTTCTTCACAATTTTTTCTTCTGAAATTTCTTCTCCATATGATTTCATTTGATTCACAATTTCTATTACCTTTGAAAAATAATCTTTCATTAATTCCCCTTCTTTCATTTTTAAGTTTTCAAATTCTCTTCTTAAAGATTGAAGTTTTATACTTCTCACCTTGCTATCTCCTTGAAATTCTTGTTGCAGGATCTCCCAAGCCTCTTTTGCCGTGTTGGCTCTCAATATTCTTGGGAATATTGTATCATTAACCGCATTTTGTATGATATACAACTCCATAGCATCCTTCATTCGATTTTCCTCGAATTGCTTCTTTTGTGCTACAGTTAAATTAGTCTCATCCTCATACTCTATATATCCATTGATAGCATATCTCCATAAACCATATGACCTAAACATTGTCTTCATCTTAATTTTCCAGAAATCATAATTTTCACCCCAAAAATTGGAATTGGGAAAGTTGGATTGTTGAGTGCCATTATGATTTATGTTGTTTGGATTAAATGTGTTTTGGTTAAAGTAGTGAGGCATTGGGAATTTTTGGCTCTGATACCACTGATGGAAATTAGGTGGAAGATTAGTGGGTTTGTTTTACTTGGCTTTAGTTTCTTTATGAAAGGAACAATAGGAGAACTAATGAGAGAAATGATGCTGATGTGGATGAGGTGTAACTTTTCTTTTTTCATTGCTCTCAAAACTACACTACATGGTATATATAGGAATCATATGTCGGCACATTTTAGTTAGTCGACTTTCCTTACAATGCTCTAATGAGTTCTAAATAGCTCTATTGCATAGGTTGGTTAGTCTAACTAGATATCTTTAGTATCATAATTCTAGTGTCTTATACCTCCTTCCACATGTATAACATACTTATCAAGATTTTTCCAAGATTACATTGTTTCTAGATTTTTCATATTATAATTTTTAACACGATTGATATCAAAAACAACATAACTCCTTAATTAATGCATGTTTTGCCACAATTTATGAAATAGCCCTGATTTAAATAGTGTTATATTTAAAATTAATAAAGGTCATTAGGGATATATTGAGTACATAAAGTTAAACAATTACATTTAGGGATGTGAAACCATTAATCTCTAAATATATGTTATTAAAGTAACTCTCTTATAGGAGTTAAGATATAAGGGCAAGAAAGTTCTTAAAATAAATACAAGAATGTATATAAATGGAAAAGCGAGACTTGGAATATGTATATCAAGTTGTTAGGGATATTTACAAAGTCTTTAAGCTAGGTATCAGGGCTTAAGGAGGTAAATAAAGATAAAATGATGAAGAATGGACTGATCAGAATTTCTGTGTACACAGTTTTGGGGAATAGGGAAATGGGCCTAGGAAACTCAGTCCAACTTCGAATTAAACACCACCCCATTGTCTTAAATACATGTAAGGAGCTAAGGTTAAAATTTTGTGGCATTTGGAGCAAGGATCAGAAAAACCCAGAATTTTCTTTCCTCTCTCCCTCCACTCGCCTGTCCTGTTCTTCTTGGGACAGCACCAACGTCCCTCTTTTTCTCTATAAATCTTGCAAACTAATACTTAGATACTTCAGATTGTGATAGATATTAGGGAGTAATTTATACAAGTCAAAGGTCAAGGAAAGCTAGTCTAAACTAAGGAAAGAAGAAGATCATTGAGGTAAGTATTTTGTAGGATGTAATTGGGTTTTTGAGCTAATTATTGATGAAATTATCAAAGAATTGTTGTTGGGTTATGATTATGAGTATAGGTAGTGGATAAATCAGGAGGTGAGCAAGAGTTTAAGGAAGATAAAGTGTGAGGAATTCTCAAAGGAGGCAAGGTACACAAGCTAGCATTATTCTAGGATACTCCATTTTGAGTTAAAACTTTGATAATCTTATTGCATGTTGTGGTTGATCCGAAAATTATGATTTGCATGTTGAATTATGTTGTTTATGAATCTGGAAGAAACTGATTTTGATGTTTTTAACTAGATGCATGTGAAGTTTCCACTTGGATTTAGCTTATTTCGCTCTAAAAACATGATCTTTGGATTATAGATTTTGTAACTCTTGAGTAAAATAGTTATTTTGATGCTAGGATCTTATAAATTACACCAAGGCAGTAGTTGCTTTGTTTTTAATTAATGACTCATATGGTTAAAAGGTTATATAGTAGGTATTAAGTTTAAAGTACTAAAACCGGTCAATTTTCATAAAACCCGATGAAACGTTTTTGATGAAAATGATAGACTTTTATAAACCGAATCTTTGCCATTATTAACATGACTTATGCAGTAGCTATATGATATAAAAATGAAAGACAAAACTTGGATATCATCATATTTGAAGTCCTACACCAATAAAACTAGACTTCTTGTCAAAGGAACTCTATTTAAACAACTAAACCTATCTAATAAAAATGTTAGTAGAAAAAGGGAGGAAAAGTATTGTTGTCTCTTATCTTCAAGTAATCCATTAGGGAGAATGTCATAAAGATAATGATAATATATGGGTCACGAGTTCTTAGTTTGCGAGAAAGTAGAATAGCGGTTTCCTCACAAATTACACTATTTACTCTAAACATCGTAAAGTTCTTAAAAATAATGCTAAGCTCAAAATACTTGGTAAGTACCTTCAAAAGGCAGTAGCTTATAAACACATATTTAATTTTTTTTTTTTAAAGGGATTACTCTTATTTTCCTAGCAACTAGTCAGTTTTCTAAATTTTAAGGAAGATTGATTTTTGGAATTTCGTTGAAAGTTTTGAAAAGCTCTTCTAGTGGGAACTTCACATGACAACGTTATAAATTAAGATTCTTTTTCCATAAGTAGATAATGTCTCCATACATTTATTAAGAACCTTTTTTCCGTATACTTTGGATACTGATTTTGCGATATGATTTTCATTGTTAAGCGATTAGGGAAAGAAGTCGCTCTAGCAAATGATGAACAATTATGTGAATGTGATAAGGAATATGATAAGTAATATGTATATGTATCGGGACATGTCCTAAAAGTCTTGCAAGCAGTTATGATAAGGAGGGGAGACGTCCCCCATCAGTCTAGAGACTTGGTAGTCACCTCTCTCTAGTCAGGTTCTCTTTCCCTAGTCAAGAATATGTAAATGTTAAGCTAATCTGTTTTGAATGTTAATTGCTCTCGAATATGTAAATATGGGCGTAAGCCGATTGTATTTGCGACTTGGAAACAAGTCCAATGTAATATTTTCGAAACAGGTTCTTATGTAATAACAAGTTTTACGAAAAGTCATCCTTTCCTTACTTGTTATGAATAGTGAAGCTTGTGTACCAGCCTTGCTGATTGATTATCTCTTGGATTATTTGTTTGTGGTGGGGGAAGGGTCCCTCCATTTGCAGGATTAAGTAGAGAAGGTGGGAGGATCATTCTTGCATTGCTTAAGCTTAAGGTTGGAGTAGTGATATTAAGAAGAAATGGGAGCTTGTCACCTAAATTATGTTATATAAGTAATTTTGTATATCACTGGTTGTGTTTAATTAACTAGATGGGCAATGTGAATTTCAACTCCTAGATGAAGATGTAATAGTTAGTAACTACTTTGGTATGATATTAAGTGGAATAGCTATGATAACATCGAGCTGTTTTCCCTCCTAAGGGGAGGTAGTTAGAGTAACATCCACGCGCTTAGAGGCTTAACCCGTATTTAGCAGAAGTTATTGATTGGCTTAGAAAGGAGTTAAGTACTTAAGCGGGTGGCCTGTTATAGGTGGTATCAGAGCTAGGTTTCCAAATAAGATAAGTAACAACATAGGTTATAAAAACAACATTTATATGTATGACCCTTGTGAGTTAGGTAGGAGGAAACGAAGGAAGGAAAGAGAGGACTTAGGACTCTGTGTCAATATAATATGTGGAATAAGGGATAGTATGTATATAATGGTTAATTATATGATTATAGAAAATGGCTGGAAGTGGGAGCAGTTCAAACAGGAGTAGGAGATCTGGGTCAGTAGAAGATGGACCCGACACTTGGAAAGCGAATTACTGGGAAGAACCCATTAGTCATATGGTAGAAGTTAAGCATGGAATGAGAGAGTGGAATGAAAACCATGGGGAAGGGGATCATAATCCGTTCTCGCGCCCCGAAATTCAGGCATACACTTTGATCAAGACTTTACCACCTTACGAACCATGGGTGGCTTTTAAGTTAACTTACTGGAGAATGTTGGTATTATATGTGGCTACAGGGGCGTATCAGGACGATGGTACTACTATGGAAAATATAAACAAAAATTTGATAAGGTGAAGAGGAACACCAGAAGAGGTGGAAAGGGAGGTGGAAATGGCCAAAGAGAAATGGGCTCTCGGGAAAACTCCTATGGGACCAGGAGCCTAGTATTGGAGAGACATGTAAGCTAGATTGGAGCATAGAGAGATGGATAGGAATGTACCATATATACCGCCCCCTTCACCACTATCCGAGTCTAGTGCTGCAAATCGTAGGGTCAGTAGGTCTCGATCCAGCAGGTCCAGGAGTACCAGTTATGAGACTGCAAGGGGTGCTGGAAGCAGTTCATCAGTGGGGGAATCTTCCTAGGGCACAAATGATCCTGATTATATTCCTGAAACCCCGACCCCTAGTAGTAGTGATAGCGGGTACTACTATGATCCCTACAGGTTGGATTAAGCAGAGGATGGTGATAAGCAGGAGATGAAGAACCAAGAAGATTATGTGGATGTAGTAATTATTGTGTGTTTTGTATTATCGTTTTCTCTGTAATGTGTGAATGTAATTACCTTCGGTGGATGGAAGGTAAGCAAGATCTTAGGAATGTGTGATTTTCTATTTTATGTAATGTGCGATGTATGAGCAATGAAGTATGAAATGTCAAATGAAGCTGAATGTTAAAAGGAAAAGAGAACATTATTACATGTGCTTACATTATTGATTATTGCTTTAACTAGTGGGGAAATGGTGATGGAATGAATATATTGGATAACCTTTAAACTGTTTAAATGTTAATATGTGTAGGAAATGGCCAGTGAAGGAAACGTTACAAACACCGCTAGAACGGGAACCAGCGGAGGAGATACATCAAAAGATGAACAAATTAAAATTCTCAAAGTGATGAATGCAAAATTACTAGCATTACTGGAAGCTCAAGGGGCTAGTAAAGCAGATGAGGAGGAGAAATTTTATAAGAGGTTAGCTTCATAGGCCTCGTTCATATGATGGGGAGGCTGATCCTGTTAAGTTTGAGGATTGGATAACCCATATGACTAAGGTGCTAGAAGTGGTGAGTTGCCCAGAAAACTTGAAGGTCAAAATGGCTTCCTTCTATTTAGAAGGACCTGCTGATATTTGGTGGAATACCACCAAAGAAATTTCAAAGCAGCCTGATTTCTACTGGATAAAGTTTATAGAAAAGCTGGAGGATAAATTCTTTCCCCCGGCTTTGCGAAGAATGAAGGAGAATGAATTTCTGTTTCTGAGGCAAGGGAAAATGAACGTGTTAGAATACGCGGCAAAATTCCTAGAACTTTCGCGATTTACCCCGGATTTCGTGGGGAATGAAAGGATCAAATCTATGCGGTTCTTTGAGGGGTTGCATTTGAAGTATCAGAAGCGGGTAGGACCATATTCAACCTTCGAAGAATTGTATGATCGTGCCCTGGAACAAGAGCGAATTGAGATGAAAGATGAGGAGTTCCGTAAGAGAAAGAATGGAAGGTGGAAAACACCAAGAAGGTCAAGAAGGAAGAGGGAGCATGGTCAACATTTAAGCCTCAAGGGGGAGGTGACAAGGTTAACAAGTCATAGTGGAAGTGTAGATTATGTGGGAGGAATCATTATGGAAGAAATTATGCTGGCGAATTAATCTGTTTCAAGTGCAGGGGTACTTGCCACAAAATCAGGGATTGTCCGAAAGGAGCGGCAACTAGAAGACCTGATATGGGAGGTAACAGAGACAGCAAGCCGCTGATGTTAACGATTGGTGTGGGTAGCTCCAGTCGTGGAGGTAAGGGAGGCTTCACAGGAAATCAAGGAAAATCTTCTGGAAAAGCTTATGCAATTAAATCAGAAAAAGATGTTGCACCTGAGACCCCGAAAATGGAAGGCAATGTTATTTCCGGAAACTTTTTAGTGTGTCAAAGCCTGGCAAATGTGCTATTTGATTCTGGTGCGTCTCATTCTTTTATATCCGATAAATTTGCTAGGGAAATGCAGAATAAACCATGTGCGGAACCCATAAGTATGTCGATCTCCATGCCAAATGGGGATTCAATGCATTGTAAGTGGGTCCTCCGGGATTGCACGATTCAGATAGTAGACTCTTAACTCTTTGCAAACCTGATACCTTCTAATTTAGAGTCATATGATGTTATTTTAGGAATGGATTGGCTTAATAAAAATAGGGCAATAATTGAATGTTATCCAGATTAGATAAAACTAGAGTCACCTATTGGAAGTAAAGTACAGTACCAAAAATGTGTTCCTAGAGGTAGTAAATTTTTAAATGTAATAATGGGGGTAGATGTCAATGATATGGTGAAAAATGCGGAAAATGAATTTTTTGGTAGTGAAGGGAGAGGCGTCATGGAAAAGACCCAGAATATTCCCGTGGTCAGGGAGTTTCCAGATGCGTTTCCGGAGGAGTTTCCAGGGCTTCCGCCCAAAAGAATAGTGGATTTCCATATTGACTTAATACCGGAAGCCACACCCATCTCACGGCCCCATATTGGATGTCTCCAATGGAGATGGTAGAACCGAAAAAGCAACCCGGAGGAGTCATTGCGAAAGGTTATATCGGCGAGAGTGTTTCTCCTTGGGGGGGCACCGGTGCTGTTTGTTAAGAAAAAAGATGGAACCATGAGGCTGTGCATTGATTACTGGGAAATCAATAAGATTACGGTGCGAAATAGGTATCCGCTACCCAGAATTGATGATTTGTTTGTGTAACACCCCGTATTTTTATACCTGCTTAGTAATTATTTATATTATTTTAGTTTATCAAAAAAATAATTTAATATATTACTTCATTAAATATATTTTGTTTCCCATTTGACTTTATTTTAGTGGTGGTCAAAACAAAATCCTAGATTTACTAGGTTAAGTACCAATATATACCATACTAGTATAAGGAGAGAGAAAGTAAAAAGAAAAAAAACAAAGGAAAAGAAAAAGAGGAGGGTCTCTAATCTTGCTCCTTAGTTCCTCCCAACCAAAACCCACGATGCCTAACTTCATTGTCTTGACTTTCAACCATCATCAAACTTACAAGAAATTTTGTCAAACTTCATCAATCATTGAGTGTTGTTCATCCACCTTCATTATCTCTCGATTTTGTGGGAGTTTCAAAGAGTAAATATTTTGGGTTATTTGGGCTTGCGGTTTCGGGTCATGAATCAAATCAAAGAGCGGTTTTGGGGTTCCTTTTATAGAGTAATTCCACCCTATTACCTTCCCTTAATCAAGTAAGATTCTTTGTGATGTTTTAATTTTAGTTTTGGCTTAATTTCGAATTGAGGTTTTGTTAGTTTAGGGTTCTTGAGATAAATTGAATTGGGGGTTTTTTATTATGAGTGTTGGGTGTAGCTTGATTGAAAGGATTTTTGCTTATTAATAATAAGTTTATCAACAAGAAGCGTAACTCGTAGGAATTACAGGTCAGATTCGTAATTTGTGTTTTTCGACAGTTTATGGGCGTTTTTAGCCAATATACTATTTCACAAAAGTTGTTCGTATCTAAATTTCACCCAATATAGGATCAAGAAACGTTTCATTTGGAGTTCATAGGAGAAAGTTATCCCTATTTTAAGTTTATCTTTGAAATTAAATATAATGCATGTTATTTTCATGTGGAATTAGTTGGGGTAAAACTCTAGACTTTCATAGATATATTTTAAAATGGGATTTTGAGTATTCAAATATACATTATAAATCTTAATTTTGTTTTTGTATAAACTAAGTGAGAGTCCTAGTATTGTTAGTATTAGTTAGTTATGTCATTTAAAATAAGATGTTGATATTTATAAAGCCATAGTTAATCAAAGCTCATTAACCAGTTAAACCAAGTCTATTATTACTTATTGAATACATATATATTTATATTGTAGATTTCGTCTTCATTGAGTAGCCGATGCTGATTACGATAATCACTTTCTTGTGCGTTTCGCAAAGGTAAGATTCTTCACCGAAACTTTCTATAGCTATGAGAAAAGTTTTAAAAAGGTATGTATCTCATTTTGGTTAAGATTACTTTGAATGGGAATAAGTTCTTCCAAGGTAGAAAGTTTGGTTTCCGAACCACAGATACAAGGAGTTACAATAGGTTTTGTGCTTTCAAGTTGTTGAGATTACATATGTGGTATCTCAAAGAAATAATTTTACGATTTTTAAAATGGTTGAGATTACACGAGTGGTATCTCAAGGAAATGGAACTTTGTCGGGTTTGTCTCGACATTACGGATTAGTTGGGGGGGCACGTTGATTAGTGCCTCGGACTTAGATCTTCTGCTACGATTTGACCGTTTGTGGGGTGTGCACACTTGAGGTCTTTGTCTATAAGTTATCCGGAGGGCCTAGCTAGCCCAAAGGCAAGGAAAGTTTGTTCCATTCCATAGGTTTATGACTCCTCTTTGTGAAGGTAAAGGAAAGAAAGGATTTGTTTTAAGAAAAACAAAGAAAGGATTTGATTTAGAAAGGAATACAAGAAAAGGTTTTATAAAGCTTGCTACTTATTATTTTGATTCAAAAGAAGATGATTTGTAGCATATATTATTATCCTACCTGCATATATGTTTGGCTTTACTGTATGAATCTTGCTCAGCCAATTTGGCTGATACTACATGCCCGATATGTGCAGGTACATGAAGATCTTACATGTTGGGTGTGGGGTGTGGGGTGTGGGCTGAGAGCAACGTTCCACCAACTTTTACTAGTTAAAGTTATATTAGTTCTTTATCCGCTGCACTATATATGTATACATATTATCATTTTGGCACTTAAGGTTGTAATATTAATTCACCTAAACCTTTACTTGGCTGGACTGTAATAGTTTAGTTAAGTTTTGCTTTGACTTAGATTCAGTCTACGTAGCTTATCCTTAACGGTTATTCTCGCAATAACTGTGGAATAACACTTTTGGAATTTCGGGTAATTATGCATGGATGTGGATCCTTTTGAGCTGGATAAGGATTATTGAGAATTTGGAGTGCTGATTTTATTGAAGGAGGTTTATAATTGGACGCGAGTCCTAAAATTAAATTTTAGGCAGTCCATATTTCAGACGGAGCTCTGCCGATTTTTCTGTAGAATTTTAATATCATTTAATTTAGATAGTAACTCGAAATTCAGGAGTGTTATAGTTGGTATCAGAGCCAACGGTTCGAGTTTATGGCTAGAGCCTAGAGTTGAGCTTAGAGTGGTCAAGAGGATGAGCCACCAGTTTAGAGCCAAGGTGTAGGACCTTAGGTTGACCCTAGATGTTATCCTTGAGTTGTGGCCTAGGATTGAGACCTAGAGTTGTGACCATCGGTTTAGTACCTATCGGAATCTCCAAATTCCTTTGTTTATTTTGAAAATATGTTTTTAGGAGAAAGTACCTCGCCGTACTTGGATTGTTCATCACCATTAAGACCACCAGCGGCCGGGGTGCGTCTTAATGATGAAGAATAATGTACGAAAGTTTTAATCATTATTTTGATTGGAAGTTGGATCCATCCCTACCTTGAGGTAGATTTTTGTGACCTTGTAGGGTGTGCCTAGAGTTGTAACCTTGAAGTTGTAACCTTAAGTAAGACTAAATAAATGAAAGTATTAAAATTTGAAAAGCTGAGGTAAGATTGAGATATGGGAAGTAAGGGATTACATGTGGTTGTTGTGTATGGTAGTTGTTGTGGATCCCTCTTCTGTGGATGTTTGACTTGATAACGTCAATGAGTTTGGTAAGTGTGGAACTAGTTGAGTTCTATGTTTGATTCAAGTTAAGTTGTGCTTGCTTCCATGTTTGAAATGATTGGCTAGTAAAGGTAAATCATTTCGAGTATATCCCTGTTTGGTTGTGATTTTAAGTTGGTGCATAGCCGAGAGTGTGCTATAAGTTCAAGTTTGAGTCGCCTAATGCGAAATTTAGTTTCATTTGTTTACGGGAACTCTAAGGTGACATTCCGTCTTGATATTAATCTCTATCATCACCTATTTCATTTAAGTATCTAGCTCATCGATTTTTATGTTCGCATTAGGATGAACTATTATAGTGGATAACGGTGAGCCTTATTCCATTCAAAGTGGCACTGGCCTTTTTTTTTTTTTTTTGCTCTTGTGTGTGTTGTTGTGTTAGACCCACCCATCTCCCGTACTTTGTCCATCTTTTGGCCTTGAGAATGTTTAGTGATTAACTGCTTGATTCTTGAATTACAAACTGATTGAGTTGCGTGATGGCATATACGAATTGTAGTTGGTGTGAATTGTTAATTGAAAACCTTACGGGGAATGGTTTGGTTATGTCTTGGATATGCTAGTCTTGTTGACTAAGTGCTATGAATTGTTCGGTTAGTGTATGATTGTGTCTTGCGAGGCTATAACAAGAGTTGAAACTCGAGTTATTAGCTCTCTTGGTCATGCCTATAGACCTTGTTTACGTGAGTTTAAAGTCGTCTAGCGAGTCATGATATGACTATCTACTGCAAGTTGTCGTGTTCTGTTGACTTTCATGGAGTATTTGTGGTGATGTGTATAGCTAAAGGAAAAAGGAATTAGTCCAAGTGGGTCGGTTTCTCGTAGCATACCCGTGACTAGTCAAAGTCAGCTCATAACATGTTAAGGGTCAATCGTTTGACCCTGGTAAAGTATTACTGTTCATTTGTCGGTGTCAAGGAGTCGGTTTGAGACCATTATAGAACAACTAGTAACTGTCATGTATCTAGTAGGGTTATGGAGTGGTGACATATGCAAGGCATAATGTCAACTCGAGTCATGTCGATGGTGGGACGTGTAGTTCCCAGTTATGTGATTTGTTTAGTAGTGATCGAGGTCTAATAACACTAAAATCGTTAGCGAGTCTAATGTAGACGGTCTAACGAACATAGTCTCTTCTCATTGAGTTTAATGTTAGGAGTATAAGTTGAAGTAATCTAACTCTTTGGTTTAAATTCATTGTAAAGTTCTTGATTGGTGGTCACTAACCTTAAATGACAAGCTACAAGCTCCACAATTTCTTGCACTTGTCTAATGAAATGACTGTAGTTGTGGAGTTATAGTTGTACCATGTTAATTGGTTAAGAACCCCGAGATAACTTGGTTATAACTTATAACAAGCTCTTATTTGTGTCGCCACGGGGCATTAGGACGCTCACTTAAAGTTGAGCAAATCGTCGTTAATGACCTAGAGGCCATTAGGAATGGTTTAATGTGCGCAAACTCAATTTACTTAAGTGTCCGAAGAATGAGACTAAGTTATTATAGTGGTCCAAGTGTGTAATTGATTAATTTGATTAAGTTTTAAGTGAGTAAGGGTTAAGTTTATCATGTCGCAAGTCTATGACTAGTTGTTTGAGTTGAAACTAATGAATTTAATAGAAACTAAGGAAGTATACTGGACCATATCTATTTCATGAACCTTGAGAAGTGAGTTTAAGTTAACTCTTGATTGCTATGTTTGGAGTGTTGAGTATCGGTATGCAAGGGTAATACCACTATTATTGTTGATGGACTCGTTAGTTTATGCGATTCACGTATCCTTGCATGACTTGAAATTTTATTTCGTGAAACTATAGTGTGTGAACGGTTTATGATGTGTTATGAATGTGTGTTAGTTTTGAGACATGGACTAAAAAGGAGTTTTGTATAAAGTAAGATTTAGTTTCATGTAAATAGAGCATATCATTTTCTGTAGTACCTTAGTAGCTCGATTTGGCCCTGTTTGGTCAACGAGTAAGTTACCCTACCAAAGACTATGTGAGATTGTTCAATTTATTTTTGTAGCGTGTGAAAGTGATTTAGACACGTTTCAATAAAGGTTGTGGATTCATTCTCGAATCGATCTAGAAATGGTTTTTCTACAACGATTTGAGTGAATTTTGGAAAAGTTAAGAACACGTTTTTGACAAAGTTTTGAAAGGGGGCAAGTCTCCCACGGATTGTGAGCCTCGAAGGTCTCTAAATGGAGCTTTCTACCGTTCTATGATGTGTTTTGAATGTTACCAAGTAATAGGAGACTTGGTGTTTAGTAATGAATATTTGAAATCGTGTTATGTGCTTAAAACTTGTCTTGGTTTCGACCCAAGTAAAGTGAATAGTTGGATGGCCGGCCCTGGTGGAGGTTTCAAGTCTCCACGCCTCCCACTGTCAGGACTATAAGTCAAACCAATGGCGGAGATTTTAAACTCCACCTTTGTTGTTAGGGTTATGTTCGACCCCATTGTCAGAGGTTTCAAGCCTCAACACCCTAGTAGTGGAAATATATGCCTTATTATTTGGATTGATTGGATCCTCGTTAAGAAATTGTTTCAAAGCGATAGAGCTTAGCATGTTGTTACTTCTTGTCTAAAAGACTGTTGTGACAGTAAGAATGATTGAGCAAAGTTTTACAAAACAAGAGTTCTATAAAAGGGTCATTTATTTTTGGATTTCCAATAAAGAATCGTTTTGAAAGAAAGAAAATTGGTTGTGTCCATATTCAAGCGTAAGGTTATTTAAGTACTCTTTGGATGAAAGTGCTTAGTGTGCTTTGATGTGATTGTCGTGGTGTCATTGATTACGTGAGAGTCATAAACTCCAAAATACGTGCTATGAATTTTTATTGGTTAGGACTCGACCCAATGTTGATGCGGCCGTTAAAGTATTTTGTTTTGCCATTTGTGGTAGGCCCTGGTGATTGTGAGTGTTATAATAACTTGAAGTTGAAGTTCTAGACGTCGAGTTGTGAATTGTTTTACGTTTTTTAGGCGAGTACGCCCAACCATGTAATGGGGAGTTCATATGGTATGAGTCTTTACTTCTATTTTTAGAAGAAAGATACTACTCTCGGTTCAGGTTAGTTGTTGCTCCGCGAAAGCGTTGAGTACCGGATTTGAAAATGCTTTTATGTATTGTGATTATAACAGGTTTAGAACACCTTTTCTCATTTCGAGTTGTCCACTTTACAAAGGAAACTCCGCCGGATTTTCGAGAAAATCCTAGGTTATTATTTAAAACGCTTGTGAACCAAAATGTAGTTATGAATTCAATTCCACACTCTACGACATAGTCCAACGAGTGTGACGGTAAGGAGTTGATTCCCAAGTTTATCGGTCCATATGTGATCCTTGAAAGGATAGTTGATTGTGTTTGTAATGTATTCCATGTTTCTTAGTTATGATATCGTATCAGTAACTCTTCACATGATGATAGTTGGAGTTCTAGTTGAGACTCTAGACCAATAGATCCGTAAGACCCATAGGGTTGAGAAATGGATAGTAAAGGTTTTGTGGTCAAACCACAACACCTAGGAACTACTCGTAAGACCGAGGATGTCACGTATTTTATGTGTCCTCATCTCTAGTTCATGTTATTGTTAGTTACGAGGGCGTAACTTCCTTTTTAGGGGGTTCGTGCTAATTGTGTGTTTGGTGCTAAAAGTTGTTATGATTTCATATGTGATGTATACCTTAATGTCTACAGTATACATAATTTGTGTATAATTAGAAGTTTTATGGTAAAGTTTTATGGTAAACCTTGTAATATGTTGCATGTTTTACTTCTTATAGTATGAACATTTTAGTTGAAATGGTTGTATGTCTACAAGGGTGATCAAATGAATTGATCTATGAGGTGCTGGTTCTACTTGTTATGGTATGAATATATCAGTTGGAATGATTGTTTGGTTATAAAGGTGATCAATTGAATTGATCTATGAGAAAGTGAATTAGTTCTTTGGAGATGTTCTCCGAAATGATTTGGTTGTTGGAGATGTTATCCAGAGTGATAGTAGTTGGCTAACCTATAGAGTTAATGAGTTGTTTTCATAAACAAGAGAACAAGTTTAAGCATTTGAGTAATATTCTAAGTTTCGAGACGAAATTTATTTTAAGGGAGGTAGATTGTAACACCCCGTATTTTTATACCTGCTTAGTAATTTTTTATATTATTTTAGTTTATCAAAAAAATAATTTAATATATTACTTCATTAAATATATTTTGTTTCCCATTTGACTTTATTTTAGAGGTGGTCAAAACAAAATCCTAGATTTACTAGGTTAAGTACCAATATATACCATACTAGTGTAAGGAGAGAGAAAGTAAAAAAAAAAAAACAAAGGAAAAGAAAAAGAGGAGGGTCTCTAATACTGCTCCTTAGTTCCTCCCAACCAAAACCCACGATGCCTAACTTCATTGTCTTCAACTTTCAACCATCATCAAACTTATAAGAAATTTTGTCAAACTTCATCAATCATTGAGTGTTGTTCATCCACCTTCATTATCTCTCGATTTTGTGGGAGTTTCAAAGAGGAAAAATTTTGGGTTATTTGGGCTTGCGGTTTCGGGTCGTGCATCAAATCAAAGAGCGGTTTTGGGGTTCCTTTTATAGAGTAATTACACCCTATTACCTTCCCCTAATCAAGTAAGATTCTTTGTCATGTTTTAATTTCAGTTTTGGCTTAATTTCGAATTGGGGTTTTGTTAGTTTAGGGTTCTTGAGATACATTGAATTGGGGGTTTTGATTATGAGTGTTGGGTGTAGCTTGATTGAAAGGATTTTTGCTTATTAATAATAAGTTTATCAACAAGAACTGTAACTCGTAGGAATTACAGGTCAGATTCGTAATTTGTGTTTTTCGACAGTTTATGGGCGTTTTTAGCCAATATACTATTTCACAAAAGTTGTTCGTATCGAAATTTCACCCAAGATAGGCTGAAGAAACGTTTCATTTGGAGTTCATAGGAGAAAGTTATCCCTATTTTAAGTTTCTGCTGAAATTAAATATAATGCATGTTATTTTCATGTGGAATTAGTTGGGGTAAAACTCTAGAATTTCATAGATATATTTTTAAATGGGATTTTGAGTATTCAAATATACATTACAAATCTTAATATTGATTTTATATAAACTAAGTGAGAGTCCTAGTATTGTTAGTATTAGTTAGTTATGTCATTTGAAATTAGATGTTGATATTTATAAAGCCATAGTTAATCAAAGCTCATTAACCAGTTAAACCAAGTCTATTATTACTTATTGAATACATATATATTTATATTGTAGATTTCGGCTTCATTGAGGAACCAACTGATTACGATAATCACTTTATTGTGCGTTTCGCAAAGGTAAGATTCTTACCGAAACTTTCTATAGCTATGAGAAAAGTTTTAAAAAGGAATGTATCACATTTTGGTTCAGATTGGTTTGAATGGGAATAAGTTCTTCCAAGGTCGAAAGTTTGGTTTCCGAACCACAGATACAAGGAGTTACAATAGGTTTTGTGCTTTCAAGTTGTTGAGATTACCTATGTGGTATCTCAAAGAAATAATTTCTGATTTTAAAATGGTTGAGATTACCTGAGTGGCATCTCAAGGAAATGGAACTTTGTCGGGTTTGTCTCGACATTACGGATTAGTTGGGGGGCACGTTGATCAGTGCCTCGGACTTTGATCTTCTGCTACGGTTTAACCGTTTGTGGGGTGTGCACACTTGGGGTCTTTGTCTATAAGTTATCCGGAGGGCCTAGCTAGCCCAAAGGCAAGGAAAGTTTGTTCCATTCCATAGGTTTATAACTCCTCTTTGTGAAGGTAAAGGAAAGAAAGGATTTGTTTTAAGGAAAACAAAGAAAGGATTTGATTTATAAAGGAATACAAGAAAAGGTTTTATAAAGCTTGCTACTTATTATTTTGATTCAAAAGAAGATGATTTGTAGCATATATTATTATCCTACCTACATATATGTTTGGCTTTACTGTATGAATCTTGCTCAGCCAATTTGGCTGATACTACATGCCCGATATGTGCAGGTACATGAAGATCTTACATGTTGGGTGCAGGGTGTGGGCTGAGAGCAACGTTCCACCAACTTTTACTAGTTAAAGTTATAGTAGTTCTTTATCCGCTGCACTATATATGTATACATATTATCATTTTGGGACTTAAGGTTGTAATATTAATTCACCTAAACCTTTACTTGGCTGGACTGTAATAGTTTAGTTAAGTTTTGCATTGACTTAGATTCAGTCTACGTAGCTTATCCTTAACGGTTATTCTCGCAATAACCGGTGGAATAACACTTTTGGAATTTCCAGGCAATTATGCATGGATGTGGATCCTTTTGAGTTGGATAAGGATTATTGAGAATTTGGAGTCTTGGTTTTATTGAAGGAGGTTTATAATTGGACGCGAGTCCTAAATTAAATTTTAGGCGGTCCATATTTCGGACGGAGCTCTCCGATTTTTTACGTAGAATTTTAATATCATTTAATTTAGATAGTAACTCAAAATTCAGGGGTGTTATAGTTTGAACAACTGAAAGATGCAGGGGTGTTTTCTAAGATAGATTTGCGCTCCGGATATCATCAGATGAGAATAGCAGATGAAGACATTACCAAAACTGCGTTTCGAACCAGATATGGTCATTATGAATTCGTGGTGATGCCATTTGGCCTTACTAACGCTCCTGCCGCATTTGTGGATCTGATGCAGAGATATATTAAGCCATTCTTGGATCAGTTTGTGGTGATATTTATTAATGATATTTTGGTCTACTCAGCGAATCGTGAAAAGCATGTAGAGCATTTAAGGACAGTGTTAAGTGTGCTAAGGCGTGAAAAGTTATATGTGAAATTCAGCAAATGTGATTTATGGTTGGAGTCGGTGGTGTTTCTCGGTCATGTAGTTTCGAAGGAAGGGGTGGCGGTGGATCCCGAAAAGATTAAAGCAATTGTTGAATGACCATCTCCAATGAATGTGACCGAAGTTCGCAGTTTTCTTGGGTTAGCTGGATATTACCGACGATTTGTAAAGGATTTCTCTCGGATTGCGTTACCCATCACCAATTTAATTAAGAAAAGCACTAAGTTTCAGTGGACGGAGAAATGTGAAAAGGCGTTCCAAGAATTAAAAAGAAGATTAACTAGTGCGTACGTATTAGCATTACCGGAGGAATTGAAGGGTTTGAAGTATATAGTGATGCTTCGCAGGAGGGGCTAGGATGTGTATTGATGCAAAATCAGCGGGTGATAGCCTATGCCTCGAGACAGCTGAAACCTCATGAAAAAAATTATCCAGTGCATGATTTGGAATTAGCAGCTGTAGTCTTTGCCTTAAAATTATGGCGTCATTACTTGTATGGGGTAACCTGCAATGTCTACACAGATCATAAAAGCTTAAAGTATATTTTCACCCAGAAAGAAATGAACATGAGACAACGGAGGTGGTTGGAACTGATTAAGGATTATGATAAAGCAAACAAAGTGGCGGATGCGTTGAGTCGTCGACCATGACGGGAAGTAAATTCAATCATCTCTGTACCAGAAGAGTTGTATAGGGAATTGGTACAGTTAGACTTACAGTTAGTTAAGAAAGGGGAATTGCAAGGGAATCTAAATGCTATCTCTGTTCAACCTTCTTTGTATGAAGAAATTCGAGAGAAACAGGGTCAAGATCAATTCATTCAGCAGGTGAAGAAAAAGATTGAGGAAGGTGAAGCCACCGACTTTCAAAAGTACGCAGATCAAAGTATACGTATTAATGGAAGATGGTGTGTTCCAGACGATGACCAATTAAAAAGGAAACTCATGACTGAAGCACATAGTAGTGCATACTCTGTTCACCCAGGACGGGACAAAATGATACAGGATTTAAAGAAGTTTTTCTGGTGGAAGGGTATGAAGCGAGATATATCGCGGTTCGTAGCAAGTTGTATGGTGTGTCAGAAGGTTAAATTTGATAGGAGGAGGATGCCTGGGCTATTACAACCGTTGTCGGTGCCGGAATGGAAGTGGGATTCGGTATCTATGGATTTTGTAACTGGATTGCCCAAGACTCGGAAGGGGTATGATTCCATTTGGGTGATCGTAGATCGATTGACAAAAACAGCACGGTTCATCGCTATTGGAATATCATGGAGTAAGAAGCAGTTGGCAGATACATATGTGCGAAATATAATTAGACTCCACGGGGCACCCTCAACTATTGTGTCCGATAGAGATCCTCGATTCTTATCGCATTTCAGGGAAAAACTACAAGAAGCCTTCGGAACCATACTGAAGTTAAGTACTGCTTTCCATCCTGCTACAAACGGACAAACTGAACGGGTTATTCAGATTCTTGAGGATATGTTACGAGCTTGTGTATTGGAATTCAAGGTGTCATGGAAAGAACGATTGGCGTTAATAGAATTCTCCTATAATAATAGTCATCAAGCAAGTATTGGGATGGCTCCATATGAAGCTTTGTATGGAAGAAAATGTCGTATGCCCATCTGCTGGGACGATATCAGTTCCGGAGTTCCAGTTGGAGATGAGTTAGTTCAAGAAACGATGGAACACATAAAAATAATTCGGGAAAAATGAGAGCAGCACAAGATCGGCAAAAGAAATATGCTGATTTGAGAAGGAGAAAGTTGGAATTTGAGGAAGGAGATAAGGTATTCTTGAAAATATCCCCAACAAAGGGGGTGAGGAGATTCGGGATGCGAGGGGAGCTAAGTCCTAAATTTATAGGACCATACGAGATTCTCAGAAGGGTTGGGGAGGTGGCATATGAACTTGCTTTGCCAGTTGAACTCTCTAAAGTTCACAACGTTTTCCATGTGTCCCAGCTGCGGAAATATGTACATGACCCTTCCCATATACTGACTTATGAACCTCTTCAGATTGATGAAGCATTAAGTTACAAAGAAAGGCCTATCTGGATTCTGGACAAACGAGATAAAGTATTAAGGAATCAAACTATACCATTGGTAAAGGTACTCTGGTCAAGAAATGGTACTGAAGAAATTACTTGGGAAAAAGAGCTGGATATGAGGGAACGGTACCCACACTTGTTCTAAGGTAAGATTTTAGTTTCGGGACGAAACTTCTTAAGGAGGGGAGAGTGAAATAGCCCTGATTTAAATAGTGTTATATTTAAAATTAATGAAGGTCATTAGGGATATAATGAGTACATAAAGTTAAACAATTACATTTAGGGATGTGAAACCATTAATCTCTAAATATATGTTATTAAAGTAACTCTCTTATAGGAGTTAAGATATATGGGCAAGAAAGTGCTTAAAATAAATACAAGAATGTATATAAATAGAAAAGTGAGACTTGGAATATGTATATCAAGTTGTTAGGGATATTTACAATGTCTTTAACCTAGGTATTAGCGCTTAAGGAGGTAAATAAAGATAAAATGATGAAGAATGGACTTTTCAAAATTTCTGTGTACACAGTTTTGGGGAATAGGGAAATGGGCCTAGGAAACTCAGTCCAACTTCAAATTAAACACCACCCCAGTGTCTTAAATACATGTGAGGAGCTAAGGTTAAAATTTTATGGCATTTGGAGCAAGGATCAGAAAAACCCAGAAGTTTATTTCCTCTCTCCCTCTACTCGGATGTCCTGTTCTTCTTGGGACATCACCAACGTCCCTCTTTTTCTCTATAAATCTTGCACCAAAACTCCATAAATTCTACATGCAAACTAATACTTAGATACTTCAGCTTGTGATAGATATTGGGGAGCAATTTATACAAGTCAAAGGTCAAGGGAAGCTAGTCTAAACCAAGGAAAGAAGAAGATCATTGAGGTAAGTATTTTGTAGGATGTAATTAGGTTTTTGAGCTAATTATTGATGAAATTATCAAAGAATTGATGTTGGGTTATGATTATGAGTATAGGTAGTAGATAAATCAGGAGGTGAGCAAGAGTTTAAGGAAGATAAAGTGTGAGGAATTCTCAAAGGAGGCAAGGTACACAAGCTAGCATTATTCTAGGATACTCCATTTTGAGTTAAAACTTTGATAATCTTATTGCATGTTGTGGTTGATCTGAAAATTATGATTTGCATGTTGAATTATGTTGTTTATGAATCTGGAATAAAGTGATTTTGATGTTTTTAACTAGATGCATGTGAAGTTTCACTAGAGGAAAAAAGCCTAAGGGCTGCGGTCAAAAGTGGCCTAAGGGCTGCGTTTTTTGACCGCAGCAATTAGAGTAGCAGTCCTTAACATATAGGAAGGGCTGCGGTTATGAATCGCAGCCCTTGGCGAAATAAGGGTTGCGGTCGTAGGGAAACCGCAACCCTTGGCCAAATAAGGGCTGCGGTTAATAGGGAAAACCGCAGCCCTTGGTGAAGTAAGGGCTGCGGTTTTCCCAATTAACCGCATCCCTTATTTAGCCAAGGACTGCGGTTTTCCCTATTAACCGCAGCCCTTGTGTAATTTTTTTTTTAAATTCAGCTATATTATATATGCGCTCGTTCCCTGTGTCGCTGGTTCCTTGCTGCTTTGCTTTAACCATATTACCAACCTCATAATGCACATAGAGTTCCCAATTATGTAATAATTATATATATAATAATAATAATGTTAAAGAGTACATATTAAGGCAAAATTATATTAATTCTAATACAAAAAGCTACATTAACGCAACCGAATAGCTTGCCAACTTGTTTCGAACTTCTAGCTAGTTATTGCAAAATCCTAACCAATGTATCATAGACAATCTTCACAAATGTAGCTTGCCAACTTGTTTCAAACTTCATCCAATTCTTCAATTGTGAATTCATCCAACCTTGGTGCGTCGTTATCCATGTAAACCTTGCAATAATATGAATATAATAAATTAATAAGATCAAGTCAAACATTTACAATATATAATAACAACTAACTCTTGCAATTAGCTAAACAACCAATTTTCGAGTTGATTTTGTCGATTTTTGTGAATTTGAGCTATTTTACTTCCCAAAACTAACTACATGTTACATATAGGAGCAAAACTAACACACACCACTAACTTTATGCATACTTGAAGTGTTAATGTCAAATTTAGGTGCAAAAGATTAGAAGTTCAATTTTTAGGTTCGTTTCGGGGTCGATTTTTGTGAATTTGAGCTATTTCACTTCCCAAAACTAGCTACATGTTACATATAAGAGCAAAACTAACACACACCACTTACTTTATGCATACTTGAAGTGTTAATGTCATATTTAGGCGCAAAAGATTAGAAGTTCAATTTTTAGGTTCGTTTCGGGTCGATTTTTGTGAATTTGAGCTATTTCACTTCCCAAAACTAGCTACATGTTACATATAGGAGCAAAACTAACACACACCACTTACTTTATGCATACTTAAAGTGTTAATGTCATATTTAGGTGCAAAAGATTAGAAGTTCAATTTTTAGGTTCGTTTCGGGGTCGATTTTTGTGAATTTGAGCTATTTCACTTCCCAAAACTAACTACATGTTACATATAGGAGAAAAACTAACACACACCACTTACTTTATGCATACTTAAAGTGTTAATGTCATATTTAGGTGCAAAAGATTAGAAGTTCAATTTTTAGGCTCGTTTCGGGGTCGATTTTTGTGAATTTGAGCTATTTCACTTCCCAAAACTAACTACATGTTACATATAGGAGCAAAACTAACATACACCACTTACTTTATGCATACTTGAAGTGTTAATGTCATATTTAGGTGCAAAAGATTAGAAGTTCAATTTTTAGGTTTGTTTCGGGGTCGATTTTTGTGAATTTGAGCTATTTCACTTCCCAAAACTAACTACATCTTACATATAGGAGCAAAACTAACACACACCACTTACTTTATGCATACTTTAAGTGTTAATGTGAAATTTAGGAGCAAAAGATTAGAGTTCAAGTTTTGGGTTCGTTTCGTGGTCGATTTTGGTGAAAATCCAATTTCTCACCCAAAATGAACTTACTATTGGACCTACAACTGAACCAAACATATATCACTTAATCTATACATATTTGAACTATATATGTCAAATTTAGTTGGAATTGGTGAAAGTACCAAGTTTTGGGTTGATTTTTTCGATTTTTGTGAATTTGAGCTATTTTACTTCCCAAAACTAACTAAATGTTACATATAGGAGCACAACTAACACACACCACTTACTTTATGCATACTTGAAGTGTTAATGTCAAATTTAGGTGCAAAAGATTAGAAGTTCAATTTTTAGGTTCGTTTTGGGGTCGATTTTTGTGAATTTGAGCTATTTCACTTCCCAAAACTAACTACATCTTACATATAGGAGCAAAACTAACACACACCACTTACTTTATGCATACTTGAAGTGTTAATGTGAAATTTAGGAGCAAAAGATTAGAGTTCAAGTTTTGGGTTAGTTTCGGGGTCGATTATAGTTAATTTATGCTACAATTGGTTTCCAAAATAAACTAATTCTTACCTATCCATTTAATCTAAATTAAATAAACTAATTAGTTACATACCTTTTGAAGATAATCGATGTTAGTGCAACGGTTGACTATATCAAACATGTACCTCAGCACGTAATAGCCACAATCAACACCATTCTTTTGTTGCGGACACTGAAATTCACCAAATTTAAACATCCAAAAACATTCATGTTAAATTTAGAGTATATGAAAATAAATGGTTCGACATAAGATTCACCAAAGTAGTTACCTCAACTGATATCCAAAGAGGAGCTTTTCCTAATCAAAGTCCAAGTCCATAATGCTGCTTCATCACACTACATCAATACATTATAAGATGTTTTATATATATATATATATATATATATATATATATATATATATATATATATATATATATATATATATATATATATATATATATATATATATATATATATATATACATATATATATATAAATGTGTAATATTAGGTACACATATT
Source organism: Beta corolliflora (assembly GCA_947648045.1). NCBI lineage: Eukaryota > Viridiplantae > Streptophyta > Magnoliopsida > Caryophyllales > Amaranthaceae > Beta > Beta corolliflora. The sequence continues at coordinate 25,676 of CANSZD010002156.1, read as the reverse complement.
GTTCTAGTTAAGTTACCTATTCAATAGTGACTTGACTAGTAAGGTCTGTGGTGGTTGTCGACGAAGAGAATCAAAGTGGTAGACGCGATTAGGGGTGTAAATGATGCGAGTCGAGCTCGAGTTTGGCTAAGCTCGACTCGAACTCGAAAACTCGAAGTCAAGCTCGACTCGACTCGAAAACTCGCGAGCTTGAAAAAATCAAACTCGACTCGAACTCGAAATCCTAAACTCGAGCTCGAACTCGAACTCGAATCAAGCTCGAACTCGAACTCGAATCAAGCTCGAACTCGAACTCGAATCAAGCTCGAACCCAAAGCTCGAACTCGAACTCGAATCGAGGCTCAACTCAAACTTGAGTCAATCCATGTACCTTGAGTTAGGTACTTGTAGCCCTTTATAAAGGGAAAAAAGTTAGTGTTTCATTGTCCAACCAATGTGGGACTTTATGAAACAAACTTTGGTAGAAAACAATAGTTTTGTTCCATTTATAAAGAACACAAATTTAAACTTTTGCTTCCCAACCAATGTGGGACAACTAAAATTATACAATAAGGCTCAACTCAAACTTGAGTCAATCCATGTACCTTGAGTTAGGTACTTGGAGTAGCCTTTTATAGAGGAAAAAAACTTAGTGTTTCATTGTCCAACCAATGTGGGACTTTATGAAACAAACTTATTGGTAGAAAACAATAGTTTCCACCCAATGAAGAAATGCAACAAATAATTTTTGTTCCATTTATAAAAGAACACAAATTTAAACTTTTGTTTCCCAACCAATGTGGGACAACTAAAATTAAATAATAAGGATAGCTATAATAGTAACATTTTATATTGAAAAAAAATCTATTGTTTACACTACAAAAACCAATGTGGGAAATTATATATTTTACATGAAATATCGTTTTTAATAATTTTTCAGTTTGTTCATGAGCTTTAGAGCCGAGCCAAGGCTAAGGCTCATTAAAATCTTGAGCTCGACATGTTAACCATCACCTAAAGACAAACTATGATTAAAGTCCACCATGAAAAATAGTAAAAATCTTATTTCATGGATTAAATTCTTTGAAAAAGTTTGAGAATTATTTATTGAAATTACAAGTATTATATATAATTCTTTTTCGAGTTTCTCACGAGCTTTTCGAGTCGAGTAGGTATTAGCTCAGCTCGACTCGTTAGTTATCGAGTCGAGCTCGAGTTCGAGTCGAGCCTACTCGAGTCGAGTTTTGGCCAGTGAGTCGATCTCGAGTAGCTCGCGAGTTGTCTCGTCTCATTTACACCCCTAGACGTGATTATTTGACAAACATATCACAATGAGCGTCCAATGGAGACTACATAAGGAAATAATATAAAGTTACTTATTCAACAATTCGGTGAATTTTGTTATCGATATATGGAACAAGAATGAACTTCTCTCCTAAACAAGGAAATAAAGTTATAGAAAATAAAGTAAAGCATCAAGTTTGGTGTAACAAGCTTACGTTTCAATATATGGAACAAGCTAAGGATGAACTTCTCTTCTAACCGATGTGATTGTTTGAAACTAGTATCGAGATATTCTTTCACATCGGTTTTGTTTTTTAAACAATTGTCATCTCGCATCATACTTGGACATAACCAACCAATCTTTGTCTCACTCATTTTTTTCATTCAATTCAGTACACAATAACCTGAGAAAGCATATAATAAAAAGTAAACATACTTATCATGGAAGTTGAAAACTATTATAAACTTGTAAAGTAAGATATGTATCACCTCATGAAAGCTTGTATCATTGTTCCACTCAACATTTCCCCACGTAAGTAAATGCAAATTGCATATTATTATAAGAAATACATTAATATATATAAATTATCATATCTTACCCACATTGAAACACATTACAACAAAATTCAAGTCATATTCCACTAGTAAAATTACAACTTAAGGAGCATATTGAGGTTTTTGATCAACCAAATTACTGTTTTCAAAGATCCCACCTAAACTAATCCCATTTCCAAAGTTTTGATGTGTGAAAAAGTTTGAAAGCAATTCAGGATTGTATTTAAATTCATGGCTCAGGCTTTCTAATTCAGGATCAACAAGCACAGGATACATCACTAAAACAGAAGAAAAAACAAGGGTTTTGGCTAATTTCTCTTGGACAAAAGATCAAACAGCTTGTGGGTGTGGATTTTTTTTGTTCTTCTGCAATAAATTTAGAGAAATTGAAAGTTACAGAACAAAAGTTACCAAGCAAGTGAAGCAAAAATCAACTAGAAACATATATGAAGAAAAATATCAAAGGATAGAACTATAAGATAACATAAAAATTAAAGCTTTTGACTTTCTAGGTGTGTAAAAGAAGGTTAATCTAGTGAAAAACAACATTAAATCCAGAAAATTGCAAACCTAGCTATAGGCCGACGCGGTGGTATGGTGGTAGCTGGCCCTGGGTAGTGCCGCGCGATGGCGTGAGAGGGGGTGGGTGGCGCACAGGTGGATGCCGCTCATGTTGTTGGCGCACAGGTGCCTCGCGCTCAGGTGGTTGGCGCGCAACTTAGGGCGGTTTTCGCGCTTAGGTGCGTGGGGAGGAACTCGCTGGTGGCATTTCTAACCACGTCGAGGGTGGCGCGTAGGAGAGGAGAGGATTCTGCGTGGTGCGGTGGGGGTGGCGCGTAGGAGGGTGGCGCGCAGGAGGTGGAGAGGGTTACTGGCTGGGCGGGTCCGCTCGGAGAGGAGAGAGTGAACGAAAATAATGCTGGAGGGAAATGCAAATTAAGCGCGGTGATATTAGTGGGAGAGTAAAAAATAAAAAAAGGACTGCGGTTGAGTGGTAAACCGCAGCCCTTTCTTTAAGGGTTGCGGTCAAGCCCAAAACCGCAGCCCTTTACCGAACAAAGGGTTGCGGTTTTGGGCTGGACCGCAGCCCTCAAAGAAAGGGCTGTGGTTTTCAACACAACCGCATCCCTTTTACAACAGCAAATGACAATTTTTCCTCTAGTGTATTTCCACTTGGATTTAGCTTATTTTGCTCTAAAAACATGATCTTTGGATTATAGATTTTGTAACTCTTGAATAAAATAGTTATTTTGATGTTAGGATATTATAAATTACACCAAGGCAGTAGTTGCTTTGTTTTTAATTAATGAGTCATATGGTTAAAAGGTTATATAGTAGGTTTTAAGTTTAAAGTACTAAAACCGGTCAATTTTCATAAAAACCGATGAAACGTTTTTGATGAAAATGATAGACTTTTATAAACCGAATCTTTGCCATTATTAACATGACTTATGTAGTAGCTATATGATATAAAAATAAAAGACAAAACTTGGGTATCATCATATTTGAAGTCCTACACCAATAAAACTAGACTTCTTGTCAAAGGAACTCTATTTAAACACCTAAACCTATCTAATAAAAATGATAGTGGAAAAAGGGAGGAAAAGTATAAATTTTGTTGTCTCTTATCTTCAAGTAATCCATTAGGGAGAATGTCATAAAGATAATGATAATAGATGGGTCACGAGTTCTTAGTTTGCGAGAAAGTAGAATAGCAGTTTCCTCACAAATTACACTATTTACTCTAAACATCGTAAAGTTCTTAAAATTAATGCTAAGCTCAAAATACTTGGTAAGTACCTTCAAAAGGCAGTAGCTTATAAACACATATTTAAAAAAAAAAAAAGGGATTACTCTTATTTTCCTAGCAACTAGTCAGTTTTCTAAATTTTAAGGAAGATTAATTCTTGGAATTTCGTTGAAAGTTTTTAAAAGCTCTTCTAGTGGGAACTTCACATGACAACGTTATATATTAAGATTCTTTTTCCATAAGTTGATAATGTCTCCATACATTTATTAAGAACTTTTTTTTCCGTATACTTTGGATACTGATTTTGCGATATGATTTTCATTGTTAAACGATTAGGGAAAGAAGCTAGCAGTGATGAACAATTATGTGAATGTGATAAGGAATATGATAAGTAATATGTAAATGTATCGGGACATGTCCTAAAAGTCTTGCAAGCAGTTATGATAAGGAGGGGAGACGTCCCCCATCAGTCTAGAGACTTGGTAGTCACCTCTCTCTAGTCAGGTTCTCTTTCCCTAGTCAAGAATATGTAAATGTTAAGCTTATCTGTTTTGAATGTTAATTGCTCTCGAATATGTAAATATGGGCGTAAGCCGATTGTATTTGCGACTTGAAAACAAGTCCAATGTAATATTTTCAAAACAGGTTCTTATGTAATAACAAGTTTTACGAAAAGTCATCCTTTCCTTAATTACTTGTTATGAATAGTGAAGCTTGTGTACCGGCCTTGGCCGATTGATTATCTCTTGGATTATTTGTTTGTGGTGGGGGCAGGGTCCCCCCATTTGCAGGATTAAGTAGAGAAGGTAGGAGGATCATTCTTGCATTGCTTAAGCTTAAGGTTGGAGTAGTGATATTAAGAAGAAATGGGAGCTTGTCACCTAAATTATGTTATATAAGTAATTTTGAATATCACTAGTTGTGTTTAATTAACTAGATGGGCAATGTGAATTTCAACTCCTAGATTAAGATGTAATAGTTAGTAACTACTTTGGTATGATATTAAGTGGAATAACTATGATAACATCGAGCTGCTTTCCCTCCTAAGGGGAGGTAGCTAGAGTAACATCCACGCGCTTAGAGGCTTAACCCGTATTTAGCAGAAGTTATTGATTGGCTTAGAAAGGAGTTAAGTACTTAAGCGGGTGGCATGTTACAATTTAGACCAAATAGTTAGTCTGACTTAAGGTGTTTGTGCATGGTTTGTTCACGAATTCGAACCCTGTTAGTCATGTATGTTTGCAAATTTACAGTACAATTCTCACAAGTGTCATATGGAAAAGGTTCATTGACATCTCATGTATTTTATCGGCTTGAACTAAGACTTGGAACTTGTTAATAATCTTTAGGATAAAATGAAAGGAAAATAAATCTCATCCATCTTTAGCTATTATGTTATGAATATTCTTGAGCAGTACTTTAAATGATCCATAGTTGTATAACCTACACATTCGTCACCCCGGGCTTCTTAACACGTATATATCTAGACCCGTAAAAGAATCGAGTCATCACCAATGCCCATCTAGGGCCAACAATTGTCCCAGGAGGTCACTTATTCTAAAACTACTCTCAGCCAAACACGATTAACTTTGGAGTAACTTAGGAACTGAGCTCCCTAAAAGAAATATGTATCTTGTTGGTATAATTATAAGTAGTCTGCTAAATCTCTTTTAAAGCAATCATGAGGGATATTACAAGTAACATTTGCATATTTTGTGTTGCCTCTGCCTTTTGTTTTGGGAAAAATTGATAGGAACAGGTCCCAACTATGGGCGTTCGCCCATTTTCGATCCCAACTAAGGATTATTTACGAGCGGTCCCAACTATACATCATTTTCTTTGAAATTGGTCCCGGGTGATCGATTACTGTTTAACGAAGTTAATTTTTTTTATTTCTTAAGTCGGTTTCTTCTTCCTTTTTCCCTCTCCTATCTCCTTCCTTCCATGCCATCCCTCCCCTGCCACCCCCTCCCCACCCCCCCCCCTCCCACCCACATCCCCTGCCACCCCCCCCTCCCACCCACCCACCCACCCACATCCCCCGCCACCCTCCCCTCCCACCCACCCCAAGCTAACCCCCGAATAACCATCCCCCTCCCCTGCCAACCTCCCCTTCCCACCCACCTCCCCGCCAACCCTCCCCTTCCCACCCACCCCCTCCCATCCCCTCCCCCGCCGACCCTCCCCTTCCCACCATATCAACCTAACGACCCGGGTTAACAAATTCCAAATTACTCAACCGAAACGAGTTCAAAGAATACCCCAACATATCAACCCCACGAGACCAAAATGGTTTATTCATCTTCCCATTAGGAATATACTCTTCCACCCCCAAACTCACTTCTCTCTCCTTAATTTCCCCACCATCATCCTGGACCCCACCACCACTCTTCATCAAGCCCGTCAATTCCTTCAACAAAGCAACAGTAGTCGTCCGATCACAAACACCCGTATGAATCTTAATCATCACCGCCCATTTATCCCCCTCCATCTCATAGACACTCGCATGCAACACGTCGACACTACACGATAAAGATGAACGGTCGCGATTCTCCCACGGGTTAGTGTTAAGCTCGTGTTCTTGAAGGATCTGGAACGTTGTGGGCCCCAAAGAGGGATCTGATTGGATGATCTTGGCCGTTGATTGAAAATCGAGGTGGGTTAATCGGAGATTGGGCGGGTTTTCGCCGGATAATTGTCGGTGTCCGACATTTTTTAGAGGGAGGGGGGATGAATAAGGAGTGTGATTGTTGGGCTGTGAATAAAAGAAATAAAAAAAAAACGCATTTTACCTACTGTAGCTGGTCATTGACCTGGTGGGACTAATTTTGGCAAAAATGATGCATAGTTGGGACCGCTCAGAAATAATCTTTAGTTGGGACTGAAAATGGCGGAACGCCCATAGTTGGGACTGTTCCTATCAATTTTTCCTTTGTTTTGTGATTTGCCTTTATAAACAATGTAGATACTTCATTTTAACCTTGTGAGATCACGATTATGATGTAATACGTGTTGGACAACTTCAAAAAGGCCTTCTTAATTTAGTTTCACTCTAATGTAAGCCTTGCAATTTGTTCGTGTAATAGTTACTTGTCTTAACTTCCTTTTCACCACCCTTTCCTGTTCATTATCTTGTATATGTTTTGTTTTATTATTTCATTGATCCTCTTTACTTTTGCGGAACCAACATAATACTTTTCTACTATGACCCTAGAACCAATTTTATATCTAATTATCAATTTTCCCATTCAAAAACCAATGACAACAACACGTTTTGTTTGTATAACGCATGAATTTCGTCAATTGTTGTTATTGTGGATCCTACTAGTGAAATTTTCAGATAATCTTCATGGATTCTTCTAGTTGTTGAATCAATGAAAGTTGAGGGTAGAGATCAAGTACCTAACGATATAACTATTATTAGAGAAATTTGCCAAAAAAACTTTTAAAAGTTCAATTTTGCGAAAAAAAAAACCTTTTAAGCATCCTTTGCAAAAAAAAAAAAAACACAAACTTATTTTTTTTTGTTGCAAGATGAAACCTATTCCCATTTTCCAGCGTTGACCATCTCAATTCCGGCGTTGACTCTTATACCTTCCTTTAATCCCCTATTTCCTTTCTCTTCAACGGCTGCCTCTGTAATTTTTCAACCTTAGGCGGGGGGGGAGCCGCGCGGGGGGTTGCGAGAGGGGGGTTATGGGTGGCACGACTGGCGGTAGGGGGACGAAGTGAGAGGAGAAGGGATAGGAGAGGGGGGCGGGGCGAAGGGGGGTGGAGAGTGGGTTGACGGGTTGTGGCCTGCGGGTCAGGGGGATGTGGCCTGAGGGGGGTGGAGGGAGGGGTTGGGGGCTGCAGGTGGTGGGGGACGGAATGGGGGTAGGGGTGCTTATCGCACGAGCCGAGCCCGAATAGCAGTGGGCTCGGCTCGGCTCGTGAGCTCGACGAGCTTGAGGGAGCTTAGCTCGGCTCGAGCTCGTGAATGGTTTTTGCGGCTCGAGCTCGTTTTCATGCTCAAGCTCGTCTGGTAAATTTTATTTGCGAAAAATCTGTATAAAGTGAGTTCAATGATTCTATCTTCATAGATGATTCCAGTAAAACAATACAAAAGTTTTGCAACAATACAAAAGTTTCATAACAATACAAAAGTTCAACAACAATAATATACCAACCAACACAAATACAACATATTACTTAAAACAAAGGGTCCATTCTTTTCTCAAGGCAAAATGTCATTCTTGTCATACGCTCCAAAGCCTCCAATGCACGCTCCGTACTACTTCCATTACACCATACAATCATAGGTAAAATATAAAGATTAGTCATGTTGTAAAAAAAGTGATTGAATTTTTTTTTAAAATAACATATATGATTACCTATTCGATAGGAATAATGATTTCCTTAGGTTGTTCCGCCTTGTCCTAAAATATATATATAATAAAGTTAGCTAAGATATACTATAAAATAATAATCGAGTTGTTCACGAGCTTTTCGAGCCGAGCTTTGCCTAGCTCCGCTCGGCTCGTTTAAGTCTCGAGCCGAGCCCGAACTCGAGCCGAGTCACAACGAGCCGAGTTTTGACCGAGTCACAACGAGCCGAGTTTCGCGAACAGGTCAGGGTCATTATCACACCTAGATGGGGGGTGAGGTGGGGGCAGAGGGGGGTGGGGTTAAATTGGCAGGAGGTGGTGGTACTATTGGCTAGATGGTGGTTATGGAGGAAGAGGAAATATAGAAGGGTCAACGCCGGAATTGAGATGGTCAACACCGGAAAATGGGAATAGGTTTCATCTTGCAAAAAAAATTAAGTTTGTGGTTTTTGTGTTCAAAGATTGCTTTAAGATGTTTTTTTCCGCAAAATTAAACTTTTAAAAGTTTTTTTTGGCAAATTTCCCCTATTATTATATGAACCATTAGCTTTTACCTAATTAGATTATTAGATGTTGTCATTCAGGTTATGTTGTGATTGGTCTTAAACTCCTAACACGAGTGACATTGTGACATCATTCTAAGTTAAGTCGAGTGCGCTTAAATCAACCTATCCAATGACCCGCTGTCATATTACAGCGTTGTGGGCTCAATATTTGGAAAAAAAATATAATTATAGTTAAATATTGTTCTCTCTCTATTTCGTTTTAATCTACACACTTTCCTTTTCCGTCCGTTTATTTTAAACTACACAATGTTATTTTCCTATTTTTGGTAACATGTTCGATATATTTTATTATCTTTTTCACCCATGTGGTCCACTTGTTAATGTAATAACCCACCTTAAAGTTTCTTGCTTCACCTTTTCAATTTAGAGCTAGTCTTGTGTGAACCCCGGTCCACACTAATATTAGTGTGGATCAAAGCCACTTATGTCGAGATGTGACATCGAGACCCTTATTTTTCTTATATATAGTCACCTTTTACAATCTAAATTTACACTAATCTACCATTATATAACATAGTGACAATTTATTCTCATACAGTAACCCTTTCTTACATTAGTTTATTATAATGAAAGTTTTAATTTTTAACATAATAACTTTTTTCTCACATAATCATCCTTACAATCTATAACTACTCCTTTTTATATCTATTGTTTTTTAACATAGTAACTTTTTGTATATATCACATATACTAGCATTAGGTCTACACTAAATTTAGTGTAAACCACGTCTACATAATTTTTTTATTTCATTTTATTTCTCTCACTCATTTCTAGACTTAAGGTAGAAATTGCGTAGCATAGGGTTTGATCCCGGGACCTCAAGAACATATACTAAAGTTTTAACCACTAAAGCAAATAACATTTAGTGTTATAACCTTAAAGTAGGAAAAATGGATCAGAATACCCCCAACTTTGGACGGTCCGCTTTTAATACCCCCAACTATGGGTTATTTTTAAATACCCCAGATTATTTTTAAATACCCCCAACGATTGGGGTGGTCCGCCAAAAAATACCCCACTTACCTATTACCACCGAAGAACCGGTAAACAAGGGCACGTGCCTTACTTGTGACGTTAATTGCCTCATTAAAAAACTAACTGCCCATATTTAATTTTTTACCGTTGACACTTGCAATTAAAAATCCCCCTTGCTCACATCTTTCCTCGTCTCTTTCTTCGTTCTTCAATGGCGTCGAACACCACAACTGGTTCTTCTTCTTACAGGTCTAGGTCCACAAGGTCCAACAGTGGTGGTCACATGGTGTGTTACCATCAAGAAATTGCGTCGATGAGGGTTGTTAGGGTTTAAGGGCCAACAAAAGGCAAACGCTTTTATGGCTGTGCTTTTTGGCTTGTAAGTATGTGAATTTTGTGGCTTTTGTTTTTAATTAGGTTTGCAAAATCTTAATTTTTTGTTTAATTTTGCAGCAAACATGTGGGTTCTTCAAATGGGCAGACGAGGTGGATGATGTGCGTGAACTCCAACATGGGATCTTTGTAAGGGATGGGTTTATTTGTGAACTTGAAGGGCATAATACTTTGTTGAAGGAGAAAATAAAGAAGTTGAAAAAGTGAAGAAGGAGAAGTTGGTGGATGAAGTTGAGGAAATGGGTATGGCCACAACTGAACTCTGTATGAGTTGAAGTCCAAGACCACTGAGAAGAAGTTGTTGTTTGCTTTGTTCATGTCTTGGGTTTTTTTTTGCAATTGTGTTCTTGTTGAAGTAATGTATGTGAAGTTGTAGGAGAAGGCTTGGGGTAGGAAATTTAAGATTGTAGTTGATGATAGTGGTGTAGATGCTGCTCTTTTGGCCTCTTTTTGTGTAATTTGCAGGTAAGACAAATGTGTAATGGTTTTGAATGATCTTGGAATCTAATTGAATTATCTTGGAATCTTTTATGTAAATTGTTTTTGCTTTTTTTTGCTAATTCACAGTGTTAAAGGAAACACAGTTAACCAAAACCAATCATACCAAAACTAAACCAAATCTGTCATTAATAGAACATAAGTTCAATACACAACCATAACAAAATAAAACCAGACCACAACTTGTTTATTGTCGGGTTAAACCTAAAAACAGAAGTAAAAACATGGGGTACATGACAATTTAAACTTCCTAAATTCTAGAGTGTTGTGGTGCTTGAAGCTTGACTTCCTTGAGTTAATTGTGCTGTTGCTGCCATCTGGAACACCACTCTTGGTCCACCTCTCTGTCTAGGAGCCTGATTGTGAGTTCAATTATGGTTAGTTAAGTTGGTCTAATATCAAAATATGCTGAAAATGAAATCAGTTGCCAAAAAACTCACATTGATGAGAGTGTTGCCATGGCCATCAATTAGGACACCAAGTCCCTGTGGCATCTGCACAAACACAAATAGAGTTAGAAAGGATTAATGTAGGTTTATTTAAGACAAAGACTTAATTGAGTAACTCACCCTTTTTTTTGAAGAACCAGTGTTTTTCTTTCTTCCCTTGCCAACCACCCTGCCATTTTTACCAATCCTTGATGGATGTGCAGTTGTTTCATGGTGTGAAGGAGGAGGGGCAGAACTGGCAGTGTTTTTAGGTGTTGGTTCCACTGCCTTACCTTGTCAGGGCATGTTCTTTTGTTGTGCCCCTTGTTCTTGCACACACTACAGGACATCTCCACTCCATACTTAGTCAATTTGCCAGATTTTTTAGGGTCTTCATGAGGATCTTTGATCTTGTTCTTCCTTGGTCTGCCTGGACCAATCTTAATGGGAGGAGGGTCCAAAGGCATATCCACTTTAGGCCAATGCCTCTCTCCAGTCAATGGATTAATTCCCCCACAGTACATCATAAGCTTCTCTTTTATAGCAGTCATCAACATAGTCTTCAGCTTCATGATGGAGGAAGAAAATACAAGCAACCCCATGACTGCAGGGCACCCCACTTAAATCCCATTTTCTGCAAGTACAAGATCTTTTTTCCAAATCCACAGTTAAGTTGTCCATTTTGTGAGCTACTTGGAATAAAGTAGAACTAGATGGCAGTGGGGTGCAATTTGCTGCCTCATCTTTCTCCTTTTCTAGCCTACTTTGTATCCTAGGATAAATCTTAGCTTTACTCTTCTCCATCTCCTGCCTTTTAATAACCATCCTTTGCATTAAAGCAGTCCTAATATCCTTAAGCATGAAAATAATGTGTTTTGCTCTAGCATGGATAATATACCCATTAAAATTTTCAGCCATGTTGTTGACAATGACATCACATTTTGTATTTGTCTTAACATGTGCTCTACAAAACACCTTAGGGTTATAGTTCTTGAATGCAACAACAGATTCAGGGTTTACCTTCTCCATTTCTGCCAGAGCATTTCCCAAATCAGCCTCATTGTAGGACTTTGCTGTTTTCCCAAACAGCTGCTTCATTTCATCACCCTTGTATGTCTTATGCCAGTGGGCATACACATGCCTAGCATAGTGTCTGTGCTCTGCTTGTGGGAATATTTTAGCAACACCTCCTAATATAGCCTGTTAAATAAGTAGGATACATGTTAGTCTTAGATAATACAACTACTAATACTACTATTTAATATAGACGAGCTGGACAAAATATCAAAACATACCTGAGCCTCATCTAAAATCATAGTCAAATCTGACCCATCTCCACCACCTAGTACTTTCTTCAGCTCATAAAAAAACCACTTCCAACTGGCAGTGTTCTCACCTTCAACCACTGCCCATGCCAGTGGGTACACCTGGTCATTAGAGTCCCTACCCACTGCTGAAAGGAGTATCCCTCCTAAAAATGTCTTGATGAAACAACCATCAACACATAAAACCTTCCTTCCACCAGCTAACCAACCTTGTATAATTCCATCAAAACAGACAAAAAACCTCTGGAAAACTGGAGGAAACACATGCTTGCTTGGATCAGTAGTTATCTTGAAGATGCTATGTGGATTTGCTTGACAAAGAGCCTCTAAATAACTACCTAATTTAGCATAATGCTCCTTCATGCTGCCATGGAGCTTCCTATGAGCATGAACCTTAACTTTGTAGGCATAATCCCTCTTAACAAGCACTTTGTAGGCCCTCCTGATTGTTTCCACAATCTCCTTTGCAGGCCAATGAGGTCTTGTTTTGAAAACCTCTAAGAACTGGGTTGCAACCCAAGAAGTTTTCATCTGTTTATTGAGCTCCATGTTTCTGTTACAAGTATGTTCCCCAACAACTGTTTTAACCACAAAGCAAGCCCTCCTACTGTCCCAGCTAGCATACAACCTAGAAGGGCATTTATCAACACATTTAACACCCAACCTCTGCTGCCTACTCTTGTGACTGACACAGATCTTCAAGTTTCTACCCTGTGCAATAGCAAACCTCACAACAGCATCCCTAAATTTCTCCCTATTTTCAAACATGATCCCCACCTTCCATACCAGTTTATTGAAATTTGTGCTCTCATCAACAACTGGAACCCTCACCCTCCTCTTCCTAGATAGGATGTCATCTTCTCCATCTTCATCTGGGGTGTGATTTTCATCCTCAGAAGCTTCATACTCACTCAGAAACTCCTTGTCAACATCACCTGTTGGATCAGTTGGTTGTCCTTCCCCCTGAGTAGATAATCTCCCTACAGCAGCATCCCTCTGTAACTGATTTGCTAGGCCAATGATTTTTGCATTCCACCCAATTTACTCTCTTTCTTGACTACCAATACTCATCATCACTGGTGTCATTCCCTAATCCATCAAGTTGCTCCACAAGGCACTCAGGAATCTCAAAATCATATATTCTTGCCTCACCATCTTCATTAAGTTCAATATGCTCCTCCTCTAATTCACCTTCTTCAAGTTCAGTATCACTTTCATCAAAGTCTGTGGGATAATATTGTGGATCTTTGGTGCACTCATCATCTGTCTCATAGCCATCTAACAACTGACTCCAGTTCAGTGGGCTGTCAGGTCTGTCATCATACCATACATGGTAATTAGAGGGTTCTGTAGTTGGTTCAGGTTGTGAACTAGGTTCAGGTTGTGTACTAGGTTCGGTTTGTGTACTAGGTTCAGGTTGGTGTGTAGTTGGAGGTTGTTGTTGTCCGGGGAGATGGGTTGACAGAGTAGGGAAGGTGTAGTCAAAGGAGTAAATGAGGGAGTGTTCAAAGGAATAAATGAAGGAGGATAAGTGGGTGCGAGATTTTTGGGTGTTTTCCGGTGGAGGTTATAACCGTTGTGAGGTGGATAAATTTGCGATGAACTTTTTCTTTGTTGATGTTTCCCACCTTTTTTGGGTCGGTCTTTCCAATAGATTTATGTGGGCCGAATTTAGGCCTCCCAGGAGTCAATTTAGTGGGCCTAATTTTTTGGGTTATTATGGGGCCGGATTGTGGTCCAACACTACTAGAATCGGGACGGGTTGTGTCTTTAGAGGTCATCCCACTTGGGTTGTGATCCACCATCTAACAACAAAAGAACTTCGAAAACATCAACTACATGGACCACATAACAGTCAATACATCTACTTCTAAGTACAAGTTCAATCATCACCCTCACTTCATTATCAAATTTAACCCTTTTTAAACCTTCCTCAAAAGAACTACTACCAGGTACAAGGTAGTATATTTCATCCACCTTTGAGTAGTTTCCACACTTCTGTGCTAATTCCTCCAAATAAAACCAACACAACTCATCTGTGTCTACAGGGAATGTTCTTGCTTCACCCCCAAGATACTGCATTACTCCTAATCTATTCTTAGTAAAAGTCCCACCATGCCAAATAATTACAGTAACAATAGAGTCATCAATAACGCTTTTTTTTCATGGTACCTAATGTAATGCAAGAACATATCATCAACAAAAGTCCAATAAACAACAACAACACAAACAGAATCACCAATTTACACCAAATTTATCAAATTAAAAACGGAAAAGAAAAATCCAAAATTCAACAACAAAGATGAAAATTTACCTCTCACGCAGACTTAGGTTGCAGAATTTTCCCCCAAAGATCAAAACTTGTGTCTTGATGATAAATGCCCAAACTTGGTTGAGAAGATGAATGGAGTGTACAGTAAAACGCATATGAGAGAGAGATGAAGACTGAGTTTTGAAAAAAATCGCATTAATGGGGTAAATGGGGGTGGGTGAAGCAATTGGAGGGAAAATGGTTCTTTTTACCGAAACAACATGTCACAAGTTAAAGTGGGGTATTTTTGGCGGACACCCCCATTGGGGGTATTTAAAAATAACCCATAGTTGGGGATATTAAAAGGGCCGCCTAAAAGTTGGGGTATTCTCGATCCATTTTTCATATTAATAAATGAAATTTTTCCTTAACCTTAGGACGTAAACTCCACCTAATAACTAGTGAGTAAATTAAAAAGAAACGGCATAATTTTAGGGCTCGAATTGGAATCCTTATTTTTCCCACATTCAACCATTTAGCAGTAGCACAAAGACACTGTCAATCCTTAAAAGCTTAACCCAGAAGCTGCGAGCTCCAGAAGCTTGCCTCATCTTCCAACAAGAACTCGTTCACAAACTATCTGAATAAACCGTCAAATGTTTCAATTTTCCTTCTAAATTACTCCATTTTTTCGATCATTCAACTGCCAAAAAAAAAATGACGCCATTATTTCATCGAATCAAAGAGGTAAAACCGAACAATTTGATCCACCAATTCAAAAGATATTACTTCCAGATTCCCGCACCTCGATTCGTGAATCAAACAACATCACCAAGATTACCAGAGTATTATTTTCTCACAAATACTCCGAAAATTCAAGCTATTTCTCAACGGCGGGAACAATTATTCAACGTTAGGGTTCGGTTTTTTGCTGCTCCAGTTCAGGTTATTTCCGTGATTCAATTTCGGTTAGTTTTCATGAAATAATTTCAATTTATAATGCGAAATTTGGATTAAGGTATAATAAGTAATGTTAATTGAATTTTTTGCATGTTATCAGATTAAGAAGGAGGTAAAGGTAGCTATTGGCAGACTGCGGCTTAATGATGAGATTAAAGCCGAATTTATAAGACTTGTCACTGATGAAGGTATGTATTTGATTTATTATTTGAAGGTGTTATATGCTTTCTACATTGTATGAGTTTGTTGATATTCCACCTTTCAAGTCATATGTAGATGGATTCTTTTGCTAAGTTAGTGATAGTAAGGTTTTCAACTCGCGATACTAATGTACTTTCGTCTTTTCGTGTGTTGAATTGTTGATATTAAGATTTTTTAGATGTTATGGAAGGGAAGATGAATTTCTCTAGAATATGTAAGTTTTTCTCTGATGATTTTTGCTTTACTAAAAGAAAAAATAGCAGGGTTGTAAAGTTTCCATTTCTCCCTTGCTTGCCAATTGCCCTAACCGAGTGCATTCATCATACACCCGGGCGTACCATGTGCATGGTACACCCAAGGCTATTTTTTGCTCATTTACTCATTTGGAGTTCTACCTATTTGTGATTATACTCATTTGGAGTTTCAAATGAGCAATAAGTAACAAAAATAGCCTTGGGTGTACCATGCTCACCCTGTATGATAAAATTGCCCTAAGCTGTTTGTACCGCCTTGTACTGAAAAATAGAAATTTAAAGGTTTTTTTGTTAGTAATTTATTCAAAAAATTTATTATACACCCGGTCTACCTTCAGCATGGTACACTCAAAGGCTATTTTTTTGCTCATTGCTCATTTGAAATAATCCAGATGAGCAAAATGTACTAAAAAAAGAGAGTTCCAAATGAGCAAAAAGTAGTCTTGGGTGTACCATGCACATGGTACCCGGGTGTATGATGAAAGAACTCGTAATTTATTTATGCATTGTTGAATTTTACGTTAAATTATTGGTGCGTTTTCGGATGAAGTGAGTGAGAAGTACCAAAAAGTAAAAACAATATAAACGAAAGGGTGAGATATAGCGATGGGAGGAGTTGTTAGATGTTCAATAGTGGAGAACCAATGAAGGCAGTGTAGTTGTTGAAGTTTGTGATAGTTGAGTTTTGTGTATGGTGTTTGCTTGCAGGACATTCTGTTGTCTCAAGAACTGAAGCTCTTCAACGTGCAAAGAGTCTCGATCTTGATCTGGTTGAGGTAAATATTCTTAGTATAGTTTTACTTTCCTTACAAGTTATGAGAAGGAAAAGTAATATGGTTTCGAACAATGTTTGTAACATGCTTGATGGCAAATTTGTTAGTGTAGCTTTTTTCTTTTGGTTGATTTTCTAATTATATTGGTATAATTTCAGGTTATGTTTGGTTGGGAATGAAAACCAAACTGGTTATTTGTGTGCACTGCTTTGCTTTTCGCTTGTTGTCTGAAAAGTAACATCTAGAGTAGATTTTTAGATTTGGCTTGAGTCGCTTTTGCTCCCTTTTTTCCGTAGCCCAGAATTTTTGGGAGAAATACAATTAATAGCCATAAGTCCATAGCTTTTATGATCATTACCAGAAACCCCATTATGGATGTTGATCAGTCGTGAAAATTTAGTTAATTTACTTGTCAATATTCAAATATTTTTTGGTCTTACGGAGATCCGATATGTTACTCTGAGTTTACAGGTTGATCGCAATGAAAAGCCTCCTGTTTGCAAAATCTATGATTATAATCGAGAAAAGTACAAGAAAAAAGTCAAAGACAAAGAGCGCGCTAAGATAAAGGTGGAAGTTTCTTCTTGTTGTTAGTGCTCCTCTTCTATATTGCTTGTATGTATTAGTATAGAGTTGCTTCAGAAGGCTAATTGGAAAGTTCACCTTTTTTTTTGTTTTTTCCCCCAAAGACTGTCGTCCTCATTTTTGATGACTCCTCTAGTCCTCTTTAGCATTAAAATTTTATTATAAGAAATGCTGGTATTGTGTATTGCATTGGATATTTTAGGAACATTTTTTAGTAATGAATCTTGTCTTATTCATTTGTGTTTGTTTTATTTTGCAGTCTGCTGGGAGTTTAAAAAGAGGAGAATGCAAAGAAGTCCGTTTCTCTGTAAAGACTGTAAGTTATTGCCAATGCATCAAGAAAAGCTATATCTGCCAAAGCAAGCTATCTACAAATGCTGTGAATTTAGTTACTGAACATTATTTCAGCACTAGAATATGCTGAATGTGATCTGCAAGGTCTAGAATCAAATATATTCTGCAGTAAAAGTAGCTTGCTTTTATTATTTGAGATACGTGTTTATTGTGTTTAGCTGTGTACATTATTAATCTACATAGGTTTTTTTATTTCCGTATTCATAACCAGCTTCTTGATTTCCTTGCTCCAGGAACAAAAGGATCTTAATATGAAAGCAGACACAATTAAGAGATTGATGGAACGTGGGTACCGAGTAAAGGTAATTCTTACTGCAATTTACAGTGCGTCTGTTTGAGCAAGTAGTACTTGGCAAGTACTGCAGCTGTCTCATCATCCTCTCCCCTCCCCCAAACTTCCCCTTCATTGTCCAAATTACATACTGAATAATATAGGATACTTCTGAAATATACAGAGATAACTATAAAATCACATGGATACCTATTTTTTTTGAGGGTGTGTGTGTGTGTGCGTGTTTTAGGGATGAGGAGTGGGAGATTAATTGTTAGGACTTATGCGGAAGCGTAGTAGCAAGTAAACAATATAACATTTCTAAGGAGCAAAAATTAAAGCAATGACATACGCAAATGTAACATGGATTCCTCTACCTTAACAAGTAGAGGAAAAACCACGAATAGTTTCACTAATCCTTCAACGAATATTGGTAAAACCCAAACTCATAAATCCCGTGAATTACTATATTTTTCAAGAACTTTAACTAGAAACCCGAGAGTCTTTGTAATCTCTCCCCGTATATGATGAGCATACAAAATAATGATTCCAATCCCTAGTATAATTAGCATCTAACAAGATCTAATCTAACTAGACTTAGGAAACTAGTTATTTATCTTCCTAATACAATTATCTATCTATTAAAAAAAAATTCTCTAAAGAATCCTAACATAACAAGACTTAGAAAAAATAAGACGAAAAGAGAAAAGAAATCGGAGTATCCCGCGGGTGAGGGTTCCACCCGCTGGCGCGGGTTATACCCTGTGGGCAAACAAAAACTTTCCAATTCGTCTATAATCTTTCCTCGAGCATTCTCCAAACCCACAACGTGTCTTCGAGACCTACTAAAATACTAACCGTGTTGGACTATTGAGCATGCATAACTAACACCAATAGCATGACATTTTCTCAAAATAATCTCCTCTCAATCATATAAGTTTTGCAAAAGTATGTGAGGTCAAATTTAGATACAAATTAATTTGATTTTATTATATTGGTGGGCATTTAGAAGGATCATTCAAGAAAGATGACAGGGTTGCGCTTGTTGAGATGGATGTGTGGGAAGTGGAAACATATTAAGAGAGAATTCGGAAAGAAGTATTTGAATGAGGGTTGCAGTTGCAAACATTGAGGATAAAGACAAGTGAGAACTGTTTATGGTGGTTTGGGCATGTGAGACGTCACTAGGTGATGCGTCGGTTAGGGTAGTTGAAGGTCGGGTTACTGAAAATTTCCAGAGAAGTCTACAGAGACCAAAGATGAACGAGGTAGAGGGCGTTAGAAACAATAAGAAGAAATTAAGTTTGGAGGAGCAAATGGAGACAGAGGATTCATGTGGACGACACTCGAGATAAAACTTGTTCTTGTTGTTACTGTTGCTGATGTTGATGTTGACGATTACATTTGGGGTTGCCTACTACCACACCAACCACTTTGCCTACTACCACACCAACCATCGACCAAGACCACCTCCACCATTCACGCCGGAGATCAGAACCACCACCCATCTCCCACTTAATCTTTTATCCTTGTGACTTGTGTTTTAACTCCACTAAACAATAATATCCCCCCCTCCTTTATCTAGGTATCGGTCCATGAACTTATGAAAGTAAGGGCATACTACCTCGATTAAGAAAATGCATCATTACTTGCATATCTCAAACTTATTGCCACGAATGTGAATTACGGATCTTCTCTTGATGTAAATTGTATCATATCAGACTTTTATTCGACAGTCCCTGGTCACTTGGCAAAATCGAATATTTGATTATGCACCCATTCACTTGATAAAATGTCTCCAGTGAACCATGCATATTGGTTAAGCTAGTAATTTCAGCAAAGTGGTCAAGAATTTCTCGATATATCATCTCCCCCGTGCAAAGCTGTAAGAATCATGGTTCAAATTAATCTAAGCTAGTTATGATAAACAATGTGAGAATCATGGCTTAAGATTTGTAAAACAAATTTGAAGTTAAATAAACAAAGAGAAGACAAAAGTGAACCCAAACTTAGCACAATTAAGAAGTCCTGTGTTGCAAATTTCCAATGCAGTGTGGTGCAGCAAATTTAGATGATTTAGGAAAAATGAATTTGAATTACTGACTTTCAAAGAATCAGACACGACTACACCTATTTGGGCTGGGGGTGAGGTGGCCAAAATAAACTTATAAATTAATGTACTGTCAGATTATGGGGGAGGCCATGGCCTCTATGAACCCCCCCGGTCGAATTTCCCCCCCCTGCTTGGAATATCTTGGAGATTTACCCGAGAGTGTTAAATTACTCATTAGAAGTCCTGGGATATTCTCTACTTATGTTAACGCATGAAAGTGAAAAGTGCTTGCTCTTGATTCTTGCTTGTAGAACCATTTTTTTTTCCTGCAGCTTCCTATCTGTGGATCACTTGGCCGCATTCTTCTCTCTGTCACTAATTGGTTCATTCTCTTTGATTGCAATCCAGTGTACCGCTACTGGTTCTGAAGATGATGATTTAAGTGGAATGATATCTCAACTATCTGCTTTGGTATAGACCTTGTACTTTCTTGATTTAACAACTTTCGCTCCTCTCCTTCACACTCTTTTCTTAAGTCTGCTGATTTTGATACAGATAGAAGATGTTGCGTTTGTGGAATTTGGGCCAAAGACAGAAAGGAGGCAGGCATATTTAATAGTTAGGCATATTAAATATGGTTTGGGAAAGAAAGGTGGCAGCAAAGCTAAGGATAAAATTGCTGCTAGCCCAGAGATTTATAATGCCGCTGCTGCTAGCCCTGCAATTGACAATGTTGCTCCTGCTTGTAGTGACAGTCCTAAATATTTTGAAGGAGGAGCAGATAGTGCGGTATCTGACATGGACAGTGATGAAGAAGCACCCTCGCAAGGTCAAGAAGAATCTACATGGTCAGTCACTTCGGTTTCTAGTGCACCCCAAAACTTTGATAAAGTGTTTGATCTTAGCCATAATGTGAAGGGGAGTACCAGCTTTCATGATAAGCAAATGAGGTTTGACAGGGAAGCAGCAGCTTCTACAGAATATAATAATGCTTCAAGATCCTCTATTCCTAGAGACCCCAGCTTTACTGGTCCAAATGCAAGACAAGTCCCACAAGAAACTGAAAATAGGTATGCCAGAAGTGCAGCAAAAAATACTTCTGTTGTGAGGAATTCTATGAGATTTCCTAACAATGGGACCCATCCCCATCCCCATCCCCATCCCCAACGCCAATGCCAACCTCAACATCAACCTCACCTTACTGTTCCTCCACCTAATGACCAAAGTCCAAGGGGAGGTGAACACAATCCACCCAGGAATGCCCCTCTTCCTCGAGATGAGATTCCTCAGCCTTGTGGCAAGATTCAAGATCAATTAAGTCAACCTAATAGTAACTTCTCGGGCTCAATTGTACACCGTCAACCACCTATCAATGGTGGTAGTCTTGCGTCGAAGTCAAACGGTTTTGGTGTTTTTAGCAGTATAAAGGTAAATGCTAACAATTCCAATAGTGCCAGCCCTTCTGATGGCGCAATAATTCGTGGTCCAGGCTTGGTTACTGATAATTTAAACCCGCCTACAACAAAATTTGATGATGGCCCTCAGAAATCGGAGTCTGCTGATAAGAAATGGGGAATATTCAGTAAATAGAGCTCCAGATTGTGTGCCAGGGGGTATACATTGGTTAAAAAGAAAAATTCAATGATTTATTGTCATTCTAATTTGTGTTTAAGTCATGGTGGGATTGTTATTTAATATTTTGTATTCTTAAATTTTCCCTGTGGAATAAACAATCCCTTATTGAGATGGTTAAGATGGTTCTATTTCAGGGTTTGTAACAATACTGACGTTTATGATCTATGAAGCTGCAGAAACATTTTTGCTCTTTCTGCAGAGATTGGTAATTCATTCATGTCAATTTACTGAGTATAGTGGTGTTGCATGAATCGTGTGATTCTACGGGCTTAAAAGCTCTTGGCTTGCACATCTTATTGGTAGTAAGAACAATATAGATTTGTTGCATCTTTGATATACCTTAGTTATTACTCCTTGTATCTCATGTTGGTGCATCATGTTTGCTTTTAAACTCTTATCTTAATTAGGGTGGCAAACGGGTCGGGTCATTCCGGGTTGGGTCATATTCGGGTCAACTTTGTGTTTAGATCGGGTATGGGCCATCTCGAATTTCGGGTCAGATTGGGTGCGAGTTTGCTGAGCCGGGTCCACAGCGGGTTGGTTCCAATCAGTTTGGTTTGGGTCGGGTCAATTCGAGTAAGTCGGTTTTTTCCCGGCAAATAAATGAAACACATAAAATGTTTGTGAAGAATATTTAATTTTTATTTCGGGTTAGATTCGGGTCATTATTGTCTTGCCACATGGGATCAGGTATCCGAGACCGTTTATCTTCGAGTTCGGGTCCAATTGTCTTCGGGCGCGGGTCAGGTTATTTCAGATTTCAGTTTTATTTCATGTGGTCACTATTATGTGACAACCGGGTCTCGAGTCAAGTATTTCGGATCGGGTCAACGGGTACGAGCCTATTTTGCCGGCTATATTTGTCATGCACTGATAAACAAGTATATGACATTAAAAATAAAGGTATTTCAACTGTTTTCAAGTGTACAAGTCAATCTCACATTTATTCAGACCTTATAGGTTTTAGAAGTTGTTATGATATTTGTCAACCAAACAACTCCATTGTTTACTACTCCCTCCGATTTTAACTAGTTTACCCTCTTTTTTTTTTTATTGTCATTTATTAGTTTTTTTTAGGGGAGTCATTTATTACCTTACCCATTATTTTTTTTGCTGTTTTTGGAGTGGTTCTACCAATTTTATATTATAATATTTCCTTTTCAGTCCCTTCCTCTTGGCCCACAACATTAACATCAATACAATATGTAATAAATTAATTCTTTTATCTTCCCTTTTATAATCCATATACATGTTTCTTCTAAAACTCTGTGCCCAAAGAGTGGGTGTGGGTAGACTAATAGAAACCAGAAAGAGTATTTTCCAATTTTTTTATGTCTTAACCAAATAAGTACTTAAATTGCTCTTGCTCCCTCATCAATATAATAAACAGGCCAAGCCACCCGTCAAATAAAATAACTTTTATCCAAGTTCGCTTTTCTAATACTTGATTATATCTTTTCTTACATTTAGACGAATCTAACAACCCTACTTGACTATATATTTTCTTGCATAATAATGCGAAGTAAGTCAGTAAAGTTGGTTGATGAATCGATTAGACGGGCTAGACTTAGCGGGCCGTGCCATCCATAACAAGCTTTCGTAACTAGGCCTCTCCCAATATCAACGCATACAATACCCTAAGTCGGCTTCTATTATCCAACTTGCAATTCCGAGTCTGTCAAAAAATAAACAAAAGAAGAGAGAGAAAAAGTGAGCCCTTCACAAAAAAAAAAAACTAAATATTTTCTCTAGTAGAACCTCTCCTCTCCTTCTTCCTCTTTTCAAAATTACCACTCTCTCTACTCCGTTATCTCCTGGTTTTTTGAGGTAATCTTCATTCTTATTTCTTAGTTTATTTTTCTGGATTCGATTTTCTTTTTTGTATTAATTTACTTTGTTGCCGTAAATTTTTCTTCTCATGTTGTGTTTTTTTAACTATGTCTCACTTCAATGAATTAGTTTATACTTAGGGTTTCATTCTGCTTAGGTTTTAATCTTCTATGTTGAATTTACTCTGAGATTATCGTTGACTTGAAATTTCACTTGATGTTTCTGTTACTTAATTGCAAGTTGCTGAATCTGGTATTTCGTTGATTTTTTTGTCGTTTTTAGTTTTTTTTGTCGTTTTTGGAGTTGCAAATAGATAATTTTGTATATTTTGCGTTTATTATTGAATTGAGGTATCTATCGATAAGTTAGGCATTAGAGCACTTGAAATAAGATGTAGCTTTCGAGAATTGCCTAATTCTTCAAATTTAGCCTAGGGATGAGATTTACTAGGTTTTACTGAACGGCGAGATTTGAGCTAATCTTAGGTGTAAACCCTAGATGTGAGCTATTTGCTAGGTTCAATTTAGTGAAGAATAGCGGGTGAGAATTATGTTTGTAATAGATTAGTGGATTTTTTGATGCTTGCGTATGTTTGTGTACTGTAAAAGCTTTTTTTTTAAAGCTATAATGATCGTTCTTTGAATATTGTTTGTATGTTCTTGTGGTGCAGTGATTTGAAGAGTGAGAATTATGGATTTTGATGAGTATGAATATTTGGAGAAGACAGTGGAAAATCCCGAGCCGCACACCTCAAAGGAAGCTGCCAATGGGTGGCGATGAATTAGTAAAATCAGGGATAAAGATCGTAGCAGAAGTTCTAGGCGTAGGGGTGAGGACGAAAATGATGAGGGATCCGGGAATCGAAGCGCTCCAGGCCTGTGGATGATGCACGCGATCGTGATCATGACCGGCATAGAGAGAAGGGTTCATCCAGGCATCGGTTCACAATCTAGAGAAAGGAAAAAAGCGATAAAGATGGGGAGCGGCGTAAAAGTAGCAGAGAACATAGGGATAAGGATAGAGAAAGAGAGGAGAAATGGGAGGACCGTGACAAAGACAGGGACAGGACAGGAAGAAGGAAAACGGGAAAGGGTCGTGATGGTGGAAAAAAGAACGTGACCATGAGAAGGAGAGCGAGAGGGGAACACTTGAGCGTGAGCGACGAGCAGCAGGAGTCATTCAGTTAGGCATCGGGAGGATGGGGAGAAGACTCGGGACAAGGGATACAGGGGGAGAAGCCGATGGACGGGAACACTTAAGAAGCCTCGGGAAAGAGAATTTGTTGATAGGGTTCCTGAAAGAGATGTACGTGACAAGAAAGCAGGTATATTTTTCAAAACAAAATTCTTTTTAATCATTTGCCAGTTTGTTTGGCTGTTTTCAGTGGTATCCTGGAAATATCTAATTTATATCTGTATATGTAGATATCCAGTCTATGATGGACTGCTGATAGTCTGTATTGATTCTCGCTTATATTAGATTTGTTACTAGCACATGACACATCGACCTAGAAGACTACAAATTGAGCTCAAAAAATGGCTTGATATGCCTTGACGTCGGCATTAATACAGTGTTCTTGTTCCTTTCCTGCGCCTTTGATGTTTGAAGCTAGTGGTGCTGTTTAACTTGGTGGCTCTTTGGTAGAATATAACCTCTACGTTTGTTGATGCTATCATCTGTTGCTGAACTTCCAAGTCTGAGTTATAATACCTGTTTTTCTGTTCCATGTTTTGAGCAATCATTTAGCTTCTTAATTTCCTTGTCTTTGGTGAGGTTTTTTCAATTGTTTCCTTTACTTGGTGTTCTGAAGCTTCAGTCTAGGGGTCCCCTTGTCTCTTAACAGATGCACCTTTGCTTTTCTTTTTTTCTCCCAGTTGATCCGGAAGGGTGATGCAGCCTATTTTATATGAACATAACTATATAACAGTTGTGCTTTTTGTTAAAACTTCTGTGCTTTATCATGTTTTTGATGGTAATAATATTCCAAGTATTGAAAGCTAGATTCTGGGGAACTTCGCAGATATGCTAGAGCAATCTTCAGATGGTCATTCTGGCAAATGAGCCAGGCTTTGGAATTGTTCTTCCTAAACTCCCGGGGATTTTGTGAGAAGTCATGCTGTTGGGATTCAATATTGGAGGCTATCTAGGATGATGTTTGTTAAGATTTTTTCCTATCCTCCACCTCTCGGCACGATTGCTTAATTACATTTATTGTGATTTGCAGACATGCTGTTAAGGGAGTGATCTTTGCTTAGGAAAAGCACTTCATCTTCTGAATCCTGTGGGATTAGCAGTGTACACTTGGCTAACAAGGCTGGTCAAAACAATTTTGCAGGACTATTATGTTCCAACAATTGTTTACTGACTTAATATTAGTCCCTAGGATATG